>BNST01002609.1:0-117832 GCA_019650275.1 Xylocarpus granatum | reverse complement strand
GAGACACGTCCTGGCGGTACTCTAAGAGCCGGAGCTATTTCTTCCCCCTTCCACTTCCCCCACACCTTCAATCCCCATTCAAGTCTGCGTGAAGCCTTGGTTACTTACTAGCAAGACAAGAAAACGAGCAGAAAACCAGGCTTGCGGATACGAGGGCCGTAGATCGGTATTCATCCGAACTATAGGATTCTTTCCATCGCCATCTTCACCCGAAATGGCAAAATGCTCCCATTGTTTTCAAGATTTGTAAATTTAAGCTGCAAGTACTCCTTCACAGCATGAAGTTGCAAAGCTATCATCTTATAGTTTACAATGGTTAGACCTTACTTTATACGGTCGCCATCCCATTTCTTCATGTAAGAGTTCTGTAACCTAACAATAAAAGAGTATTGAAGTCATTTTGATAGGGTCCGGACCTATTCAATACAGATGTAATAAGTGTCCGCTTGTACCTATGAAAACACTGAAATTCAGGACTCGAGATATGATCCCTTTTTCTTTTCCCTTTCACACACAGCGCGAGAAACAGAGGGTATGATGAGATATTAATCATGAACGGTGCGAGAATCACCAGCACAGCCCATGTGTGGTATGTGGTTGAGAGTTGTATTATCAATCGTGTATGCAGTGGCAGAGATTATGTCGACAAAGAGATATCGCTCAGGCAGGTCTCACAGTAAACCAGACGAAAAATTGTGAGGTCGTTACATCGGTGGCACGCTGAGGCAATGGTGATTATCAAGGAGTGTGTAGAATCGTTGTTAAGTTCGTGTCGATGGTTTTGGGTGGGCCTGCATGGATGGTGTTCGTCGTTTGTATGGAATAGGCAGCGCGAGCACAGAGTCACAGGTTGGAGTACTTGAAATTAAACATGCGGACAGGGATAGTCGTCTTCTTCATCTTCTCGAAACATCCTCAGTGGATGCGGCGAGACTAGAATCATCGGAGGTCCCCAGGGCATGAGACGCAGTTTAGAGGAGTGCTGAAGTGAACTGGAGGTGTACTGCGCACGAGGAACCGTGTGCTCTACAGATCTGTTGGGTGCCCTAGTCGTAACGGGGCATGCCAAGGACGCTGTGAAAACTCTACGTGAGGCTGCGCAAGAGTGCGAGGATCAGCTGGATAGACAAGGGTTTGAATTATGGGAATTGTTGCTTACCCCGTAGAACAAGTTTTGCATTGAAATAATAACCAGGATGGAAATAACAAGTACCTTGTGTTGCTGCATATGCTCTAACCGTTCTTTGTCTGTGGACGTCTCATGGGCTGAGATATATCGCTGTGCAGTGTTTGGTTCTTCGGAACGGGTCTTGGTCGTCCTCGGTCTAGGGGAAGAGGCTGGCACAAAATTATCATAGTTGAGGAGGCTACATGTGACAGTCATGATAATGTCAATCCTCAGGAACTGTGATTGTACAGGAAGAAAATGAGGGATGTACGAGATGGTAGACATTGCCACGATAGGCGTACGTAGTGCTAGTTGAGCAGATTAGTTCAGAATGAGCAATCCAGATGTCTAGGTAGGGCAAAAGGCCTCGAGATTTCTGGCACGTAGGATGAGATGTGCATATGATATGCGTTGCAGCATGTATGCACTCGATGCAGTAGAGATAAAATAGAGTGATTGCACATGAGAGCTCATTATTGATCACATGTAGCGAATTCCTAGAGAAATAGCGGAGTGGCATAATACCATTTTATAACTAACCACGAATTTTTAAGAAGCAAAAGACAAGGAATTTAAGTGCAGAAGAGTACTTGTACAAGTAATACTCTCTTTCAAGCTTAAAAGGTTTACAATTGAAGGCGTAAACTTACAATGACAGTCGTGACAATTACTTTCACTTCCCCATTGTGTGCCATTGTCAACTCTATAAACCTTTTTACTATGGTTTCAAAGTTTCTCAGCCTGCCATTCTCAGCCAAAACAACTGGTAGAAAATTACACGTAATACAAGTAGATTATGACCTTTCATTCATCAATTAAGCCAAGCACACACACACATCCACCAAATTTCAAGAAAAGGTTAACCAGCAAATTAGTATAGCCTTGCATAACGATCCAAAAAGGCCAACAGGTCAGAATACCAATTATAAAGCACATTGAGGAGTAAAACAACGATAGCATAATAAAAACAGCAATAGTGATGATATCATGCGACTATAACAATAAATTAAAACTCCTAAGAAGGTAATCTACAAGCCTCACCCCTACATATCCTCACCCAAGAGACCAAAAATAAGTCACAACATCAAAATTGGAACTAATCCAATAAACTTGAATAGAAGGCAAAAAAAACCAAAACCAAAATCCAAAAGTTTCTAAACAAAGCCTAATCAACCCTATATCTTTCTATAACACTTAACCTTCAATCCAGAGATTATTATAGTTTTCTACTTTCATTTATGCAAAAGAGTAGCTAATGAAACCAAGATATGGCTTTTAACTAACAGTTACTACCTACCAGTTATATAACTCATGATGAATACAAAGCTGTCATTATTAGAAAACTAATTCCGGAAAGAGAAACAGAATCCAGAGAACATTCTACTTTTCTAGTTGGATTGTATACAAAAAGGTATGCTAAATCAAACCAAGATGTGGCATTAGACTAATAATTACCACCTACCAGTCATATAACTTGTGATGAATACATAGCTATCATCATAAGAAAACTTGTTCCCAAAGGAGAAATGGAGTCAAATTGACAGCAGCAGACACTAAAAAAGGAAAGAAATGGCATAAGAATGCATGCATTTGATGAGAAAAAATAAGAATTTATAACTAGTGTGCATAGAGGTTGCTATATGGAAAGATCAATGACCATAAGTCTATACAATTGCCAAAGACAATCAGTTACTACCCAGTTACGACCATACCCAAGAAGTACTGTAACATCTGCAGTGGCTTGAGCACATGTTTCATTAATGGCCTTAACTCTTGTTTCCGCAGGCACAGACAAGTCGTTTCGTGAATGAGCAAATGTAGAAGCCTTCTTGATGCTTCGACAGGCTCAAGAAGTGCAGACTCAACCTTCTCCAGTGCATTCGCTTTCACTGCAGTGAGGTAAAGAGCAGAGGCATAGTTCCCTGAGCCTCCAAACAATGCCAGAGGCACCTAAAATGTAATGAAGAGCAACATAAATAGGGTTAAAAAAACAGCACTGATTCCTGATAGATGCCATCCTCTATTTACAATTTAGATGTTTGTTCACAAAGTAATTCTCCACACTGATGCTACAAACATTACATTATTGTCTGAAGGTATGCAACGAATTATTTAGAGTATTAAAATGAAAAACACCACTTTAAGTTAGTACAATCTTTTTTGAAAATCAAACCACCATCAAAGAACCAACATATTTGTACCGTCTTTATTCTACATTGTCTACGCTAAAATCATCAGTGGCATATAAAAGCATTTCACTAGAAACATTGCCACATAGAATTCAAAATAAATACAACAATGTACAACAAAGAAAGTCATCATTTTTCTTTCTTTTCTTTTCTTTCTTTTCTTTTTCTGATAAATTTAGCAAATTGAGACCGAGTGAATGCAACATTTACCTTAAATTGTTCCTCTTCTCCCTGAAGCAGTGGCAGAACTTTTCGACAACTGTAAGAAAAAAATAGGCCATAAGTTAAACAGCACATCAACAGAATAGTAAACTTAAGCGCATAAACAAATCATATTTTTCCACACAACAGATCATAAATTTTACCGGGAAGCAAACATGAGTGAAATCTAAGATATCAATCAACGGATCAGATTCGTAAACGCTGAAAACGAAATAAACTTTCTGTGTTTTGTGTGTTACCAGTGGTTGAAGAGTGGTTCTTTGAGAAGCGAGAGAATCGGATCCAAGAATCCTGCCGAACAGAGAGAGGCTCGGTCTGATACGCCCTGCCGTTGCCATTTCGGTAAATTGAGAAACCCTAAGCTGCTCAGTTTCGGTCTTTCGCGCGGTAGAGCGAAAATGAGAAGGCCAAGAACGAAATCGACGGAGTTGATTCAGTACTCCGGTGTGTATGGGTTCTTCATGAGATGATTAACTTGATTTTGACACGTGCTATGTAACAGCAGAAAACTACACCAATTCAAATAAAAAATTCTGTAATGTTCACTTTTTTATCTCATAATAATTCTTACTCTCAAGAAAACTGTCCATCAAACCATGAATCTTGTAAGCTGTTCTTCATAGTCGAGAATTCTCGACGAAGAAGTGGAATGACATGAATCCTTGCTCTGTGGGGAGATTACAAGATCTCCCTGTCTCGCGGTATCGAGAATTCATAACAGTAGCCAACCGCCGTCGCGGATGTGATGGTGGGCTCATAAATGTCAAATCCATCTCTGCTCCGCCATTAAAGAGTTTACACGTGGGGTTTGCTGCTACCACACTATTGATTCCAAACCAATCAATCATTTAGGATTTGTAATACCCAGCATTCAATATGAATACGTTATTGCTTTAATCAATCTGCGAAGTACAGCTATCATCATCTATTTATCAACCTGTTGAAGTAAACTCACATGAAAGCTTACGCCTTTTACAAGAGCATGTGAAGAGGGGTTGAATATCAGAAGCTGAATGCTCCATGTTATGCCCGTTTGTTTGAATTATCCTGTCATTTTTCGCTTTATTGATTATTACAAAACCAATAATGTCATAATCAATCAGTCAGCCGTAATCTTTCTTAATTCTTAACGGACATCCTTACAACTAAGGAAATATAAATTCTGTGATCGGCAAGTAATTGGCCGTCCCACGCGGCAACTACCAGTCTAATACGTATATGTGTACTTTCTTCTTCTCTGACTTTGTCTAAATTTCCAGATAACTTTATCTCTTTCTTTCTCTCTCACCAAATTTGATAGCCCTTGTATATTTTCCTAAAAGCAACCCCAGAGCCAAAACCATCAAAGCCTTCAAATACCAGGAACTAGTAATAGGTTTTGATACCAAACCCATCTAAGATTCTTGTCCGAAAGTTTTGTGGTTCGGATTTCAACAACTCTATAATGCTGCAGTTGTTCTTCACCGTGGCTTTTTCAGCCATACCGTTGACTCTGTATATTCCTCCGCTGAGAAGCTTCAATCTTTTTGTAGAAACCATGGAGGATTTCTTCAGAGAGTCAAGAGTGTATACTAACAGGATATATCCACGAGCACGTTTCGTTTGGTCTAGGATCTTGGAGTGCATGCTCTGCAACTGGCATTTAGATTAAAATTTTCAGTCAGATCTTTGGTAATTGGCTCAATTATTCCATTTTCTTGTTGCTTATTGCTGTAATTTGCGACGTACCCTTTTTTTAGTTTGTTGCAGTTGTTTTCTTGTTTTTGGCGGGACAATCAATCATGTAAGAGATTTTGTAAACTGTAATTGCTTTGATCCATGTACAGAGGCAAGAACATAGAATTATGGGTTTTTATGATTTCTTTGTTTTTATTTTATTTATTTATTACGTTCTATTTTATATATTTAGCCACCAGAATTTCCATTGAATACTCGCAACAGGTTCCTCTGCATTGTGAGGAAAGAGAAAATGGAAAATGAAATTGAGAGTTTGAATTAGGACAAATATAGGAAATGCTCATGATAAGCATAACCAGATTTGGTGTTTGGTTGTTAATGTTGTTAGTTTGTGGACTTGGATAAGGATCGCTATTTTTTTTGGCGGTCTGTCATTGTTGTTTTCTGTATAAGCTGGGTTCAGGGATCAGAATGATCTAAAAATTTGTCTTACTCTTCTTAATATTAGGCAGAAGGGAAAGAAAAACAAAGGGGCCGAACTTTAATCAATGAATATTTCCATGAGCATGCTGCTTTCGTTATTATGCTTTGCTCTAGTCAACAAAAATGGAGGAAAGAAAGTACAAATATTTTTAAATGCTTATTCACTGAAAGTGGAATTCGGTACTGTTATTGAGTAGTTAATTACAGTTTCTAGATAACTAACAAATGAATCAATATGAAATGAAAAGAAAAAAAAAGAATAGAGATTTTTCAGGGTTAATGAATTAATGAATGAAAATAGTGAATGGTATTGCTGGCAAAATGATCGACCATTTTAGCCAGATAGTGTGCAAGGCTTCAGGAACCAAAATACATCCAGACCTCTTGCTTCTCTTCCCTCAACAATTGAAACAGTTGTTCCTTTTTCTGCTGGTACTCCTTTTGTTGTTCCTTTTTCTGCTGGTGTTCCTTTTGTCACTTCCTTGTTCTGCTCCAGTTCTCGAAGGATTTTCCTCTCCTGTTCCATCAATAATCACTTCAGTATAACATCATCAAGCAAACACTCAAAACACACAAGTACCACATAGATTTGGTTGTCAAACAGTGAAGAGTGAATCAGTCTTTAATCCTTACATCATAAATCATTGCTTATTTCTGTGGTGCAGTAGTATCAATTGCTATATGATTGAAATGTTTCAGCATTCAAAGTCTTTCTGTGTGAAACAGAATGAAGCAATTGAGCTAGTTACATACCATAGATTGATTAGTGGAACTCTTCGATGGGGTGATTTTGGTGGTGGTACGAGTGGCAGAAAAGCATTGAGGCGACGGAGGATTAGTTCGGATTTGCAACAGGCGATCTTCTCCTTTGTTGTTCTTTACATTTTCCAAATTCAGAGCAACTGGAATGTTCTCTGCCTCACCATATCTACTGCACAATGTAGTACACTCCTTTTTAGTCCCTTGAACAAAATAAAATCAAGCATACTTGCTGGTCTAATAAGCACAAGAAAACTCTTTGAAAAGACGTCTATTATTGATGCTTTATTCACAGAAAACAATAATTTTCCAGCAACTAAAGAATAAGATCAACTAGATGATATGTAATAAACATTGTCTGGAATGAAAAATGAAAGCCCTACAAAAGTCAACTCAAAAACTAGTATCACTAATACGCACGCATGGTTATTCATATAACCAAAAAATTTAACATCACAACGAAATTGAACTTACTTCTTCCTTCTTTGCCTGTCCTTAGCACTTCCCTTTTCTTCTTTGCCTTCAGAATTCTCTTTATCCATCTCAAGCAATGGCTTCCTCTCCTTCTGTCTCCCATCCATTGCACCTAAAACCTTGTAAGGTTTCTCATTTGCCACCTCTTTCTTCTCTCCCACTTGATTGTTCTTCTCATTCAACTTCTCTATGTTCTCTCTCCCCTTCGGTCTTGTAGCTATTTTCTTCAACTCATTGCAGAATTCTGTTATGTGATTCAGTATATCCTTGCCCGCAAACAAATTCCTTGTGGATAGTGTGCTTTTTAGTCTTGGCAACACCTGATCATTTTGTGAAGTGCCATTGATCAATCTATTTTTTTCACTGGTTGACTTAGTAGCAGCTTTCATTGACTTAACTTGATTCTGTGGTGTTATTGAATTTGGGTTCTGATTTTCAGTATCTTCACTGAATTTGGATTTATCATTCGATGAAAATGAAGATTGGCTTTGTCCTCTTCTCTTCAATCTTGCACATCTAAACACAAAAACAAAGAAAGAAAAAAAAGTGACGTTTAGATAATTCATTGTATCTTGATTTCACATGGGTAGATCAATAACACAGGCTAAAGAACGTATTGGGTACCTCTGATTCCTATCTTCAAATGGCAGCCTTTCCATTGTTCTCAGAAACTACACAAAAGCAGATAAATTGAGAAAACCCCAACTACCAAACAACAAAAGTTATAGAGAAACAGCAAGATATAAGTGAAATTAAAGAAAGAAACAAAAATATATGGAAATTGAAATTAAAACCTTAGAAGTTGGCGGTGTATTAAGGAAATCTTCAGCTCTCTTGGGATGTTTACAATCTGTAACAAGCAGCATTATCACATTGACTCAATGAAACTGTAAACTAATCATATATATTCACAGAAATGTAATATTTCAAGACTAGAAGAAAAGCTACCAGGTCTGCAAAACCAGGACTCATCATCAACTGAAGCTTCATCTTCAATGGCCAAGAAATCAACCCATTTTGGTGCATTAATGTTTTCGTACACATCGTCTTCCACATACACTGACTCTATTCTTTTCCAATCGATTTTCGCTGGCTCCATCACAAACGGAGGGATGTCAGAGTAAAAGATCGAAGACCCAGAAATGGAAGGAAGCGAAGCTGTAAAACACTCAGAGAAAGATTGGACCTTTAGAGAGTCGGGACAGAAGAGACAGCGCACCAAAGTAGAGCTAAGCAAGCTGTGTAACGTACCGGTCAGAGGACAGAGGGAGAGAGAGAGATAGAGTTAACGTTAACTGGGACTACCGGCCACGGAAGTTTCTTGACCGTTGGAGAATTTAGTAATTTTCTAGTAATTAATTGGTCAATTAATTAATTACGTTGTGTCATTGTTTTACTGTGAGGTAATCGTACCGAGGGTGCTTTTCTCTCGGATCTGACAGATGAAGAAAAGCATTATCATTAGAACGTGGTTTCTCATTTTCTTACTGTTTGTCTGCACCATGTGCCACGTGTCCTCTTTCTAGTGGGACCATTAAATGAAGAGTAGGCCCACGGTTTTGAAAGTCGTCATCAGCCCACAGAAAAGTCCGCTTTGAGACGTCCAACACTAAAATGTTGATAAACACAAAACGCCAGTTGAAATTCACATTCTCTAACTGTAGAAGTGAAGAAGGAGAAGGAGAAGAAGTCACGGTGCTTTTCTACTAAACAAAACGAATGCATATGACCGGGATATGATCATAGACCTTAACCCTGAAACTATGTGTATAATGAAAGAACAATAAAAGGGAAAAAGTGAAAATTCGAGAACATTTGGGAGCTAAGAGAGCCCTGAATATCTGCTTCCAGTTTGGTATTTTAATCCCTTGATTCCTCGCCGAATACCTCCTTGTTGCAGATTGGACATGCCTGGGCAGGAAGGATTGGGATCAGTCATCCAATGGAGGAGGGACTTGAAGAATGAAATTGTGTGTGAAGTATTTTCGGGTTTAAAGATGGAATTGACTGACCTTGTTAATGCCAAGCCATTTGGCGATGCATGCCGAGTGATAAACGTGCTTGCATGGCAATTTTATTTGTCGCTCTCCTCTTTTGTACCTCTTTTGGCAAATCACACACCTGTTACAAAAATGATGACAGCGGTATCATGAGAAAGTTTTTGTTATCAAAATCTCCAATCAACAGAAGGAAAGCAATGTGAAACTAAAACCTGTAAGAATTTGCAGCAAGGTATTTTAAATTGCATCTAAAATCCTCAGGAAGAAGTAAAAGGCAGAAAATTGATTACACAATTAAACATTTCAGTGCAAACAATTGTTCAAGTTTATGTAAAGATGAATTAATATGACCAGATTTCAGCTATAACTGAAGACGGCACTATTTGATAACATTTTCACAAGACAGTAGTTTTACCTCTCTTCTGCTTTTTTTCTTGAGAATAGGTTTCCAAACTTGTACTTTGAGGTTGGAAGCAGATTAATTAGTTCCCGAGAAAGACCTCGACTTTGAGTTCCAACCGTCTCGCCTAAGTCGAGTAATTCCTATATATGGAGAAAAAAATATATTAAAAGTCAATAACATCATGTCCAGGCAGCAAAATTCAAAACAAAAAATATTGAGAAGGCAAACAAAAGGAGAAAGACACCATCTCCTTTCATTGAACATTTCATTGGTCCCTTAAGATTGTTTGTTCCTAACTTTCAATCATAAACAATTTTGTTCAGCTTTAAATCAAACAGTAGTTCTAAACAACAGTAAAATATCAGCTGTGGAAGATAGCTATACTTGTCATAAAAGAAGGAGATGATGTCTATGTTATGGAATAAAACAAGATAGCACAGATAGGTATCATATCATGTGTTCCACAGATGCTTGGAAAAGGCAAAGGAAAATGGTTCAACGAAAGTTTTTATGATAGAAGATAAAATGTCCAAATCCTTAGAAAATGAAAATATTCTACATGTGAGCAAACCTCATAGGTCATGTTATCAGGATCAACATTGTCTTGCCAAACAACCTGTGCCAACATAATGGAGGATAAGGTTACAGTTAATCTGTTGCATTAGAATCATTTGCAGTACCAACAGCTTCTGTCTGGAAAATTATATTTATGATAACATATAACAAACATAAATGGGTGCATCAGCAGGCAAACTTCGCACCTGAGAGCCATTGCTACTCTGATGATTTGGACTACCTGCAAAAGCAATTTACCTGATAAGTTCACTAGTTGAATAAGATAAAAGAACTTCCCCTCTGAAATCAAATGACAAGCAAACATTGCTTTCAGCATGCCAAGGTAGAATACAATACTCTAAACTTAAAGAATGCTTAATCAAAATTTCAACAAACATTCTTCTGGTATGGAATGGTTGCTGATGACTGCTTCTGCTTCAGTTTGTGTATCTGTGCTCGTAGGCTCTTCAGCATTCATTGTTGAAGCGTATTCCCATGTTCTCCTGCTCACTTCCATTCCTGGTAAGTGATCATTTACCTCATACTGTCCATAATAATAAGTGCTATCCAGACCAGAAAATCCAAACTTGTATGGATTCATATTCATTGACCAGTACACATTTTCCTAGCAAAACAAGCAGAGATATACTCGCATAAAAGTAATGTCATAGACCATGTAGTTAAAAGCATATATACAAAGAATTCCCTGCCAACAGTTACAAGATATAAACTATAAATCCTCTGAAAACAATGAAACACTGGAGCTCATTTGAAAGCAAAATGACCATCAATACCCATCACTTCCAGGAAGCACCTTGAATGATTTTCAATCTTTTAGGATTTCACAAACAACAGCTTAAAAATAAGGTAATTAACTACTCAATTTTCAAGAAAGACATGAAGTCATAAATGCATCAGTGCAACAACCCATAACCCCCATTCATCATCAGCATGGATCTGACAACCTTACATCAAAACCAATGCCAAAAGCATGAACAGCCTAATGAGAAATTTGTCATAATTCATATTTCTGAACTACAAAATGAGAATACCTGATCATGAATAGGTGCGGTCTGCAGATAATTCACGGGTGCATGATTCAGACCTTCAAAGAAGTCCATGAAACTTTCGGTGACAGTGTAAGGAAACCCAGTGTCTATGTAATGCACTTCCATTTGTCTATTCCCATTCATTTTGAACCAACTATTCTAACCCCCCACTCAGAAAGCAAGCTGCAAAAATAAGCAGAAAAATTAATCCTGCCAGCCGCTAACCAAAAATATTGGAGATAAAAGAAACGAATTTTAGGACAAAAAATATATCTTTGATAGAGTTCATTCGAGATAAATGAAAAAAACACAAGGCATAAACAATTTTCAAGTCACTCCATTCACAACAGCTTCACTCACTGTTTGGCAAGCAAGAATTTGAAGGAAAGCACAAAAGAAAAAAATCTAAAAGATCGTCAATTTTCTGATAGAGGCAAAACAAATCAAAGAAGATAAGGGTCCCAGCACAACTTGGCGCAATTTCTTTTTATTCTTTCCCTATTTCATAAATTTCCTCTTTTGACCAAACCAGAGCAAAATATGACAAGAAATTCAACACTTTCTTTTCCTCAGTTTTCTGGATAACCAAACAGAAGAACCAAGAGCAGTTTTTGTAAAAATATAGTTCACACTCTTCTAAGCATAAAGGACAATCACATTCATCTGCATTGGTATAAATCATAGTTAATACTCACACCACTCAGTCCATAACTGACCCAAAAATTTGAATAAAAATATAAAAAATATGTATAGACAGAAAACAAAATCATCGATTATTTTACTAATTTGAGAATAAGTAAAAAAAAATCAAAATTCACAAATTATCGTTACTCACTCTAATTTGACAGAAAAAAAAAGGGCAAGAATAAGAATGATTAAACAATTTCAGAGCAATACAGAGAACGAAGAACAAGGATCAAAATATGTTAAATAAAGAGGTTGACTAAATAAAGAAAAAACAAGAGCAGGACAGATAAAAGCGCGCAATTACGATGCCGTTTGTTCAAAATTTTGGACTGTATTTATGTAATCCTCCTGTTAATAAAAGAACTTTATTATACCAGATTTTTTCTCAGTCTAAAAACCAGCAATTGCGCCGTCATTTCGAAGACAGATTCCAATTACATTCACACAACCCACCCATTAACAATGATTGAAAAAGAAAAAAAATGAAGAGAGAGAGAGAGAGAGAACCGACAGAGAAGAGTGAGTTGGGAGATGAGAAGAGACAATGAAGAAGAAGAATGCTGCTGGGCTGAGCTAGCGTTACGTTGTATGGTGTCTGATGATGTGAGAGAGAGAGAGAGAGAGAGAGAGAGAGAGAGAGAGAGAGGAGAGAGCATCAAAGTGAAAGTGAAAGGGAGTTGAGTGAGTTGAGCTGAGCTGATGGTAGGCGAGAGTTTGTTTGGTTTTGTCTCTGTTATCTCACTAATCCATACTATCTTCTTATCCCTCTCTTCTGTCTCCTCTGTGTCGCCTTCGATGCTGCGGTTTTCTCATTTCTCCGGCACGTTACGTTATTTATCATTAACATTACCATTATTACTATTACTACTATTTTTATTATTATTAGTATTATAATAAAAAGATAAAAGACCATTGCCGCAGCTGGTGAAATCACTGGCAGATCTTGACCCTACACCTGTTTGTTTTCTCATCCTCTATGGCATCATTATCTTATTATAAATAAACAACAATTGTACACGGGAAATTATGGATGCCCAACTGTGGGAAATCAGAGGAAGAATTAAAGGCTAAACAGAAAGGAAGTTAGAATGAAATTAAGATTTCTGATATGATTAACTATATAATTAAAAGGATTTGGATCTATTTGTATGTATTGGCTGTCTGTCTCACCAAAACAATGGAAAGGGACAATGCATAGACAGACAAGAATGATGCTAAACACTAAGAAACATTGCAACATTCAGGCTAGAAAAAGGAACCCAAATTCAGATCATTCTCATTTGACAACACCAAGTTGAAAACTTTGTTGATATATCTGTCTTTGTTCATAGTTGGATGTTTCTACTCGTCTTCTCCTCCGAAAGAAGGAATATTGCATGTGGGTATGGATTAATTTAAAGGATAAAATTGCTTTAGGATGTGAGTAATGAGATGACCTCTTATTTTGTTGGTGATCTGAAAAACGAGAGCAGTTTTTGAGTAGTAATTGCATACAGTTGAAAATGGATCACCAAACCCACTGAAATCTTTAGGGATTGAGCTCGATTGGCATTTGGGAAGTTGTCATTTTCACTTTTCATCAAGTAAGGCGAGCAAAAGACAGCATTGCAACTAACTATAATTTTAAAGGAGAGAGTTTTTAGTCACCCACTTGAGAATCCAAGGAAAAATAAAGAACAATTTCTTCATTTCAGACTATGAATACCAAAACTGGTTGGGTGCAACAACCTTTTAACTTGGCATCCCACGAGAAAACTGTATATGGGTCTAAAGAATTGGAGCAAATGTAGCATTTGGGTCCCCTCAAATAAATAAATATATATATATATATATATATATGAACACTCAGAAAAAAATAATTCACAAAAAAAAGCAAGTTGTTTTGGGTTTGAAACTCAAACATTAACAAGATTTTGGGACCAAGGAAGCGTTGTTTGCAAGCAAGGAATTGATCTGTCTTCAACAATCTACTTTCACTCAGACATACAAATGGTCATTGCACAGCGTATACACAGAGAGAGAAATTTATGGAGCAACAATAGGTAGTCAAAAACAGGCAAAAGAATGAGATAAGGCCTCTAACAATGCAGAAGAAAGATAAGTGACTCTTTGGAGCAGCAGCAGTTAAAATCTCCAAAGTGATGTTGTGTCATCAACTTCATTAAAGTAAGGATTAACTTATAATGTAATTGAGAATAAATGGGGGTTGAATTCGAGCATCTTATATGGGCCATGCCCACTAAAAAGCACTCAATTCGTACCATTTACCTTGGTTTATTTTATGGTTTTCTCTTTTCTCAGAGATCCAACCACAAACAAAAGACATGGTGAATCAAATGACTCAAAAGCCGAACCAAAAAGCATATGGAAGTGCAATTTGGAATCCATTTCAGCTGGAAAGCCTAGTCTAAAGTCTACATTATACGTCAAAAGCTCGTAGAACAAACAAATTTTGCGGTCAGTTTATCATGTTATCATGAATGTTACAAACCAGCAAATGCGTTCCTATCATTTTTTTGGCAAAAGGAACACTACATTTTTCTTTTCTTAAGCTCAGAACTTGTACACATCGCAAGGCACACAACACTTTGGATAATAACTTGGTGGGCTGGCAGTGACTGGTGCTTTTACCGTTCAACTAGAATCCGGATAGGAGATTAGGTAATCGGACAGAGGCCAATAAAAAGTGAAGCAAACGTTTTTAATATGTTCGTTATTCAACAACTCACCACAAGGAGTAGAGAGAAATGTTAAGCATGTTAACTAATCAAAAAAAAATCACTCAAATCATTAAACTGAAACTCCAGGAGTGGCAGTGGTATTTACTGCAACTCTTATAAATCATGATTTTTGCAAACAAAATTTCCATCCAAAAATAAATATTGGTCAAGGGAGTGCTTGCCTACCCAAAAAGTGAATTATTAAAGTAAAACTCCGCCAGGGTAATTCTCAAAATATCAGATTTTCATCAACATCTAAAACTAAAGCACAAGGGATACGACTTAAGCTCCGCCAGAACCGTATTTCTTGCCGAACACAATTAACTGCAATTTGTCATAACCGGCAAGCACACCAGCGCCAGCCACAGCACGGAGGATGTTTGCTCCAGCACCCTTGAAGAGAGACTTGGCACCCTCATTCTTCAAGATCTGAGAGAATGCATCCAGGGAGCTCTTGTACTTGACTGCCTCACCGGATGTCATCATCATTCTTCTACGGACAGTGTCAAGTGGATAGGAAGCAAGACCAGCACCATTGGTAATAAGCCAACCAAGGGCAAAGCTAGCAAAGAAACTATCCTGAAATCATCAAAACCATAAAATATGTCAAGAAGATGAGAGCAAGTCGTTGAATATTCCTTCCCCAGTGAGACAAACCCTGTTCTCTAACTGTAATGATTTATTACAGACAAACCCAGTTTTCTACCACATAAATCATAAACTCAGAAACAAAACAAATCAAATTAGTGTATTGACCTGCATCTTTCCAGTCAGGAGCACTGGCTTCAGAGAATCGTACATTCCAAAATACAAACCACGGTAGACAATGATTCCAACACATGAAATATTGAATCCACGGTAAAGACCAGCAATACCATCTGATTTCAGTGTCTTTCTGTAGACATCAATCAGACCATTGAATTGTCTCTCTCCTCCCTTCTTCGCTGCCTTGGCATCATTAGCCAAACGTGTACGAGCGTAGTCCAAGGAGTACACAAAGAGAAGGGATGAAGCACCAGCAGCACCTCCCGATGCCAAGTTACCAGCAAACCACTTCCAGTAACCATCCTTGTCCTTCTTGAAGTTGAAAAGCCTCTTGAAGTAATCCTTGAATGCAAAGTTAAGGGCCTGGAAAAAATTTTGTGAAGAATTTGAGCATAAAATGGCCAAGGAAATATACACTATTTTATGAATAGTAAAAAGAAAAAGGGAAAGACGTAAATGAGAGATAACCTGAGTGGGAAAGTAACGAATGACATTAGCAGCATTTCCTCTCCACAAAGAAAAAATTCCCTCATCCTTAATTGTACGCTTAAAGCAGTCACCAATGCCCTTGTAGGGTTCAGATAGCCTGCCAGTCTTGATCATCTCATCTTGGTTCTGAATCAAGAGCTTAACACGCTCAATGGGAGCGGCAGCTGTTTTGGATACAGCAGCCGAAACACCACCCATGAGGAAATCAATAGCAAAGCTGGAAAAGCCTTTCTCTGCTGGGGCTTGGACACAAATAGTAGTTGCAGCTGATGGTATCAAAGATAAATCAGTTGTGGCTGCAAATGCATGAACCACGGGGTATTGGAATGCAGCATTGGAGTAATTTCCATATGCAGCACGCCTTTGGTACATGCCAGGCCTTTGGTAAGCTGCATCATAACCCTGAATGTTTTGAGAAAGACTGGATTGAAGGAGCTGGCCAGCTACCTTCTGCATGATGGAAGGGTGTTGAACTTGATCAACCATTGTGATATTCCTTGTGAAATTGCACACACTTTCAGTCAAAAACAATTTTGATAACACATAAAAATGTAGTATGGGAACTTATCGATATTAGTTTATACACACCCACACACACCCCACCAAACAGTCAAGTCCGCGTGGAAATTACTAAAACATATCAAGAAGTTTCAATGGGGTAAAGCAAAAACCCTCAGCACGATTATTGATTAGAGAATTATATAAAAAGTAATATTAGAAAATACACAATGACATTGGAGGTAAGAAAATGCCATATAACAAGTCAATTGTATCATATATAAATGAATAAAAACATTTTAAAAAGAAATAGTTTCATTACAAAATCAAAATAAAAAATAAGTCAGCTGTATTATTTTGGCTGAATCAAACAATTTAAAAACAACGTTATTTATTTAACAGGCAAACAACAGTATTTTAACTTAATCACGAAACAGATCAAAATCAACGAAGGAACTAAACGAAAACTAATAGCTCAGATGATTATTGTTTAAATAACTTAATAATAACTAAGAAACTACGAATATGCAATGCAAAACTTAAATCCAGTACTCAGCAATTATTAAATCACTCTAACACGCACATACAAACGTAAAGTATAAACTGACAGTGCAGAACAATAGATCTAGACCAAGATAAAGCATAAACTGACTACGCACAACGCAAAAATCAAAATGAATAATAACATTGATAAGAAAAAAATAACAATAACAAATAAATAAATAGATCTACTTAATCACAGTAACTGGTCATGGCCAAACGCAATCTCAATCAAATTTTCAGAAAACTAATGGATCTAACAAATCAATAAGCAATAAAAAAAAGAAAACCTATATTGATTCACGCACGTTTCAAGTCAATAGCAGCAGCAAACAAGAAGCAGTAACAAATCTGAAGCGTAAACGAGTTTAAAAAAAAAGTGAAACAGCAGGTCTGATTGAGGCGGACGGTAGATAGTGATGATGGCGCTTACCTTGAAAACGTGATTGATTTGGTGGCTCTGATTGGCCTCCGCCTTTCCGCCTTTCTCTCTGCTTTGAAAGGGAAAGGCGTGCGAGAGATTTTTTTTTATTTGTGGTTGGCGGCGGGCGTGCTTTGAAATGAGCAATATTCGCATTTTATTGGCTCCGTGTGAAATTCTCGCACGCTTCCACGCGTGTGAGGATGGGCTTTGATTCGTTGAGTACAGCGGCGTACGTGCGATTTTGTAGGCGCGTTGAGTTCAATGTTGTATGTGTTCCTTAAACGTAGGTCTTGTAACTTTTGCCCTAACGGAAAGTTCAATCCGTTACGGCGGCTTACCGCTGCGTGCACGTGGCTGAGGGGTATTAGTTCTGTTTCTTGATTTGTCAGTTTATGTCTAAACATTAAATTAAAATTATTTTTCTTCCTAGATCGGGGGCGGATTGACTAAGCCCGCACATTTGGCCGTCATGACTTTTCCCTTTTTGATGGATACAGGAGGGTGAACTGGTCAACGGTCCAGTCATAACAATTTTTAAAGCATTTGAGTTCGGTCAACTTATCCTATGACGTGGCTTCTTTTAGGTCTTCATAGCTGAATGTTACAAAAGGGGAAGTGAGCCTCTAAAAATGACACTAGCCCAAATACCGTGATCCATCATCATTTGAAACTGTTAGATCCGAAAGCTTTGACATGCTTGCTGAATTTCCAACCTACGAAATCCAGCTGTATTGTTGATTGCTTGGAGGGATACCCATCAGCTTGCAAAATTGGAAACAAAAGATGATAGATAATGCTTCAAAAGTACAAGTAAAAATGGAGATGCGGGGGATCGAACCCCGTGCCTCTCGCATGCAAAGCGAGCGCTCTACCATTTGAGCTACATCCCCAATTGCTATGTCTGCGGGAATATAAATTTTAATTCTAATAATTACTAATCAAGGTTCTCAGTCTACTCTCTCAAAGCAAATCATCTTACACTGGAATGGGGGGATTTGCCCCTATCCATGGTCCTGACGTGCATATTTGACGTAAGTGGAGAGAAAACATTCTTTAACATGTAGCATCTTCTTCTAGTTGATCATTTCATAACTTGAAAAACATTACACATTTGACATATCTAATCCTTGTTTGGCCACAGTTTTGGTTTTTTTTTGGCTTTATGCAAATCCAAACAAATACTGACACCAGAGATAAGTACCTGTATATTTACTTTTCGTTCTTTCACTTCTTTATTATTTGTTGGTAGTGATGTATTATTTCTCCTTTTCTTTTTCAACTCATTTTGCTGTTGACAGTTTCATTGCTGATGATCAACAACCTTACAAGTGCTACAAGTAATGGAGCCCTTGAGACTCATGGAATTGAAGCTGTCTTTATCAATCTTTGCATTGTGGTCCTCATTGAGAGGTCTATTTTCTGCCACACTATCCATTCTGCTTCTGCTAATACTTTCAAGCTAGTTGCTGTCCGCTTGTACAAGACTGTAGTTGCTGTCTGGTTTGTTTGGCAAAATGATGCCTTTTTTGGAGCTTCCGCGCGAAGCAAAAGTGATATGTTTTGCCTTATTGCTTCTTGAGCATCCATTAAATTCCTCCCATGCCTTCATGCTTGTGAAGGGAGGAAAAAAGGTGCTGGATCTGCCATAAACCAACTCTATTTATTATAGGCAAATCTGTCCAGTTATGTTACTTCTTATTGAAAATCTTAAGCCATGTTTTGGGATTGAGGTGCGTACATTTGAAACTTCAGATGTTGTGAGATAAAATCATTAGAAGAAAAAGAGTGATTGCTACTAAAAATTAGAGTTCAAAATTCATTGTGGTTGTTGTGTTTGCAGAAGTACTCCAGCATCAAAAGGAAAACTTAGTTTTGACAGATAAGAAAACGCCCTAAATTTTACTTTGATTTAGTCAACTGGATCTAGTGATTTACTGAAGAACGAACAGAGAATTGATAGTTTTGCCTGGACAGATATCTTGCCGAAGGCAGTAATTGTAGGACCTAAATAATGACCTTCTGCGTTCCTTATAATGGCGCATTTAGAACCGTGCATGGAGCTCATTGAACCTTTAATTCAGATGTGGTTAAGGACCATCATATTCTGATCAGTCAGTCCTTTCTGATACCGAAGAAAACCAACTGGGCCACAAGCAGGTAGTACAGTAAGACTATGCATTTCAGCTATTTTCCATATCTAATTATTAATAATGCTGGTTTGAATATAGACTTCGATGTACTAACTAACAGTAACTAAGCATTCCATCCAGCTACCAACTTGGCTTTCCGCGAACGTGTAACAGGTCGGCACCTCGGCACCTACATATGTTGTATTTAGTGATTTAATTATAAGCAACCAAGCAAACTGCCCAACCATTTTCGCGAATTTTCAGTGGATCAGTATCTGTGATATATTTAGGACCTTAGTTTGTGTAATAGTTGTTGCCGCAAATTAAAGCTATTATACAATACTGTTCGAATCACAGCGTTAGTGATGGTGGGTGAATGAGTTGTTATATTCCAGGAAAATCCAAAGAAGAAAAGATTATCTGATTTCACTTTCACACTGTGGAGCATGCAGGAACCAAACAATTCTTAGCTATGAATGGGTGACGTCAAGCTTGCATGTGAACAGTGAGTTTCAATCATGCAGGTCACCTGTCACGTTCGTCTGCTTGCTGTATCATTTTATTTGGTTATAATCTCATATTACTATTGGCTGATTCTTCAGCCAACTTCGCTTTCAAAATTTTAAATTAAAATTTTGCGATGAGTCTAAGAAACGATGGAATTAAACTGTGCTCACGACAAACGCCCTTTTCTATGACATGGAAATGGCGGTGGACTGCTGACTTCAATTGGATTGGTAATAGTGTCTCCTGTAAAAGCACATGCACTTGGTCTCGCAAAAGCACTTTTATGCATTCTTTCTCGTTGGTTTAAAGAACTTCTATATATTGATACCTCTCATATCACCTCCGATACATATCCCATATCGTTATCTTCAAGATAAAAATTTCTGAGTGCCCTTCTTCTGGAGGGCAAAGTTTTCTTTAAGATACAAACATGGAAAGTTAACAAGGAGCTTGAGGATCCCATGACTTTTTCTAACAGGTGTATTCCTTAAAAGCGGCAAAGAACAAATACGATTTGGAAACAAATAAACAACAGTGATTTGATTTTAGCATTAATGGGAGTTCTAATTTGGGAGGCAATATTTGTTTCTGGAATACCAAAGCAACTCTTCGTCTTGGTCATGGAAACCTCAACTCCCAAACACGCACTCGTGCAATCTTGGAAGCATTAAATTAATTATGTGTATGGACTGTGGTCAAAATAAACACTCTTTCTTGGAATACTCTTCCTCGGTAATCCATAATAACAAACGAACTGGATATAGCCAAGCATTGTGGGTCCTTCAATGGATTCCTAGTCAGTTTCTTGTCCTTTAAGCTTACTGTATGGTAAAAATTAAGGTTAATATTGCCTTACCTAAGTTCTCTGCATATAGAAGACATGAAACCATTTATTTGAGGTAGTAAATTGCTAGGTTTCAATTCTCCCAGTTTTGCTTTGTTTATTGCAAGAAGTAACTTGCTTTTAGCTAATTTATATTGTTTGATTGAAACGAGAGCCTGTGCTTCTTCTATATGTTTAATGGTCAACAAAGCACCACACAGGTCTTCATCCTGGTCGAGTAGTCATTAGGGTTTGACCAACACTAAAAACTTTTTCCCACTACAGCACTTTTATATTAAACATTTTAGTATAAAATTCAAAGGAGATGGAGCTAAAAATATATGGGGACATGGATCTCAGTATAGAAAAGGACCAGACTCTTTAAGAGGAACCCAGCCAACAGCAATGTTAAGACTTCCTTGCTATTGCTGTGCACGAGGCTGCAAACACAACATTGATCATCCAAGAGTAAAAACCACTCAAGGATTTTCGCACTCTCCAAACACATTACAAAAGAAAGCATGGAATTAAACCCTTCATGTGCAGAAAATGTGGTAAGCCATTTGCAGTAAAAGGTGATTGGAGAACCCATGAGAAAAATTGTGGGAAATTTCGGTGTTGTATCTGCGGGTGTGACTTTAAGCACAAGAGATCTTTAAAAGACCATATTAAAGCATTCGGCCATGGCCATGCAGCTTCTGGTATTGAATGCTTCGAAGAAGATGATGAACCACCTTCTGAAATCGAGCACGATGGTGATTCCTCCATGTGATAGAGATATACATTTCCCCGTTGCTCTTTGGTTTGGCTATTTAATCTTTAGCTGTGACCAATTTTTCTTTCTTGTGCATCTTCTGCACTAAATATTTGTTACCCCATTGCAGTGACTCGAGTAGATTCAAGGACAAATGCAGTGAAGGGCGAAGTTGAACTGAAGCAGGGTGCTTTTGGACAAGCACGTCCAATGACTTGGAAGTAAATCAGAAGTGCTTTTGGTCGTGGCACTCAAATCTGGTATCTGTGGTGAGACATGAATTTTACCTTGATAATTTGAAAATGTTTCACACATTTCATTCTTAACCGCCACCAAAGACATCTCAAAAGAGAATTGAATATTCCTTTTTTTAGCAATTTTTAATGTCGTTAAATAAAAAACGTACATTAACATTAGAGTAAATAGAATCAAATGCATATACTATTTTCTTTTGAAAAAATAATAAATGTATTGGGTGGGTCAATCAATAAGAAACCGAAAGTTACGATTCTCAATCTCATGAATAAGAAACCCAAAGTTAGGTCAATCAATGAATTACATCACCTACATACATAACGATCGGATTCGGGCATGCATGCAAGTATTGAACTACGACACAAACACCAATACTCTTTGTATGGGATGAACATCCAAGGCATCGTTGAAGGAAGCTTAGTCCCCAATGTAGAAGCAATTCTGGAGTAAAAGGACAAAGGATAAGTTAAAAATAAATTCCACACCCAAGCCTGTGCTCAAATAAGTAGAACATTAACTCACCCTTTCCCGGTAAGAACTCCATAAGCTGATCTGGCAAAAAATGAGCTCGAAACCCCGGTAAAAACCTTTCTGTAATGAGGCATGACTATTTGTCCTGCATGTATTTTTCTGTTCAAGTTAGCACAAACTCTAGAGGAAATACAATAAACACCAATAAGTGAGAATCCAAAACATCTAACCCTTCTTTTTGTTCTTTCTCTAGGCAACAAAAATGATTGACATTTTTAGAAGGTATGGTGCATCAGAGGAAGATATCGGATACATGGCATTTCACCTTACCAGCCACCACATCCTCATTCATATAATTTGTTTCCAGGACTCTTATCAATGTTGTCAAGGACATCTAGCATTGTTAGCATTTAATATAAAGAGAAGTAACTAGATTAACACATCTACCATAATATTTGAAACTTATACAAAGGGTTGAGCAAACGAGAAGAAGGATATATAATTTAAGGGCTTACTGCCAAAATTAGGCCAAAGTTGGCATCTGGGATTTTTCTAAAGAACTGCCATAATAGAAACCTTTGCTAAAGAAAGAGCATCACAAATTATTTGCTCAAGACCTCACCTATATTCAGAAAGTTGCTGTGGAGAGTTGAAACCAGAACATTAGATCTTCCACTTGTATTTTCTTGGTCCTGCGAATTCTTAGATGGTGAACCGATTTTATCATGGCTAACAATCTCTGGAGAATTAATGCTATTACTATGATAAGGTACAATTTCAAACCATATCCCAGCAGGAAATCTTCTCCGTCTCAACAACCAAAGAACGATATTAATATAAGGTGTGGCATGTATGACAGATATAGTGACTTCAATCAGCATGCAAATAAGGCTGATGCTTGAGTTCATCATTGTGAAGAAAATATAGAAAACAGAAGTTGTTGGTAACAGAAGAAGAAGTGGCGTAAACAAAAGAGATCCAACAGTATGCTGCTTCACGGTGTAATCATAGCTATCTAGTCTTTGTCGAAGAGGATTCCACTTACGACCCCTGCCAATAATTCAGCAACTATGTGAACACCTTGAAACAAACAAATCACCGATATATCACACAATTAAATTTTCCTGGCTATCTAGCAAACAAGCAAAAGTAAAACATTTATACATGCCTTCATATTATTAATGAGAATAAAAGTTGAAATATCCTGTCACCCAGACCCAACCAGTCACCAGCCTACCTTTTTCAAACATAAAACGACATTTTATTTGTAATTGTCAATGAGATTCTTAAGGATTTTAATCAGAAACATGGTTTAGTTAAGGTTGACCTGAACAGACGCCACAAAGCTGCTAATGCTTGTATCTGCTGAGAATATAAAAGCGAGATCATCCAATGCAGAGTTGACACATGAAGGGTCACTAGCACAATCAAGTCTCTGACCAAGGCAGCAGGTACAGTCATTCCAAAAAGAATTCCAACTATAGCAAGTCCTTTCACCAAATAAATCAAAAGCGGATCCAGAAAGAACCACAGGGTAGACCATATTTGGATGGCATTAAGGGAAACCATGCCAAGAACTCCAGCCAATTCGGTGTTCAACTTGAAACCTGCCGGCACTCCCATCAGCCATACACAACCCGAACGCAATAGCTCATTTGTAGCATCATTCACAAAGTTTAAAACCAATGAGCAGGCTGATTCAGCATGAAACAACAGTGAGAATCCAATCAAGTTTCCTAAAAGAACATCGATAGCTAGGCTTGACCACAAGGAATGCTTATGTAATGCAGCTTTCTCGGCATATTCCACACATGACTGAGACCTAACAAAACAAAATATTTGAAGTTAGAATACAAGAAATAATAAGGGTCTGATCCAGGAAATGAAGACAACAAAAGATCAAATGCAATACACTTGAGATTATAGTTCCAACTCAATCTAGACTGGGCTTAGTATTCTAACAATTCAACTGGTTAACCATGACTTTTCAAATAAGTTAACCAGAACAGAAAGTCAGTGGTAAATTTTAACTTTTTAACTTCAAGTTTAGACAGCCAAGAAGCAAAAAAAATCAAAATTTCAATTCTTTTTTCTCTCGGTAAGAAATCAAACTCCTTTCATATAGGAGAGAATGGTGAAACTTAAATGATATTTTAAATGATTTTAAGTTAATAATCACATGAATAATTTCTATTTTCACCACAAAGTAAAACCTTATCAATCAAAGAATCACTAAAAATTTTAGGCAGAGCCTCTTGTCACCTGAGCTCATTGTCCTGAAGAAGGATTGGCCAATACAAGATCTGACCACAACGGATTTGGATATTTATCCAGGCAGTGTTGAACATCCTTGCTGATGCAATGTATATCCGTGTTTGTGATCCAAAACTCAAAATACTATGAAGAAACTGAAGGAAAATATAGAATATAGTGGACAACGAAGCCATAGACAGGGCCAATAATTGCCACACTAAGGCAATGAACCTAAAAACCACAACACAGGCAATTAGAAAGTGCAGAATAAAATAATAGTGTAAGCACTGAAATGTAGAAGATCATACATGCGAATAATAGAAAACTTAGCGCGACATCTCTTGGAGCCCATGTGCATCCCAAAGACCATTTCAGAATAAGTGGCACTGTTCATTGCCAGAATGACTGCATCCTGAATTTAGAAAATCAAGAATGCAAATTCAGAGTTAAAAGAAGATTTTAAAAAATGACATATAGCACAGAGAAAATCTTGCAAACTGCTTTACCAAGTCATTGAGAGCTTGTTTCTGGTGAAGTTCATCAATCCACTTGGGTTTCTTGAAAAGAGTTTTCGCTTTTTCAGGAGAATTCCAAAAACTCAAGGAGAAATGATGCACACCATATCTGGGAGTTTCGTAAAGTATTACCTGAATTTTCCCAAACAAAAAGGAGAATTACGACCACAGATAAATACAACTTAAACATATATCATGCCCAGAAGTAATTAGGACTTACATACGTGTACATCACATTGAGAAAATACTCGTCCGTTCCAGTGTATGTGATGCAATTTAGGAATACAGTGAATATTTCTACCACAAATTTCATTAGGATCATATACCATCTGGACCCAATCATGATTGCTTTCAATAGCAGCTTGCCTGTGTCTCTCTAACAAGTCATCAAGTTTGTGACACCCACAGCAGCATCGTTTATTTTTCTTTCTAAGCTTACCCTTATTGTACAGTGCACAAGCAGTATCATCGGTGGAGAACTTACTTTGATCATTGTTTCCCACTCCAACACTAAACAACTGATCTTTACTGGCAGGGTAAGCAGCATACTGACCAAGCAAAGAAAGCATTGATTTATCCTGTAAAATTACAGACATGCTGCCATTTGTGTCACAGAGGATGTCCTGAAAACAAGAAATAGTGTGCACCATGAGATTTAGAGTACAAAGAAAACCCAATTCACATAACCACAAAAATGCCAGCATACATACTTCATAAAAGTCTTTAAAACACTCAATAATTGGAACAACCACTGTCGCAAGATAGTGTAATCAAACCTCGTCAAAACATCACTCTGAATTCTATTGCATGTTTCTAAGAAAACTGTATTAAAGTACAATGAAGGAATATAAGACAATATGAAAAGATCCATAACATGTATCCAATTGAATATAGACCATGCTAATTTTCCTAGTTCTAAGCGAACATATCCTCACATCAATCATTCACTATATATCAGTTACAATACCAAGTTTGCGTCAAAACAAATAAATGCAATCTGACTAGGTGCTCTGTGTTTCAACAACCAACGCGTTCTTTACAAACTTCTCTTCTTCTTCAAAAAGATAATAACTATTTATACCTTTAGACTAGATTGGCAACGGCAAAGCGAGACCTCATCACAAGCGAATGCCACCACGATGTCGAGAGAAGCCGATGCGCAGGAGACGAACCAACCAAACAAGAAACAGTTAGACGAAGATGGTTCAGTTGATATGAGGTGTTTCGGCCACCAAATCCTACAATGTCTTCTCATTTTCACCTCATGCTCGTCTCATAGAACCAAAATACTCAATCGTCAATCACTCTCCTGAGAACAAAACCGAGCCCACAAGATTAAATTCTCCGTTATTCTCAATAATGCAACGCAGAGTCATAGATTCGTAATCACGAGCTTTCTCAACAGCCAAAAATAGGATTGGGATTAAACTACGCTAACTGCAGTTAATTACATAATTAAAGCAAAATACTAAAAATAAACAAATGAGCATACAAACAAAAGAAAAACTTATCAATCGAAAAAGCAGGACAAATATAAACAAAGAGAAAGAGACGGAATTACAGATTGAAGAAATCGGCGCCATTTCTGGATTATTCAGCCAAGAGTGACAAAAAGCAACAAGAAAAATCTGAGAAAACATGGTGAGTGTTGGTTCGAGTCTTCGCCGGTACACAATAAAATAAAGTGTGAAGAAGCTACAAAATATTTCGGCTTCACAGATTGCTTATGATTTGGGCTTTCTGGGTGAAATGGGCCCAAATAGTCCTGCCCATCAAAGCCCGTTTTTGATAGCCTATTCTGACGATCCACGCGGACTCGCTCCCTTTATCTGCATCAGAAATAGGGAAAATCCCACCATTTCATCATCAGTTTCAATGGCTTTGGCGTACAATTACTCCAAGATTCGTCTCTGCATACCACCAAATGTTGTGAAAATCCAGTGTTGTAAAATCACTACAGGTGAAATTCAAACGAAGAAACGATGCTTGAGGTGTAACACTCGTTATCTTGACAAAGATAATTCCCCGACTGCTTGCTCCTTCCACGGCCACACAACTGGTATGAAAATTTAGGTTCTTTTTCATTTATTAATTGAGCTGTGACAAAAAGATTAAAAAAAATATATCAGTTCTTGGAGCTGTTTCAAAAGTGGGTGTTTTGTTATGGTTAATTGTAGGAGAGAAAGGATTGTTTGCTCTGGCTCCGCCACACCAAGGTATTGATGGAGAATGGAGTGATCGTTCTGGAGTAATCGTGTATAAGTGGAATGAAAAAGATGATCGACTGAATACTGGAAGGGATAACTGGCAGAAAAGATGGAGCTGCTGTGCTGTGTTTGATGAAAATGCGCCGCCTTGTCGACGAGGGTGGCATGTTTGTTATGATGATGGGTTCACTTTGTACTAGTCAGAGTTGGTTTAGTAGAATCAGAAGTAAATGACATGTTTGGTTGGTAGTGTCTTATGTTCAGTTGTGCAATTCTTTTGGACGTAGAAATTAATGCCATGTATGGAGAGAATTTTGTTGTGAAACAAGCTAGAATTTCTAGGACTGCGCAAAAGTAGTCTTGAGTTTTCTGTTCATGAACTTGGACAAATTTCACCAGGATCAGCCAGAAGGTAAATCACTATTTCCATGAACTTTGAAGCCGAGCTGGGTTTTTGGTGAAAGTTCCTTGCTTCAATTCAGGTTAAAATCAAGCTGTAGCTGTTATAAGAGCAACTCTGGCGTGATCTGGTTTGTTATGTAGGCGATTATCTCAGCCACAACCACTTATAATATTACTCTTTGAAGATCACATTCAGTAATTGCAAGCTGAACTCAATTATTTCCTCTCATAATATCCATAAATGCCAGTTAAGAATAAACTTATCCAAGGCAGTAGCAGAGCGCCTGAATCCAAGTTCACAGGGTAGCTCAATCAGTGAGCTTTAAGAATCTATTTCGTAATAAACTTATACAAGGCAGTAGCAGAGCGCCTGAATCCAAGTTCACAGGGTAGCTCAATCAGTGAGTTTTCAGAATCTATTTCGTCAACGGGTATCATAGATTCAGGTATCCCAATTTTGTTGCCTAAAATGCTAATTCGCTGTAATATCAATTGTTCATAGATGTAACACTTTAGTCTCTTACCAAATTATGAATGACTCTGAATTCATTTTTGTATCAATTGATCCTGATAAATACGCACTAACCACTTGAATTTTTTTCATTTGATTGCATCTCAAGTCAATTCACAGGTTGCCGATGTTTTTCAACTGTTAAGCATGTTTTGATACTTGACTGCACCTAAAAGCAACGCAGCAGTAGCAATTTACTTTCCTGCTGCAAAAATAACTCTTTTTCAGTCTACTCATCTAAATTAATTCATTTCCTGAAACTGCATCAATCAGACCACGCAATCAAAACCAGAATCTTGGGAGGAACAGACAAAATAATTTCACAGCAGTCGAAACATTTAGTTGCAGCAAAATCTTCCCTCAAATGTATAGTTGAAAATCAAAACCACTCAATACAGAACACGAACAGAGGGTTCATCTTATTGAAATCGCAGCAATCCTCTTGCCCAACTGTCTTAAACGATTCATGAATATGCCTCAATGTCTTTTCATCTCGATTCCATTCCGGCGTCGGCTCATTAACAAAATGCGCATAAAGCTTATTGTTCGCACAAGTCACGCTGATCAAACTATGAGCCCCAACACCATCTATCTCGTACACATAATAAACTTGTCCATTCTCATCCTTTTTTTCCTCAGACAACACCTTATAGGCACTGGCTATCAAATCCTGCAAATCCACATCGCTCAAAGCAAGATTGTTCAAAACGGCATCCTTTGGCGCCAGCTGCCGGAACCCCGCCAAGAACGTTAAGTATTCTTTCTCGGTTCTTTTCTTGGGGTTGTAAAACTCGCTGTCTGTTCCATTTGTTCCTTTTTCCACCTTCGAAACCAGATGTTCTTTCCAGCCACCCGGGACATCGTAAGCGTACTCAGCGGAGGATTTCTTGTCGGAGTTACCGCCGTAGTTCGCAGCGCTGGCAGCTGTTCCATAGTAAACGTTGTAAGTTTGTGCAGTGCCTGCCAAGGAAGGAGAAGCTGTTAAGAGCGTGGATGTTGCTAATGTGGCGGTAAGGAGGGAACTGAGAGGTGATTTATTGGTGGTGAAGAGTGGTAAGTTCGTTGATTTTGGGGGGGTTTTGGTTGTGCTGCTGACGGTGGTGGCAGAGGAGCAGGAGATGATGGGCGACGGTGAGAATATGGTGGCCATGGAATTCACTTAATGGATGATGTGGTTGTTCCTGATTGATTATCTGATATCTTTTACTACAGTATCCTTATCCCATGATGTAGGTGGAAAAGCATAGCTGTTATGCTGTTGGTCCAACAAAGGCCCGCTTCCATTTTTATTTGCAAGTTATCATTTAAAACCGTATATTTTGGCAAATTTGCGGTGCAAGGAGGGCGGACGGGGCATTAATGTATTTTAAATGGCACAAATGAATCGACCGCCAAAAACCCTAGATATCGGAGGAGGCGGGGGAGTCTCGCTTCTAACATGAATCAATGATTGAATTTCACGTGCCTCCTTCATTGTCGCTTTGGTTTCTCTCTCCTCTCTTTTTAGCTTTCCAATTGAAACAACAATCAATTGACCAATAAATGTTCGAAAAGTTTATATGGTTTCAATTGATTCTGAAAAACCAAATCAAAGGATACGTTTCGTGTACTATTTAATTATTTCATTCCTGTCAACAACAAAGACGAGAACCGCCATGTCTAAGAGGTGATCTTCAAAGTCCCCTACCGTTTCTTTGATTTTTCATTTGTTTCAATTTTGCAGTTATAGTTTGCTTTTCATTTTTTTATTTTAATTTCACTGGTTTGACTGTGATCATTTTGATGATTGAAGAATTGTGAGTAAAAATTATTTTGATGGTAAGTGCATCGATCAAAAGATTATTTTGTTTTTCTTTTTTAATTTTTTTGTTTCACAATCTGGACAACAGTAAAGAAGTTGGTATAACATTTTCTTTTGGGAAAATTGTGTTTACTTGCTGGGAAAATATAGGAACTTCGAAGGAAAACGAAAACATGTAATGATATTTTGGCTGTTTGAACTGGTTTTTAATATTGTATTGATGCAAAATTTTGTTAGTTTTTTGTTTTTTCGAGTCATTACCACAGAATTGTTGAGAGATACTAAAGGATTTGTGGATGAGATTGGATCACTAACTTATCCTCTGATTTATTTTGTAGAATTTTTCTTCTTCTTTTTTCTGTAGTTGATTTGGTCCTCGTGTAGATTTACTGTAGTCATCTTAAGTTTGTCGGTGGCGTGTACTTTTATCAATTGTTGATCTAGATGCACTGCTGTAAATCAAATAGGATCTAAAGAAACATTCCTTGGATGATATTTCATAATTTTGAATGTTATTCAGAGACATATTTTCCCTGTTAATTTTTTAATGTGTAAGGTGGTTCAGTTGGTTATTTATTTCATTAGGATGAGGAAAAAATGAAGTTGTGGGTTATGTTTTAAGTTTTTTTTCCTAAAGAAAAAACTTATCAGCGATTATTGATTTTTGTATTATGTAGTTTTATTGATGAATCAAATTACATTTTCAATAATGATGGCTTTGCGATGTGTGTTTATCAACAATGATCTCATTGCTTCGGGCTTCCAGCCTATTTGGTCTCATTTATTCTTGGTTTATGTAAGGTTGCTGTTATAATAATCTTTTCTGGTTCTTTCAGGATCCTTTGCAAGTTTTTTGCTCATGGGGCATGCCTGAAAGGCGAGCATTGTGAGTTTTCACATGATTGGAAGGATCCACCAAATAATGTAAAACTTTCTGGTTCCAACTCTTTTGTCCTCTAGTCAGTGATATTATTAAATTTGATCATTTTTTCATCTCTTATTTGCATCTTACTGGTTTATTATTTTAGATATGCACTTACTATCAGAAAGGAGTCTGCTCGTATGGTAGTCGGTGCAGGTATAAACATGTCAAACCTTCTCGATCTGAGTCTTCTGCTTCATCTTCCTCAATAATTTCTCACCCTTCAGTGGCTGCATCAAGTGGAGTAACTGTGGTTCCAGGTGTCCTTCCAGAGCTATCTGCTTTGAGTAGACCTTATATTTCTCCCTACAAATCAGCATGGAATCTGGAGTCTGTGTGCAATGGTTCTTTGGAAAATGGTGAGGTTGAGGAGCTGGAGCCTAGGAATCTAAAACCAGCTGATCGTTCTATCTGTTCTTTTGCTGCCGCTGGTAATTGTCCCCGTGGGGAAAAATGTCCTCATATTCATGGAGACACATGTCCAACTTGTGGGAAACATTGCCTACATCCTTTCAGACCTGAAGAAAGAGAAGAGCATACGAAATCATGTGAGAAAAAGCATAAGCACCTTGAGGCTTTAAGACGTAGCGAAGAAATAGAATGCAGTGTGTGCCTAGATCGTGTGTTATTAAAACCTACCGCAGCTGAACGAAAATTTGGTTTGTTGTCTGAATGTGATCATCCATTCTGTATATCCTGTATCAGGAATTGGCGTAGTAGTTCCCCAACCTCTGGAATGGATGTCAATACTGCATTGAGGGCTTGCCCAATTTGTCGTAAGCTATCGTATTTTGTCATTCCAAGTGTGATTTGGTATTACACACCTCAAGAAAAACAGGAAATTATTGACAACTACAAGGCAAAACTGAGGTGTGTAGTTATTGATCCATGCCTTGCATTAGTTTTTTAATTTAATTGTTGTCATTTTTAAATGATTAAAAAATTTTTTGAGAACTTGTGACAGTATACTTTTTCAAGTCATTATATGTAGGGGTATATTGATAGTGGCTTGTAGTATCTAACTTGCAGTTTAGATAAATAAAGTTTATGAGTATTTATGGTACACCTCTGGTTTTGGAAATAACTTCTTTTTTTTTCTTGCAGTTCAATTGATTGCAAACACTTTAACTTTGGTAATGGGAGCTGCCCATTTGGAACTAGTTGTTTCTACAAGGTGACATAACTATCAATACCAGTTGTAGCTACTTAGTTATGTATTCTGTCTTGTTCTCCCTATTAGTGTGAAGCAGGTTATATATGCTTCTTGAAGTTATAGAACTTTGAAAGTTCTTCATAATCCTTATGCTGTGGTATTCCTTTTTTATTATTTATGTTGAATGTGTATGTTTGTTATCTCCACTGGTTCTCCCTCGTCCATAATCTGGTACATAGGAATTGGTTGTAGCTAAGATGTAAATTTTACCACAAATGAGCCAAAAGAGCTGGAAATGAGAGATGGGATCGAAAGGGAACAAGTCCATCATTCTTCATCAGTTATTTTTGGGTGGAAGGTTAATTTTGGTAATAGCATGAATTTACAGGGAACTAAAGGCAAGTGTAGTTCAGAATGCTTGTAGGAAGTGTGAGTACATTAATCACGTCAGATGTACAATGTTAATGGCCTAGACATTGGATTTTAAAATAATGAGCTAGCACACAGCGATGCATCTTCAGCTCTGTGGCATGCACTGTTTATGTTAATTAGAGGAATATGCACATGGTTTGTGGTATATCCAACTTTGGTGCACAGTCTATGGAACTTGGATGTTGAAATCTTGGAATTTCTTCTTACTTATTTGTTCGACCCTTGCATTTGTACTGCCATCATTATTAAAACGTTAATTCTTATGTTTAACTACCACCGTCACCTCCCTGTCAATGACACCATATAACAGAACCAACTTGATTCTATTGTTTCCAATAGCATCACTATAACTGCCCTTGTTTACCATTCTGTCATCACTCCTACAATGATTGTTCACTGCTAGTCGATGGTTGTGAGGTTAAATTTGCTGAGGTCTTTCTCTGAAAGTCATTTGTGGACGAAGACACACTGCCAAACATATGGATAATATAAAATTTCATGTCTCTCTCTCACTCGCGTCATCATATTAATTGGTGTATGATTCTGTTTCTTTTCTTTTAATGAAATTGATTGATCGTTGTAGCATATAGGCAGAGCACAAATGTTCTTTTTGTTTAATCAATCACTTGGATTTGGTTTTGGCCATAGATATTCTGTTGAAAAAATCTTCTGAATACTTTTTTCTCTGTTCCAAGCGTTGCACACCCATTTTTATTTTTCGGTCATTTATTTTCTTTGTAGCAGAGTGCGTTGGCTTTATGACTGCATTAATGGATACAATGTTGTGTTGTGTTCCAGCATATGGTCAAGCCAGGTTCGTACATGTGGAATTATGACCGGCCACCTTCACTCAGATCCAATGATGTGGATACGGATTCTTTTCTTGATGTATTTGGGCACTTAATCGGTGAAGAAGAATCTGATGTTTTTGATACTGATTTTGAAAATGAAGTTAGAGTGTCTTTAGATTTGGAGATGTCTTTGTTATTAACATGAGCTATTTAGATTAAGCTATTAGAACTAGCGATATCACCATTCAGAGTTGTACGTTTAGGATTGTCGCCACGTTGGCCTTCTGTCCATTGACTACATTTTGTGTGGTGGAGAAAGATGAAGCTTTTGCTTTATTAACCTGAAATGCTTTTTATCATAATGAAACCTAGTCTATTATGGCTTCAATGTTCTCTCTCCCCTGGAATACAGTAGTATAATTTTCCAACAGTGTTCTGCCTGGAAACTATATATGATCTCGTGAAGCCTGTTGAATACTTGATTATTATGCATCATTGAAGTTTAGGCTATTATTGTGTTTTTGTTTATTGGTTTTCCATCTTTGCAGCATGCATACAGAGATGGCCGATTGGAGGAAGTTGTTCTGCGTCACCTTGGGGCTGAAGATGGAGACACTGTGATAGCTAAAGATATCAGGTTGGCTATGATAGATTAATTACCATACTCTGCTTTATAAGTTTACATTCTTGCACTATTTTTTTTCTTCTTTAATATACTTTCTAACTAAATAAAGGTTGATTTTAGGCTATCAGACTTTCTTAGTAATTTGCACATAAGGTGAAAAGTGCTGCTAGAGCATTCCAGTGTAAGTTTCACAAAATCACAACAAAATTTGTTTTTTCAACAACTAATTTATCGTGATGGCCTCTGAGGCATTTTTAGTAGTTACAGTGGCACTCATTACTGTCCATCCACAAATATACAATATGCAGTTAACCTACTCATTTTCTGTCACATTTTTGGGAAGTTTTTGCTGCAGTGATCCATCATTTGCTTGCTGATACCCTATCTTCATGCATGCAGGATAGATAATAATGTCAAGATATGTCTGCAACATTGATGTAGAAGTCCTCTTCTATTGCCTGTGTCATACTCTAGTAATTTTGGAGGTAAGGTGCTTTTATCTGAGATTTTATGGTTTTGCTTCCTGCTACACTGCAGCAGCTAGCTAGACATCATAAAAAGCTAATTTCAATCAAGACATTATCAAAAGAGTCAATTTTAATGAAGTTGGTTTTAGGATGTATTGGGGTTGATGAACCAAAACTTGTTTGAATGTGTTGCAATTTCATACTACTATTTTTAGAAATTTGGAATATTTTGTGCTTAACTAACATAGAAGCCAATAAAGCATTTGGAATAATCCAATAATTATAATCATTATAAAAAAGAACATAGTTATGCAGAAGCTATAGCTGTATGCGGATTTAATTTTTTTTTCTTGTGTTGGGCGGTTAGTTGAACTTGTCTATGGTGCCAAATGCAGGATTGCTTGCCGGAGGGGTCCTTAATGAGGGAAGCTTGAGCATGCTGGGTTATGTACTAAAAACTGCGGATTGTATGATCTTGAATTAAATAAAGATTGATGGATGCATGAATGAATATATTTAAATTTCCCTGGACAAGAGTAACGAAATTTGAAATAAGGGATGTGTCGGTTGCAGTGTTTCTTACCCACTTGGCATCTGTCCCCAAATGTGAGATATTGAACCTTTTTTATGAATTCAGCGACTGTTTTTGTTTTCTTTTACCTTTGATTGTAATCAATAATATGATGTAAATGCACGGAATGATGGGATATTTCCTGACAACATCATTCATCTTGTAGAGTGTTGTATACAAGGCTTCAATCTAAGAACTGAAAGTTCATCTTTCCTCTTGAACTGTGTCTTATTCTTGCTTATTTTCTGCTTGCATTGCCGCAACATTCTTGCATCCTTATGCTATATTTATTATTCGCCGCAGTTCAAACATTTTGGACTCTTATTTACAATTTTTTTTGGTACTATAACTTTCCTTGAACTGGGTTTTTCTTGTTCTTCACACTTCTTCGATTAGTGCTGAACAAGTTTGAGAATTGAGATTCCCCGGGTCCGTATGACCCAAGCTGGCTCTTGGTTTGAGGGGCAACTGTTTGTGATATTTCCCAAATGGCCAAAGAATTTTGTTACAAAAATAGTCTCTGAAATTTCTTCCCTGAAGCTAGTTTTCAGACCATTCCAGAGACTGCAACAATTTCATTTGTAACCAAAAATTCCAAGCCATGCATATGGCTATGGATGGTCACGTTGAGAGAGCGAGAATGTACCATTAATATGCAATGGGAAAAAAAGTACTTCATGTAATTTAACATGTCAGCCATGTGCGTGCAAAAAGTATGCTCATTTATTTCTCTCCACACAAGGCCATAAAGAAGACCAATTTAAAACCACCAGTGTCGTAATAAACAGAACATAGCCATGAGAAATCCAATCACTGCTTCAAGATCAGAGAAAGCAGAGATAAGAACAACGATAAGCAAATCGTAACTTGGGAGCTTCCCAGAGGATTTGCAGCTCCTTTGTCTGGTGATGGTGCTGGAGCCACTACTGAATCTTGCGCCACATCGCCACAACTTAACAGATTGCCAGTGCCTTGAACTTTCCCATTTGTGCCATTGCAAGAAAATCAATTACGGAACGAGAAAATTGTGTTGTGTGCGCGCAGCACTGTAGACCTCAGGTAAGAGTTCGTAATATTTATAGGGTTTTATTTAATTAAAAGAAAAATAATGGACAGGCTGTGCCACGTTGAAAGGTTGGAAAAGCACATATCCAGGAAGGAAAAGGGAATTTGAGCTGTCAGACAATATTTGATGCTGCATGTCAGTGATTTAAAAATTTAATGGAACTTCTTCTGGAATATTATTCATCTAGAACATATGGAGGAGACCAGTTTCTATATTTCTAAAGCGGTAAAATTCTTTGATCACAGATGAACAGATTGATCAAACGCCTTTAAAAAGAATGCACAAAAATTCATTGAAGGATTCTGGTTATGATTAAACAGTAATATAAACAACAGTGCATCCTGCTCTCATTCGCTGGAGACCCTGCTTCAAATACGAGGAGGATTTGGAAGTTTCTTTCTGGGTAGAAAGTTGAATATGATATCATCTCGTATCAGAAATTAAGAAACATGTTTATGTAACTATTTCATCATAATTGAAGTGTCTATAATACTTGTTATGTACCAAATTGCAGAGTAACAAAAACGGAGGATGGAAGAGAACAAAGGTGAACACAAATTTAAAATTTAAAACCACCTTTATTTTATCTCAATTAACCTGAGATTATGATTTTGATTGGAAAACAGAGAGTATGGAAGAGAAAGAAGAGGAAAAATTTAAACTTGAAAACCATATAAACTTGTTGTGACTATTAAGTGTTTTGACAGATTGCTTCTAACAAATCTCTACTTCAAAATTTAATAATATTCACTTCCGAAGGCAGGTCTTGATCACATTTAATCCATGGAATGCAACGAATCAAAGCTAATTAAAGAACATAAATCAAGAAACACGGTAAAAAAAATTACATAAAACCTACAATAGATCTCTTTTATTCCACTATATATAACACAAATATATCATAGATACGAAACAATAACGAATGGTGAATAGTGAATACCATAAACTCAATAATCCATGAAAAAAAAGACCCTCTAAATCCTCAAAAACAAAAGTACAAGTAAGAACAAAACTTCATCTTTTTATGCATCAAATTCAGTGCTTCAAGAAAGCAAGCACAGACAAGAGCAAGGAAGAGCAGATAACAGCTCCAGAAACTCCCGCGGAATATGCAGCTCCAGTGTGCATGGAGGGAGACGGTGCTGGTGATGCCAAATCCTGAGCTGAAGCACTCAAAATAATAGCAGAAAGCACTGCCATCACAAACATCAGAGCAAATCCCTTGAATGCGGCCATTTTAACACAAAGCGGAAAATATTATAAAGTTGCTGCTGCAGCAGAGTATATATTAACCAAGAGAGATTGATGGGCTTCACTGACGACTATAACAGAACATATGAGAACGGGGAGGTGGTGAAAGGGAGTATTTATAGGCGTCGAGAAGAGTATCCAGACCAAAAGCGCGTGGATGGAAATGAGAACGTGGACAGCTGGTGGTGGGAACTGGCCACGTGGAGAGACCGAACATGTTTAGCCTTTGAAGTTTAAACGCGTTAAGAAAACGGGCAGGTGGTTAAGCAAACGTCACGTGTATTGGTACACGCGTCGCCTACTCATCTGACGGTTAACCAACCTATCTATTATTAATACGTCAAAGATCGTACGCCCCGGATGGTTTAATTATCTGTATTTAATTTTAAAAAGATCATTGATTATCTCCTTATCTGGACTTGTATTTTGATTATTTATTAGCAAATAAGGATTATCTCTTTATTTATTAATTAATTATAAAAAATTAATAAAATAATTTAAAAAATTAAATAAAATATTCTTATTAATTCACCTTTAATTTTTTATTTATTATTAATAATTAAAATTTTATTTATTTTATTAATTAAATGTTCTCAGCATCTCATCTAAAAATAAATTTTACTACAAGTTAATAATAAAAAAAATATTAAATAAAAATAGTTTTTATATTTTTTATATAATTAAAATAGTTAATATAATAAAATTATTTAATTAATAAATTTTATTATTTAATTAATACCATAAAAAAAATTATTTACTCTCTTTATTTACTATCAATAAATAATTTTTTATACTATTTATTCATTAATTATATATTTTATTATATTAATATAATGAATAGAATAAAATAATTTTATTCAAATTTTTTTTAATAATTATAAAAAAAAACGTGACAATAAAATAAGTATTATATCAACTAATTCATATTTGGTATGTATTAAAAAATTAAAAATATCGAGAATCGTGGGATATAATGATATTATCGTTTGATTTTATTTCCATGTTCTGACAGACGACACAGTCATGGACCAAAGAGCCTATCAAGTCCATTGTGCAATCTTGGGCTGATATGGCCGCTGTGATCCCTATAGGATCCATTTTTCTTCTGGTGAATGAATACTGAGCAAGTACATACGTCAAGCGTGCATTTATACATACAACTTTCACAGATGCAGAACATGTAGATCTTCGTTGAAAATGGAGGTAAAAGCATCCATTTTAGCCTTGGGTAAAGCCAAGCCAACCTCAATGCCACCCTTCACATTTCTACTCTCAGTGAATGAAATTGCTCTCATTTTATCTATTGAAATCTCCTCTATTTTCTTAGGTCTTCCCCACCCAAAATCAGTCTCGTAAAAATCCAACTTTGGGGACCCCGCAATCATGACATGGAGCTGCGACCCGGCAAATGCATCAAAATCCGAAATCCATGTCCTTGCCCCTGCTAATACTGCTTCATCGAGCTCTTTCACCTTGTTTCCAATCTCATTTGCCGCAAAAATGATGCCATCTTCTCCTAGTAATTCATTCATATTTGCCATGCAACGTGCAAAGCCTATGCAATTACCAAAGTATGTTGCCGGAATCTGATAGTCTAGACGGGTTATGGCGCCTGCATTGAATCCGAAATAACTTGGATCCTCACCACAAGATCTGTGTCCATCTACTTTCGCTTGTGCTTTTGCGTAACAAACCCAAAAAAAAGCACAAGTTAGATTAAAAAGTGACATATGGGTGGGTTTTGACCTATTGTTGTTCTCGCATTCCGAGATAATCCATTGCTTGATCTTATCCGCATCACCCAGGGTAACCAGAAACGTCGATCTAACCCTAGTCGATAAATCTCCATTGGTTTCCATTTCATTGCATATGACCATTTCTTCCGAATGTTTTGATCTTCGCTTGCGCCACTCATTCAAGAAGATTTCCTCGAGACAGTATGAATCTTTTATAATCAAACGATCAAAGTGAACTCGTAGTGATTCGATGAAGCAAGAAGAATTTCTACAAAACGAACCCCAAATCTTTAAAAAATGGTTGAATGTTCTTCCATCTGCAACAGCACGGTGATACGCAAATCCTATGCATATACCAAAACTGGAAAACCTTGTAATTTGCACTGCTAACGAAGGAAGGAATGCTTGCGCCCCGCTTTCCAACTCCGGCACCAAAGAGTCAAATTCCTTCGCATATCGCTGGTGATTCCCTGATAAATGATAAAAATCATTCTCAGACTCGACGACAGTCAACGAAACACCATTTCCTTCGGCGTAAACAATCTTAGGCTGATTGCGTTGAACTGTGAGATTTCCGGCGAAAGGGAGGAAGTGTTGGAGCGTGAGAGACAGTGAATGCTTGAGGGTGGGGAGAGTGATGGACAAAAAGTGAGAGTTAGGGTAAGGATATTCAAAGAAGAAGAGAGTTTGGATTGGAGGGAAGAAAAGCCAAGGGATGTCGAAGAACGTGAGAGGAAGAGAAAAAGTTGGTGGCACGGCGTTAGGTGGAGGCGAAATTTTGCAGTGCTCTAGAACTTTGACTGCGGATGATTCAGCCATGAAAGAGATCGATGAGAAAGAAAACTATGCAACAGGTTTGAATTTGACTACCCTCGCGAGCTAAGAAGAGTTCAATTCGAGCAAGTTAACAAATCGCCCAAGAGGACTTCAAATTAGGCAACATACATGCGAACTACAATAATGTAATAATATATAGATTAATAAGTTATATTTTTAGGATATTTATATTATATAAAAAATAATAAATATTTTAAAAATGAATTTAAAATTTAAAATAAAATAAATAGAAAGAGATTAATTAAAAAATAAATTAATAATTTATATTAATATAAATAAAAAATATTTATTTATGTTTTAGAATTTAAATATACTTATCAAAAAATTTATACTTATAAAATAATTTTGATTAATTTTTATCGTTATTGGATTCTCTAAACGTTAAAATTTTTTATTTTATTATTTTAATTTTAAAATTTATTTCTATTTATCATTAAAAAATATTAATTCATTTATAGTTATTTTTATTATATAAAATTATTTATAATTATATTTTAATATTATTAGACATTATAAAATTTAGGGGGCGTTCCATCCATCCAACACAGAAAGCAGTAAATAAAGAGACAAATGGACAAATCTGGTGATTTGCAGACACACGAAAATCTATTAAGATTTGGAGCATAGTGGGTGATTAGGAATCAGATGAGCTGTTGAGACAAATGACAACCACAATTGTATCTTGTCCCACGTTCACATGTTGAAAGGCCCTTCCCCCTTCAAATTGTGATTCTAAATATTAAAGAAACCTGCCAATGTCGGGGACTGTTAACCACGTGAAATGGGTAATGATTGATCCCGACAAACACATCTAAATTAGGGAATAAGTGCAATAACTTATTGAAGAAGCTTCAGACCTCGGTTGAAGAGAAATGCGAAGGCACCCATTTGAAATTTAGGTAAAGCCAAACCAACTTCCATTGCCCCCCTCGAGATCTCTACTCTCGGGGAGTGAAATTGCCTTCATCTTATCAATTGAAATCTCCTATATTTTCTTAGGTCTGCCCCATCCAAAATCAGTCTTGTAATGATCCAACTTTGGTGACCCACAAACGATAACATGGACATCCGACCCTGCTAACACTTCCCAATCTGTAATCCACTTATCTGCCCCTCCCAGCATTGCCTTACCAAGTTTCATAATCATATTTCCATTGCATTTACTGCTACAATTATCCCATCTTCACTTAACAAGTCTCTGGTTATCGCCGTACACCGGCCGAAACCGATGCAATTACCGAAATACGAAGAGGGAACTTGATAATCCAAACGGGTTATACCGCCAGCATTGAACCCAAAGTAACTTGGATGCTCACCAAAATACTCTTTCACTTTTGCAATCTTATGTTTTTGCTTTTACCAAACAAACCCATACCAAAGAACAAATTAGTACGTACGTCGATAAATACTCCGGCCGTGCCTTGTTCTTCCATCTACATTGAGCGATAATCCAACTTTTGATTCTTTCCATGTCATTGCAGCCTGCCACAAAAGTAGCTAGAGACATGTCAGACGAATCAATGCCACTTTCTTTACCTGCAATAATTTTCATGGAACATTTTCTTTTGGACCACTCGTTCAAGAAAATATCTTCAAGCCCATTTCTGTCGATTATCACATCCCTATCGTAGGATGGAAACGCCTTCATCGAGAATGAAGAATCTCTGCAAAATGATGCCCATGTTTTCATGAAATTGTTAAACGTTCTTCCATCTGCAACAACAAGTTAGTTTGTTTGTTACATCGATATTCTTTATTTTCCTTGATCTTCGGATGGCCTGTCAGATAGCCTCTTTCTCAGTCCAGCTGAATCAAAGGACATCTGGTCCTTGTCCTATTTTTTTGTTTTCTGTTCTTGCTTTTTCTTCAAGCTTTGGTCGGTGTATAAGCTAGTTGTTTTTCATATTTAGTGGTATTTGCAGGAATATAAGTATCCTCGCAAGACTTCTCTGAGTTTGTCAAATTTTAACTGGCTGATGATATTCGCTGAACAAAAGAGATTTGCTTGGAGCAGCAAATGAAACCAAACCAGTGGAATGTCGAAGAAAGCCAAGGGAATTACCCAATAAGCTGACGGATGAGTTGAGTTTGGCAGGAGAGATTTTCCTTTGTTCGAGAATGTTAAGAGCTGAGCCTTTAGCCATGCCCACGAAATTCTCTAGTGTTATTATTGGTGATTAGAATGACACTGAAATCCCTCAAACTTAAGAAAATGCTGTCTGAATCGGGTTGTTTGATATGCAAATGCAATGGAGGTTACAGAAGAATAATCAAACTGGCGATACGATAGAATTGATATTCCTGTGGATTACAAACTGATATTACTTAACTTTAACTCGCTCATTTTTTGTTAGGCGGCAAAAACCTTCATTCCAAACCGAAGGCATTGACCCCAGTGATGATTCTCCAGATTTCGCCTTTTCGAAACAAGCTCACTCCTAGGTCTAGCTAGCCAGTCATAGCAACGTATCTTCTTCCTGTCCTCTTCGTCGCCGTTCTGACGAGCTCATTAATGGCAAAGACGAAGATGGGTACGAAAAAGAATGATGCGAGTCCTGCTTGGCCGTCCCCATCACTTCCCCAATCTGCAACTAAAAGCGGTGCTCCGTCTGATCTTGGGCATGACATTCAGTCCAGCACAATAACATTCAAGATCTTAACTATATCATCACTAATGATATAGTTAATCCATTTATATCAAATACATCACTAACCCAATCGAAATGGCCAAGTACCCCTCTTGAAATAAACAAGTAGGGATTCAGATGTTAACCAGTTTTTGACTCGAGAGATAACGTGGCGACTCCTACAATTGAGATGAATGGAAACCTACTGACCCGTGGACTAATTCTGGCGCCACCTCTGCTGCATGCATTAGATTGTCGAGTGGCGCATTCTCCACAATCCCAAACTTCCCCTTATATAGAATTCTTTTATGATATCTTCCCCGCCGACAACAACAGATTAAAAAGTTTGGTATTATAGTGTTGTTTTAACTGTTTAGGTTTTTAGGTTAAAGACATGGCTTCCTTGAAGGTTTCTTTCCAGCAATTATGCTTCTTGGGATGCTGTTACCACACCTTATGGTTTATGCTTCTGGCCAACAGATTGCTCCTTCACCGGTCATGGCTACCGGTTCAATTTTTGTTGTTTCTGTTTCAGTTGATGTTGTAGTTTTTTCTGTTGTGTTTTATGTTGTCGTAAACTAGATTTCATCTGTTGCCAGAGCTTGTAGTAGCATTACGGTGTGTTTTATGTTGTGGTTATGTAAATATCTGTTCTTCTTTAGAAATTTGCATTATATATGTCTGTAGCTGCAGCGAATGTTGTTGAGATGGATCGATTCCAGATTAGTCATGTTGAACAATGCTTAGTTGGAAAAGAAAATCACGTGTGATACAACCCTTTTGAGTCAAAATTACGATAACTCAATATCCATTTGATTGGTCGTTCAGTCTCTCATTATGCAGACGACTTATCGTTGAATCGCTTGAAATGCAAACGACTTCCACATGTGGGATTAATTACCATTATTCTGCTGTCTTATCTACACCCAGAAGAGAAATAGTCGTGGGTATTTATTGTCCTGCCTTAGATATGCAATGAGCAAGTTTTTCTTAGCCTGCTTAGAGTTGGAGACGCTAGATAAGGATCTTTCCACTCTTGAAATGAGCAGAAAGAACAGATTGTAGTATCCAAGAGTCCAATTGTCCGGACAGAACTAATAGAGATGCAATCCAATTGTTCATCAAATTTGCCATTAATTGAATCAACTACTCAATTAAGAAATCTTTCTAATTTGCCAGATGAAAACAGCTATTTGTGTCAATGGCAAATGATCTGCATTCTACGTCATCAATTAGCACAAGACTACTGACCCAATTACAAGAAAATCAATGGCATGCCAAGACGCAAATCTATCCCACAAGTTTAGTCAAAAGAAGAACATCTTTTGTTATAAATCCAACAAATTTCAGCATGTTTTCTCCATATTGAATCAAAAGGGAGACAATTAAAATGCTGCAATTATAGAAAGACCACATGATAGAACACAATCCACAGTAAATTATAGAAAGCCAACATCCGCTCTGCAACCATGGAATGCAATCCCCAGCAGAACCAATCGTGTTCTATCTTATTTTATCATGATCTAGAAAGGCGGCGCGGGAAATTATTAGTGAAACTCAGAACACAAAATTTGAAGTCATCTAGAAAGGATACTAAGCCCTTGATTTAAATGGTTAGTAACTTGAAGAATTAGAGTCAGAATCTGCAACCTGTCTTTTCTCCTCCGTATTTTTAAAGAAATACATTGGCTTCAAAGATCGTCTCAACATAAGCTCCCATTCAAATGGAAATTCAAAAGCCAGAACGTTCTGTAAGAAGACCTCCGTTATCCGTGATGCTCAAGTAATGTATGAAATCCAAGCTACTGTGCCTAAATGAAACAGACTTAGAAGAGAAACTACTCTGCTGAGACTATATTCTTCAAGAACTTGTCCTGTCTCCTTAGCTAAAGCTGTAGATCACGCTCTAAAGTTGATCCTTCAATTTCCAGATGCTTGAAATCGAGGTTTTGACTAGGGTACTCGCTATTTCGTTGTGGTTTCTCCGACTCGGAACTGGAAAAAAAATCTGGGGCTTTTCGTTGCTAGCAGATCCTGGAAAAGATTCTTGGGTGGGTGTTTTGCTAAAAACTTGTGTATGATATAGTAAAACATAGGATTTTGATTCATGGGTTTTTGTTGCCGATGCATAAATTCAAGGTTTTCTAGAGCAAGATCGTGAGTTAAGAGTTTGAGATAGCCCCGGGGGGGTTTTCTTCTGACAAACAAATAAAGTCAAGATTTTGGGTTTGGCAGATAATGCCTTCATTTGACAAGGACGAAATGTGAATTCCAAATCGGGCAAGAAAAGGATAAATTACCAGACATCAAAACACACTAGAATTACTTGCAGCAGCAGGAAGTGTAATTCTTTATATCAAACTCGAAAAAATAGGGAGCATTGCAAAACACCATCCATCATTAAACTTACCATCGCACGTACGTGGCGACTGTACAGGTTGTCTTCCAATCTTTTCTCTTTCTTTTTTTCTCTTTTTTATGAATTCAGCGACTGTTTTTGTTTTCTTTTACCTTTGATTGTAATCAATAATATGATGTAAACGCACGGAATGATGGGATATTTTCTGACAACATCATTCATCTTGTAGAGTGGTGTATACAAGGCTTCAATCTAAGAACTGAAAGTTCATTTTTACTCTTGAACTGTGTCTTATTCTTGCATCCTTATGCTATATTTATTACTCCCTGCAGTTCAAACATTTTGGACTCTTATTTACAATTCTTTTTGGTGCTATAACTTTCCTTGAACTGGGCTTTTCTTTTTCTTCACACTTTCTCGATTAGTGCAGAACAAGTTTGAGAATTAATAAAAAGAAAATTAATGGACAGGCTGTGCAACGTTGAAAGGTTGGAAAAGCACATATCCAGGAAGGAAAAGGGAATTTGAGCTGTCAGACAATATTTGATGGTGCATGTCAGTGATTTAAAAATTTAATGGAACTTCTTCTGGAATATTATTCATCTAGAACATATGGAGGAGACCAGGTTCTATATTTCTAAAGCGGTAAAACTCTTTGATCACAGATGAACAGATTGATCAAACGCCTTTAAAAAGAATGCACAAAAATTCATTGAAGGATTCTGGTATGTTTCCTTACTGATTATGATTAAACAGTAATATAAACAACAGTGCATCCTGCTCTCATTCGCTGGAGACCCTGCTTCAAATACGAGGAGGATTTGGAAGTTTCTTTCTGGGTACGCGATTTTTTATGGGCACAGGCGTCCCAGGTAATTCAGTCTTATGGTTCTTCGTTATCTGCATATGGCCTTTTTTTCCTAGGTGCTCATTTTGTATGGGCTTTTAGTTTAATGTTTCTATTCAGCGGGCGTGGTTATTGGCAGGAACTTATTGAATCCATCGTTTGGGCTCATAATAAATTAAATTATTTGGTCTAACTACTTGAGCCGGATGAGAGGAAACGTTCATGTCCGATTTTGAAGGGGGGGGAGATCCTATATGATCCTATCCCAATTTTTCTTTTGCTAGGCCTATAGCTAAAAAACCTACTTTTTTACGATTACGAGGTTCATTCGAATATGAAATCCAATCCTGGAAATACAGCATCCCACTTTTTTTTACTACCCAAGGTTTCGATACATTTCGCAACCGAGAAATTTCTACTGGAGCTGTTGCTATCCGGGAACAATTAGCCGATCTAGATTTGCGAATTATTATAGATTCTTCCTTGGTACAATGGAAAGAATTAGGGGAAGAAGCCACAGGTAATGAATGGGAAGATCGAAAAATTGGAAGAAGAAGGGATTTTTTGGTTAGACGCATAGAATTAGCTAAGCATTTTCTTAGAACAAATATAGAACCCGAGTGGATGGTTTTATGTCTATTACCTGTTCTTCCTCCCGAGTTGAGACCGATCATTCAGATAATGGGGTTAATGATAAAACTCTATAGAAGAGTTATCTACCGGAACAATACTCTTACCGATCTATTAACAACAAGTAGATCTACGCCAGGGGAATTAGTAATGTGTCAGGAGAAATTGGTACAAGAAGCCGTGGATACACTTCTTGATAATGGAATCCGTGGACAACCAATGAGGGATGGTCATAATAAGGTTTATAAGTCGTTTTCAGATGTAATTGAAGGCAAAGAGGGAAGATTTCGTGAGACTTTGCTTGGCAAACGGGTCGATTATTCGGGGCGTTCTGTCATTGTCGTAGGCCCCCTCACTTTCATTACATCGATGTGGATTGCCTCGCGAAATCGCAATAGAGCTTTTCCAGACTTTTGTAATTTGTGGTCTAATTAGACAACATCTTGCTTCGAACATAGGAGTTGCTAAGAGTAAAATTCGGGAAAAAGGGCCGATTGTATGGGAAATACTTCAGGAAGTTATGCAGGGACATCCTGTATTGCTGAATAGAGCGCCTACTCTGCATAGATTAGGCATACAGGCATTCCAGCCCGTTTTAGTGGAAGGACGTGCTATTTGTTTACATCCATTAGTTTGTAAGGGATTCAATGCAGACTTTGATGGGGATCAAATGGCTGTTCATGTACCTTTATCTTTAGAGGCTCAAGCGGAGGCTCGTTTACTTATGTTTTCTCATATGAATCTATTGTCTCCTGCTATCGGGGATCCCATTTCCGTACCGACTCAAGATATGCTTATTGGACTCTATGTATTAACGAGTGGGAATCGTCGAGGTATTTGTGCAAATAGGTATAATCCGTGTAATCTAAGAAACTATCAAGATGAAAGAATTGACGATAATATCTATAAGTATACGAAAGACCCCTTTTTTTGCAATTCCTATGATGCAATTGGAGCTTATCGGTAGAAAAGAATTAATTTAGATAGCCCTTTGTGGCTCCGGTGGCGATTAGATCAACGCGTTATTGCTTCAAGGGAAGGGAAGCTCCCATCACTATGAATGTTTGGGTACCTATCATGAGATTTATGGACATTATCTAATAGTACGAAGTGTAAAAAAAGAAATTCTTTCTATATACATTCGAACCACTGTTGAAATGAAACATGTTTATGTAACTATTTCGTCATAATTGAAATGAAAACCAAACAGTTTTGAGTTATTGAACACAAATTTAAAATTTAAAACCACCTTTATTTTATCTCTATTGACCTGAGATTATGATTTTGATTGGAAAACAGAGAGTATGGAAGAGAAAGAAGAGGAAAAATTTAAACTTGAAAACCACCCTTTAATTTAGTCTTAGACAGTTAGAAACTATGTTGTGACTATTAAGTGTTTGACAGATTGCTTCTAACAAATCTCGGTACTTCAAAATTTAATAATATTCACTTCAGAAGGCAGGTCTTGATCACATTTAATCCATGGAATGCAAGGAATCAAAGCTAATTAAAGAACATAAATCAAGAAACACGGTAAAAAAATTACATAAAACCTACAATAGATCTCTTTTATTCCACTATATATAACACAAATATATCATAGATACGAAACAATAACGAATGGTGAATAGTGAATACCATAAACTCAATAATCCATGAAAAAAAATACCCTCTAAATCCTCAAAAACAAAAGTATAAGTAAGAACAAGACTTCATCCTTTTATGCATCAAATTCAGTGCTTCAAGAAAGCAAGCACAGACAAGAGCAGGGAAGGGCAGATAACAGCTCCAGAAACTCCCGCGGAATATGCAGCTCCAGTGTGCATGGAGGGAGACGGTGATGGTGATGCCAAATCCTGAGCTGAAGCACTCAAAATAATAGCAGAAAGCACTGCCATCACTAACATCAGAGCAAATCCCTTGAATGCGGCCATTTTAACACAAAGCGGAAAATATTAGTAAAGTTGCTGCTGCAGCAGAGTATATATTAACCAAGAGAGATTGATGGGCTTCACTGACGACTATAACAGAACATATGAGAACGGGGAGGTGGTGAAAGGGAGTATTTATAGGCGTCGAGAAGAGTATCCAGACCAAAAGCGCGTGGATGGAAATGAGAACGTGGACAGCTGGTGGTGGGAACTGGCCACGTGGAGAGACCGAACATGTTTAGCCTTTGAAGTTAAAACGCGTTAAGAAAACGGGCAGGTGGTTAAGCAAACGTCACGTGTATTGGTACACGCGTCGCCTACTCATCTGACGGTTAACCAACCTATCTATTACTACGTCAAAGATCGTACGCCCCGGATGGTTTAATTATCTGTATTTAATTTTAAAAATATCATTGATTATCTCCTTATCTGGACTTGTATTTTGATTATTTATTAGCAAATAAGGATTATCTCTTTATTTATTAATTAATTATAAAAAATTAATAAAATAATTTAAAAATTAAATAAAATATTCTTACTAATTCATCTTTAATTTTTTATTGATTATTAATAATTAAAATTCTATTTATTTTATTAATTAAATATTCTCAACCAATCTCATTTAAAGATAAATTTTACTCACATGTTAATAATAAAAAATTATTAAATAAAATAATCTAATTTTACTATATTAAAATAGTTAATATAATAAAATTATTTAACTAATAAATTAATAAATTTTATTATTTGATTAATATCGTAAAAAAATTATTTACTCTCTTTATTCACTATTGATAAATAATTTTTGGTATTATTTATTCATTAATTATATATTTTATTATATTAATATAATAAATATAATAAAATAATTTTATTTTCAATTTTTTTTTAATACTTATAAAAAAAAATGTGACAATAAAATAAGTATTATATCAACTAATTCATATTTGGTATGTATTAAAAAATTAAAAATATCGAGAATCGTGGGATATAATGATATTATCGTTTGATTTTATTTCCATGTTCTGACAGACGACACAGTCATGGACCAAGAAGCCTATCAAGTCCATTGTGCAATCTTGGGCTGATATGGCCGCTGTGATCCCTACAGCATTCATTTTTCTTCTGGTGAATGAATACTGAGCAAGTACATACGTCAAACGTGCATTTATACATACAACTTTCATAGATGCAGAACATGTAGATCTTCGTTGAAAATGGAGGTAAAAGCATCCATTTTAGCCTTGGGTAAAGCCAAGCCAACCTCAATGCCACCCTTCACATTTCTACTCTCAGTGAATGAAATTGCTCTCATTTTATCTATTGAAATCTCCTCTATTTTCTTAGGTCTTCCCCACCCAAAATCAGTCTCGTAAAAATCCAACTTTGGGGACCCCGCAATCATGACATGGAGCTGCGATCCGGCAAATGCATCAAAATCCGAAATCCATGTCCTTGCCCCTGCTAATACTGCTTCATCGAGCTCTTTCACCTTGTTTCCAATCTCATTTGCCGCAAAAATGATGCCATCTTCTCCTAGTAATTCATTCATATTTGCCATGCAACGTGCAAAGCCTATGCAATTACCAAAGTATGTTGTCGGAATCTGATAGTCTAGACGGGTTATGGCGCCTGCATTGAATCCGAAATAACTTGGATCCTCACCACAAGATCTGTGTCCATCTACTTTCGCTTGTGCTTTTGCGTAACAAACCCAAACAAAAGCACAAGTTAGATTAGAAGGTGACAAATGGGTGGGTTTTGACCTATTCTTGTTCTCGCATTCCGAGATAATCCATTGCTTGATCTTATCCGCATCACCCAGGGTAACCAGAAACGTCGATCTAACCCTAGTCGATAAATCTCCATTGGTTTCCATTTCATTGCATATGACCATTTCTTCCGAATGTTTTGATCTTCGCTTGCGCCACTCATTCAAGAAGATTTCTTCGAGACAGTATGAATCTTTTATAATCAAACGATCAAAGTGAACTCGTAGTGATTCGATGAAGCAAGAAGAATTTCTACAAAACGAACCCCAAATCTTTAAAAAATGGTTGAATGTTCTTCCATCTGCAACAGCACGGTGATACGCAAATCCTATGCATATACCAAAACTGGAAAACCTTGTAATTTGCACTGCTAACGAAGGAAGGAATGCTTGCGCCCCGCTTTCCAACTCCGGCACCAAAGAGTCAAATTCCTTCGCATTTCGCTGGTGATTCCCTGATAAATGATAAAAATCATTCTCAGACTCGACGACAGTCAACGAAACACCATTTCCTTCGGCGTAAACAATCTTAGGCTTATTGCGTTGAACTGTGAGATTTCCGGCGAAAGGGAGGAAGTGTTGGAGAGTGAGAGATAGTGAATGCTTGAGGGTGGGGAGAGTGAAGGACAAAAAGTGAGAGTTAGGGTAAGGATATTCATAGAAGAAGAGAGTTTGGCTTGGGGGGAAGAAAAGCCAAGGGATGTCGAAGAACGTGAGAGGAAGAGAAAAAGTTGGCGGCGCGGCGTTCGGCGGCGGCGAAATTTTGCAGTGCTCTAGAACTTTGACTGCGGATGATTCAGCCATGAAAGAGGCAGATGAGAAAGAAAACCATGCAACAGGTTTGAATTTGATTACTCTCGCGAGCTAAGAAGAGTTCAATTCAAGCAAGTTAAGAAATCAATTACTCTCTTTCTTTTCCTGGTACGAGGCTTCAGACGGCAACAAACAGTGTCGATGTGATTTGGAGAAACGCTTCGATCACAAGCTGGCACTGTAAAGCAATGAACAGTGAAGCATTGATGAGGTTCCCCGAACAGTGCTTCTAAACTTGTCGGCAGGTTAATAAACACGTGTCAGTAACAATATCATTCATTTTCTATCGCCACAATTTTTTTGTTAAAGATTAATATTTTATTTTTTATTAAAAATACTAAATTTTGAAAGAAGAACAATATGAATGAAATTTCACCCAAGAGGACTTCAAATTAGGCAACATACACATGAACTACATTGTAATATATTGATTAATAACTTATATTTTTAAAAAAATATATATTATATAAAAAAATAATTAAATATTTTTAAAATAAAATTTTAAAATTTAAAATTAAATAAATAGAAAGAGATTAATTAAAAATTAAATTAATAATTTATATTAGTGTAAATAAAAATATTTATTTGTGTTTAGAATTTAAACATACCTGATATTAGAACAAAACAGAGAAAAGACGAAAAAATTTAATGTGATAGTAAACTAACTTATTTGCTTTGTTTAAAATTTATTATAATTATAAAAGATCAAAGAATTTTATACTTATAAAATAATTTTGATTAAATTTTTATTCTCATTTGATCCTTTAAAATGTTAAAATTTTTTATTTTAATATTAAATTTTATTTTAAAAATTTATAATTATTTATTATTAGAAAATATTAATCTATTTATAAATTTATATAATTATATAAAATTATTTATAATTATATAAATTTATAAATATTTTAATATTATTAGACATTATAAAATTTAGGGGGCGTTCCATCCATCCGACCCATAAAGCAGCAAATAAAGAGACAAAAGGACAAATCGTGATTTGCAGACACACGAAAATCTCTTAAGATTTGGAGCATAGTGGGTGATTAGGAATCAGATGAGCTGTTGAGACAAATGACAACCACAATTGTATCTTGTCCCACGTTCACATGTTGAAAGGCCCTTCCCCCTTCAAATTGGGATTCTAAATATTAAAGAAACCTGCCAATGTCGGGGACTTTTCAACATGTGAAATGGGTAATGATTTATCCCGACAAATACATCTAAATTAGGGAAATCAGTGCAATAACTTATTGAAGAAGCTTCAGACCTCGGTTGAAGAGAAATGCGAAAGCACCCATTAGAAATTTAGCTTGAGCCAAACCAACTTCCATTCCCCCCCTCGAGATCTCTACTCTCGGGGAGTCAAATTGCCTTCATCTTATCAATTGAAATCACCTCTATTTTCTTAGGTCTGCCCCATCCAAAATCAGTCTTGTAATGATCCAAATTTGGTGACCCACAAACGATAACATGGACATCCGACCCTGCTAACACTTCCCAATCTGTAATCCACTTATCTGCCCCTCCCAGCATTGCCTTACCAAGTTTCATAATCATATTTCCGATTGCATTTACTGCTACAATTATCCCATCTTCACTTAACAAGTCTCTGGTTATCGCCGTACACCGGCCGAAACCGATGCAATTACTGAAATACGAAGAGGGAACTTGATAATCCAAACGGGTTATACCGCCAGCATTGAACCCAAAGTAACTTGGATGCTCACCAAAATACTCTTTCACTTTTGCAATCTTATGTTTTTGCTTTTACCAAACTAACCCATACCAAAGAACAAATTAGTACGTACGGCGATAAATACTCCGGCCGTGCCTTGTTCTTCCATCTACATTGAGCCATAATCCAACTTTTGATTCTTTCCATGTCATTGCAGCCTGCCACAAAAGTAGCTAGAGACATGTCAGACGAATCAATGCCACTTTCTTTACCTGCAATAATTTTCATGGAACATTTTCTTTTGGACCACTCGTTCAAGAAAATATCTTCAAGCCCATTTCTGTCGATTATCACATCCCTATCGTAGGATGGAAACGCCTTCATCGAGAATGAAGAATCTCTGCAAAATGATGCCCATGTTTTCATGAAATTTTTAAACGTTCTTCCATCTGCAACAACAAGGTGATACGCAAGCCCTAAGCATAAACCCACGTTAGGAAAAAATGTAATTTGTACGGACAGCAAAGGAAGAACTTCTTGTAAACTCTCCAAATTGATCAACTCGGGGACGAGGGAGTGAAACTCTGTAATAACTCGCGGATGACTGCTTGTTAAATGATTAAAATCGCCATTAGACTCGGCGACAGTGAGCAAAACGCAGTCACCTTCAGTGAAAACAATGATCGGTTAAGGGAATTACATAAGTTGATGGACGAGTTGAGTTTGCTGGCGGAGAGATTTTGCTCTGGTCGATAGTCTTGAGTACGGAGGGTTTAGCCATTGGAGAAGTTTGACACGTACAAATCACATCACTGATGTGATTGTCACTGTGGTTCGCTCTTATAAAAGGTTATCATTGTATCAAAATATTTATTATTCACAATATTTTTACTGAAATTTTTTTGTGAAACTTTCCAAGATTGCTTTTAAGCAAATTTTGATATGGCAGAATTGGGCACTCCGCTAGTTCAAACCGGTAGCGTCTTTGCTTTTACCAAACAAAAACTATGCTAACGAACAGGTTATATCGTATGATGATAAATCTACTACTTGTTGCTGAGATGCAAACCCTACGAATAAACGACCTGTTGTTAGGAAAAACTGTAACTTTTCACACTGCTGCTGGTCAATTCAGTAACAAGTGTGTGAAACCCAGTTAACACCTCGAGGATAGTTGCCTGTTAAATGATCGAAATCGCCGTCGGATTCTGCGACGGTGACCAAAATGCTGTCGTCGCCAGTGAAATCAATGTTTGATTTTGCCTTCAGATTCCGATGGCACAACAAGATTGGCTACGACACGGAGAAGGTAGTGCAGAGTGGAAGAACCGAGCAGAACAAGAAGGGACAGTATTATTTAATTAATAAAATAATTTAAAATTTTTATTTATTAATACTTTATAAAAAATTAAATATAAATTTTATAATTTTTTTATTATATTAATTAAATAATAAAATTTATAATTAATTTTTTATTATATTAATTAAATAATAAAATTTATAATTAATTTTTTATTTATTATTAATAAATAAAATTTTTAAATTTTATTAATTAAATAATTTTATCACAAAAAAACCGTATTAATACTCTTGTCAAGCTTTCTATACGAGACGAATTAAAATTGATTGGACATGGGCCATAGGAATGCAGCCTCTCTAAGCGCACCCATAAGGCTTACTTCGAAGGCCCAGCCTCGTTCAAAAATAAGATCCGTCACTACTCCTTCACCATCAACTCTCTACACGAGAAGCTAGTTTGTTACATCGATGTTCTTTATTTTCTTTGATCTTCGGATGGCCTGTCAGACAGCCTCTTTCTCAATCCAGCTGAATCAAAGGACATCTGGTCCTTGGCCTATTTTGTTGTTTTCTGTTCTTGCTTTTTCTTCAAACTTTGGTCGGTGTATAAGCTAGTTGTTTTTCATATTTAGTGGTATTTGCAGGAATACAAGTATCCTCGCAAGATTTCTCTGAGTTTGTCAAATTTTAACTGGCTGATGATATTCGCTGAACAAAAGAGATTTGCTTGGAGCAGCAAATGAAACCAAACCAGTGGAATTTCGAAGAAAGTCAAGGGAATTACCCAATAAGCTGACGGATGAGTTGAGTTTGGCAGGAGAGATTTTCCTTTGTTCGAGAATGTTAAGAGCTGAGGCTTTAGCCATGCCCACGAAATTCTCTAGTGTTATTATTGGTGATTAGAATGTCACTTAAATCCCTCAAACTTAAGAAAATGCTGTCTTAATCGGGTTGTTTGATATGCAAATGCAATGGAGGTTAGAGAAGAATAATCAAACTGACGATACGATAGAATTGATATTCCTCTGGATTACAAACTGATATTACTTAACTTTAATTTAAGACAGCTGCGTTTCTAGCACCCTCTGATCTCGCTCATTGTTTGTTAGGCGGCAAAAACCTTCATTCCAAACCGAAGGCATTGACCCCAGTGATGATTCTCCAGATTTCGCCTTTTCGAAACAAGCTCACTCCTAGGTCTAGCAAGCCAGTCATAGCAACGTATCTTCTTCCTGTCCTCTTCGTCGCCGTTCTGACGAGCTCAGTAATGGCAAAGACGAAGATGGGTACGAAAAAGAATGATGCGAGTCCTGCTTGGCCGTCCCCATCACTTCCCCAATCTGCAACTAAAAGCGGTGCTCCGTCTGATCTTGGGCATGACATTCAGTCCAGCACAATAACATTCAAGATCTTAACTATATCATCACTAATGATATAGTTAATCCATTTATATCAAATACATCACTAACCCAATCGAAATGGCCAAGTACCCCTCTTGAAATAAACAAGTAGGGATTCAGATGTTAACCAGTTTTTGACTCGAGAGATAACGTGGCGACTCCTACAATTGAGATGAATAGAAACCTACTGACCCGTGGACTAATTCTGGCGCCACCTCTGCTGCATGCATTAGATTGTCGAGTGGCGCATTCTCCACAATCCCAAACTTCCCCTTATATAGAATTCTTTTATGATATCTTCCCCGCCGACAACAACAGATTAAAAAGTTTGGTATTATAGTGTTGTTTTAACTGTTTAGGTTTTTAGGTTAAAGACATTGCTTCCTTGAAGGTTTCTTTCGTTGGAGCAGCAGCAATATTTCTTCTTGCGATGCTGTTACCACACCTTATGGTTTATGCTTCTGGCCAAGAGATTGCTCCTTCACCGGTCATGGCTACCGGTTCAATTTTTGTTGCTTCTGTTTCAGTTGATGTTGTAGTTTTTTCTGTTGTGTTTTATGTTGTCGTAAACTAGATTTCAACTGTAGCCAGAGCTTGTAGTAGCATTACGGTGTGTTTTATGTTGTGGTTAGGTAAATTTCTGTTCTTCAGAAATTTGCATTATATATGTCTGTAGCTGCAGCGAATGTTGTTGAGATGGATCGATTCCAGATTAGTCGTCGAGAACAATGCTTAGTTGGAAAAGAAAATCACGTGTGATACAACCCTTTTGAGTCAAAATTACGGTAAGTCAATATCCATTTGATTGGTCGTTCAGTCTCTCATTATGCAGACGACTTATCGTTGAATCGCTTGAAATGCAAACGACTTCCACATGTGGGATTAATTACCATTATTCTGCTGTCTTATCGACACTCAGAAGAGAAATAGTCGGGGGTATTTATTGTCCTGCCTTAGATATGCAATGCGGAAGTTTCTCTTAGCCTTCTTAGAGTTGGAGACGCTAGATAAGGATCTTTCCACTCTTGAAATGAGCAGAAAGAACAGATTGTAGTATCCAACAGTCCAATTGTCCGGACAGAACTAATAGAGATGCAATCCAATTGTTCATCAAATTTGCCATTAATTGAATCAACTACTCAATTAAGAAATCTTTCTAATTTGCCAGATGAAAACAACTATTTCTGTCAATGGCAAATGATCTGCATTCTACGTCATCAATTAGCATAAGACTACTGACCCAATTACAAGAAAATCGAAGCCATGCCAAGACGCAAATCTATCCCACAAGTTTAGTCAAAAGAAGAACATCTTTTGTTATAAATCCAACAAATTTCAACATGTTTTCTCCATATTGAATCAAAACGGAGACAATTAAAATGCTGCAATTATAGAAAGACCACATGATAGAACACAATCCACAGTAAATTATAGAAAGCCAACATCAGCTCTGCAACCATGGAATGCAATCCCCAGCAGAACCAATCGTGTTCTATCTTATTTTATCATGATCTAGAAAGGCGGCGCGGGAAATTATTAGTGAAACTCAGAACACAAAATTTGAAGTCATCTAGAAAGGATACTAAGCCCTTGATTTAAATGGTTAGTAACTTGAAGAATTAGAGTCAGAATCTGCAACCTGTCTTTTCTCCTCCGTATTTTTAAAGAAATACATTGGCTTCAAAGATCGTCTCAACATAAGCTCCCATTCAAATGGAAATTCAAAAGCCAGAACGTTCTGTAAGAAGACCTCCGTTATCCGTGATGCTCAAGTAATGTATGAAATCCAAGCTACTGTGCCTAAATGAAACAGACTTAGAAGAGAAACTACTCTGCTGAGACTATATTCTTCAAGAACTTGTCCTGTCTCCTTAGCTAAAGCTGTAGATCACGCTCTAAAGTTGATCCTTCAATTTCCAGATGCTTGAAATCGAGGTTTTGACTAGGGTACTCGCTATTTCGTTGTGGTTTCTCCGACTCGGAACTGGAAAAAAAATCTGGGGCTTTTCGTTGCTAGCAGATCCTGGAAAAGATTCTTGGGTGGGTGTTTTGCTAAAAACTTGTGTATGATATAGTAAAACATAGGATTTTGATTCATGGGTTTTTGTTGCCGATGCATAAATTCAAGGTTTTCTAGAGCAAGATCGTGAGTTAAGAGTTTGAGATAGCCCCGGGGGGGTTTTCTTCTGACAAACAAATAAAGTCAAGATTTTGGGTTTGGCAGATAATGCCTTCATTTGACAAGGACGAAATGTGAATTCCAAATCAGGCAAGAAAAGGATAAATTACCAGACATCAAAACACACTAGAATTACTTGCAGCAGCAGGAAGTGTAATTCTTTATATCAAACTCGAAAAAATGGGGAGCATTGCAAAACACCATCCATCATTAAACTTACCATCGCACGTACGTGGCGACTGAACAGGTTGTCTTCCAATCTTTTCTCTTTCTTTTGTTCTCTTTTTGCATTAGACAATAATAAAGGGGAAAAAAAAACAAGAGTAAAAAGGTTTTCCATACCTGAAAGCTAGAAGCCAACTACCCATCCTCCCTATTCACAATTCAATGTATTTGCATTCTAATATAAATTGGGGGCAAGGAAAACTTGTGCTAAAGAAATGATTCAGACTACTCTTGGCTGCATCCCCCTACTTTTTAGCTTCCATTCTTCTTTTTGTCTTCCATCCTTAACAACCCAACAAAAAAAAATGATCAACTAAAACCCTTCCAGGCTTTACACAACTCCGGGCATTCTCTCATTCTGGAAACTGTCCTACATGTACAGCAAAATATTTTCATTCTCACAACCCTTGCAATTTGTTAGATTCCTCAGTCCTTGAGTGAACATGATATACTTGTGGCAGTCCCTCCTTATGCAGACATCCGTGGAATCCACAATGTGAACTCGTGACCTAAGTGTTACCTGAATTCCCATCCAATTTTGGTTCTTGTCTGACATAGGTTAGACTACGAGCAGTGGGAGAAGGAACACTGTTGCCAGTAGCCTGAGCACCACTATCAGCTGGAGTCGCCTGAGCATCTCGCTTCCACTGCAAACTTCTGGCACCGGGTTTAATGTGAAGATGAGGCCTAAAAGCCCCATGAATGCCTCTAGGGAATGGAGCTCTGGTAAACCTAGCTGCAGTATATAGAGAGCCTCGTGCAACTCGGGGCCAAGACATAAGTGTAGCAGTGTCTTGATGGGCAGCACTTCTTTTCACAACCTACAAGAAAAATAATTAGAAAGAAGCACTAAGTCAGCTGTCCAAAATATTTGGCAAATATCTTGTGATCTAAGTGCTCAAGCCTTAACTGTCATGAGCATCGCACATATATACCCTATTAAGAGGGAAATTAGAACGAGAATTGATACTTGCTTGGCACAATGCATATGTAAATATACAAATTGGACCAATTCATTCTCATTTTTTGGGTAATACGACTTCAATTTAACCATCTAATTTCAAGCTCCACAAGTATTTCCAGAATTTCAACAGGAAGGTTTTCATTCTAGCATCAACATCAAAAGCAGGAGAAAATTTAATAGATCTCAAACATAGGTTGCCCCAGATAAAAGAAGGCAAAATGCAACTAGAAGAGACCTGCAACTTCAGTCAACTTCTCAATTCAAAGCCTCACAGAAAATTTGGCTAAAATTCCATAAAATTGTAGAAAGAAACATTCAGATCATAGATGCAAAATTAATACCTTCAGAATCCGTGACATAAAGGAGGTGCCATCCAGACTTAATGCATTGTCTGCCGCCTCTTTTCTCATGAACTCTACATAAGCTGACCTGGTAAGGCATCTTGATTTAGTGTAACAGTAAAATGTCTTGTCATTCAATTAAACTTAGCTGAGCAAATGAAGCAAAATCAACATTATAGCTGCAAATTTATAGCATTGAAACACTTTACCCTTTTGGTTGCCCTGTTGCAGCATCAGTAACAATAACCACTTTTAGAACTTCCCCAAACTTGTTAAAGTGACGCGAAAGACTATCCTTGGTAGCAGCAAAATGAACCTGTACAAAAATAAACATAACACATTCACAAAACAAGACAATAACCTTCTCTAACACACAGGAATGGGAGTATAAGCTATTACATTGCTAACAAAAATGGTCCTAGAATCAGCATCCTCTTGAGGACGACCAGCAGTATAAAAACCTGCACGTACCATCCAAAACAACATTTTGAAATATTAAAAAATAATAACCGTAGTAGCACAGATATGGATGATGATAAGCTCTCACACTAGTAAGAGAGTTCAAAACTCACCAGGAGCAGATGGAAGTGCCTTCTTTGGATCTTTTTTAGTATCGGCGGCTGGTTTAGCCTGTAAACAATCAGCAGTGCAAATTCAATGTCAGAAACACAAACAAAGAATAAAAATAATCAATTAGTCATAGCACAAGGGCAATAAAAAACAAATAAAAATGCTTGCACAAAATCACAAGTAAGAACATCTTACATCTCCATTACCAACAGCAACAGGGTTGCTATTCTTCTTCGTTAATTGCACACCAGGCTTTCCATTACGTGCATCATTCTCCAGAATAGATCTTCGAACATCTGATACTGGGACCTCTCTTGACTCCTTAATATTGACATTTGCAGAAATGTTCACCATCTTAAGGGGAGCATTCACTGCTGTAACAGGCAGATCCTGATCTTTGACACCTGTTATTTGCATCTCTTCATCAGTGTTCTTCACTATATTGTACGGCATCGCCAGAGAATTACCATCCCCATTTCCACCAGATAATCCAGATTGACCAACATCTATTACCCTATGGCCCATAACATTGACATCATCATACTCTTCATTGTCAGACATAGAATCAAAGGCCAACCCAGTCACACTATCCAACAACATTGTCCTGTTCCCATCAAACTGTCCCCTGTATTGACGTCTATCAAGATACAATGAACTGGTTTGCTCTGGAATTCGGCTAAAACTGCCACATTCCTCATCTTCAACAGCAGCTTGTCTGAATTGCTGTCGGTTACCCATCTCCGATACATGCATACCATGACCAAGTCGATCAAACACACTTCCTGCAGATTTAACTCTTCTTGCATCTTCATTAGCTTCTGCCACGGCTTTCATTACGGTTGCCAAAGGATTTGGCACTGTTGCAACTGATCGAATCCGTCGGGTATGTCCAGCTGATTCTGAGTCTCTGGTGGATGTTGATACAACTGAACGAAGGCGCTTCAGTAAGGGCTCTTTTTCTGAATTAGAAGGTTTTGTTGTTCCCACTGCATCTCGAACTGCAAACTGAAGTAGCCTTCGAGGAGCAGCAACTGTTGAAAGATTCACCTCCCTCTGCAATAAAGATAATTAATGGATAAGAGAAAAACTACATTAATCCATACACACAGGAAAACTTAGATGTTTTGTGGATTAAACTGTTATTTAGAATAAAAATTGCAAGTCTTCACAGTACCAAGGATTAACAGACATTTGAAAAGACAAAAAATTGTACACCAAAACTGTTAGTATTCAGCTAAAATCCCCCATAACATTCTCATAGTACCTCAGCACTCAGTGGCCACTTAATGGGCACTGGCAAATAATAAACCAAGTAACTATGATCTTACTCAGAGCACAATGTAAAGCTTTCTGCATCATTCAAGACTGCCACCAAGCCACATAACTAGCCAACTAAAAGACTTTAAACTACTCACGCATTTTGATACACACTCCACCATCCTCAAGTTTTGATTCGAGAAAACTAAAAGCTAGGCACTTCTCTTTTGCCATAAAATTCAGTGAATTTCAGTGAACCAAATGAAACACAGATGTTAAGCTAGTACTTAGTAACAGTGGTAGGAAGGATTGTGATTCAGAAAAGATGAATTACTAACATTACAGCTATCTAGAATTTTAGTAATCCCAGGATGACATACAAGATAGCTTTAAGAAAGCCAGATCTTCCTTACAAACCAAGAAACAACATAGATATAACAGAAAGAAAGAAAGAAAGAAAAGCACAAAGAGATGTGTATGGAGGAATGAAAAGATACAAAGGAAGCAGAAAAGGAAAAAGTGATCAAAGGAATCGAAAGCAGAACCAGTAAATGTAGCAAGCTGTCTCCAAAAGTAAACCTGGGTGCAATGATACCATATGAAGATTTTGCTAAATCCAAGCCAAATAAAAGAACAAGAATTACAATAAAGAAAATCTCTCTGACTCAATTATCTAGTAAGAAAGTTACTTCAGTAATTCAACCTGCAAGGAGAGGGAGTGAAATTTCATTTTCAAGAACTCATTGTCAACCCTCATTCACAGATTATGGATATGATTTCAAACATCCAAACCTTCGTATAATGTTGCTCATCAGGCCTGCTCCTTTTCTTTTGAACAGTTGATGGAGGGGGCGAAGAAGACTTTCTAGCATGACTTACTTCATGGTGTGTTTTCTCCTCAAAACGAATATAATCTACCTCAGATCTCCGAAGAGGGGGTGTTTCAGTAGCATCTCTTAATAATCCTTTCCATTCCCTATTGTGCCGACTCCTAGATAATTTATTAGCCTTCCCTCTTTCAGATTCAGAATCCAGGTGGGAATAATCATTCCTCCCAGCATGTTCAACTGATGTATGTTTGGTTTTTGATGCTTCATTCAAGTGAGATTCCTCAGGCTGAACATACAAATTTAAGTTTGAAGCCAGATGATCCCACAACCTGTTCAAAATAAACATTAAATCCCATGATCAGTAATAAATATGAGTTAAAGCTAATCACTGGAAAACTTTTATATAAGGAACAATATCAACTTTTCCAATTCATATTATAAAAGAATCAAAGTACCAAGATACAAAAGAATCACTATCATCCCCCAGAAACACATTCAACTCATTCCTTGCTTCATCTTTGCGCCTGCCATTTCTCAGTAAAACAATCACATATTCCTGTCAATGCAAATCAAGAGATAAGGAAAACATTTAGCATCCATAAGGTAAAAAAAGCACTTACGTTGCACACATAGAAAAGAGCATCCGTTAAACAAAATAAATTATCCTGCTTCAGATGTGAAGGCAATATCATACCATCAACTTGCACAACCCAACCTTGTAAAAGAATGAAAGCAATGGAAATTTTTTTAATTTTAAAAGTGATAGAAAGCATTAGAAAACAATTAATACACTATAGACATAGGGAACAGAGGAAAAACATCATCTAGATTGAAAACAGATTTCAAATCCCTAAAATGAAATAAATGGGTATTACAACAACCACCAACCAAATGCTCTGCATCAAGCAAGCAAACTGCTACCAGAGCCCCCCCATATTGTGCCAACCAGATAAAAGATCCATATCTAATTGAGGAACCAACAAAGCCAAACAAAAGTAAGCTCCAATTCTAAGAAGCTACCAAAATACTGAAAATGCAAATTATTCAGTCCTCTTCCATTCCTTTGGCAGATAAGACAGACTAAAGACAGTTATTATCCTCCTCTCTAAACATTCTGTCAAAAATATTTATCCCAAGCTGCCATGCACATAAAACATATAAATTGGATCCTTAATCAACCAAATACTATTTCACCGAAAAAAAATTCTCTCTCCTCCCCCATTTAGAACAAATATCATCATCCACTGCTACACTACAGCCCCGTTACTCCTACAGCATACCTAACAAAGCATCCACATAATCCAATTCCCTATTACTGAAACGCTTATAATACATTTGAATGGACATCTAATTTGATCCATATGCACAAGTAGCAACTTTTGCTCTCACTCAGCACATAATCCATACCCATGATGCACAACCATTACTGAATGTTGCCACACCATACCACGCAAGATTCCATATAAAAATCCTCCATTTTAGAACTATACTAAGATTCTTCATACTCCAATGGGCCATTTTACTTGTCAAACACTCCAATAAAGATTTTATTCAAGAGCAAAAATTTCTCAATAAAGCCTAATGAGCCATTTCATCTTCTCAATTTCTCAAATACAAATACAAACTAACCAAACAATAAACAATCACCTTTGGAAGATGAATCTCAACCTGCAAAGCTATCTAGCTCCAGAAAGCTTCCCAGAAGAAAACCCTAACTAAAGATTGAAACACATAAGACAGCAAGAAACCCACTTGATGACCAAAATGATAGACCAATTCAATAAAATTTGCACATAATCCAGACCCAAACAGCTACAAGCAGGAAAATCCCAAAATGTTTACTCTGCGAACAAAATCACTCTCAGATTCAGTAACAACAGTCATTTGCCATCAGCAACAGCTTCCATTCAGTGCATTATACAGCTCAAATTTCTGAGGCTGACAAACCCGAGGAATCACAGGCGCAGCCAATAGCAAGTGCAACTTGTATATATGTATGTATGAAAAGATTCCTTTTACTGTAGCGTGCTACCTAGAGCAATTGGCATTCACAACCGTAAATTTTGGCAGAATTTTTAAAAAGACAAAGGTTTAGAGCTCTGTCAAGCTTCCAAATCGCAATTAAACCTTCAGCACCCAATTCAAGTTCAACAATATTATTATCACTTCGCATAAAACTACGTTGCCAAAAATTTCCTGTATGAATCTCAAGACATCGGCACAAATGAATTCCTGACGATTTTCATTCCAAAGTCTAACAATTACGAAACTAAAACAATTCTTCGCGTATGAAATTGTTGATTAACAGGGAGAATAGCGGGAGGGAAATGCAACAGTTTAGTCAAATTCGACAGCATTCACGTATTTTCAATAAAAACTCAAAAACAATTTTAAAAACAAATACACACCACAAGTGTATCGTCAGTGTAATCGCCCATGAGCTGCTTCAGTTTATCCGCCACACTGTCTCTCAATTTTGCCACTCCATCGTCACTAAAATTAACCCTAAATGTCCGATCATCCACGCTTCCCATCTTCTCCAAAACCCTAAAATGATACCTAAAATAGCAAAAAGAATGCCCTAGAAAAAACAGAAAAAATGATTAATGATTCGCTTCAAAAATCGGCATCCTCCACAGAAAACCCTAATAACAAAGTGTCTCAATGCGAGTGTACGGGCGCCGTTAACGGGACCAAACTCGTCGATTGAGGTACGGAGGCTTGCTTGCTTGTTTCTTTCGGCTTCTGAGGTAAAAAAACTCCGGATTTAGTTTGTTTGGGGTGAGCTGAGGGCAATATCTTTTTAAACGAATTTGGGCTTTAAGTTTTTTATGTGTGGATTTATGAACGATACATTGGGCTTCTCTGTTTCTTTCATATAAAATTAAAATAAAAATAAAATATATATAAAATATTTTTATTTTATATAATTACCGTAAAATTTATCATTTTTATTATATTTTTACATATTAAATAAATAAAAAGCCAATTTTACATCAAATAAACAAATGAAAAAAGGTGCAGACATACACCTACACGAGTAAGAAATCTCTTCATTGCTCATCTCTTTGTGCCGAATTATTTAGCATCCCATCCCACACTGTCCGTTAGCCACGAACTAATTCCAATTCAGAACCCGTCAGAGACCGAGTCAAGTGGTGGGCCCACACGGCCGTCCAATCCTGTCACAGCACTTCCGAGCTAAATAAGCACTGAACTGGTTCCACCCGTGATCCACGTCAGCACCAACCATCTTGTTCAATTAGACATGATACACCATATTTCCTTCTCATTTATCTTCAACCCAAATACAAGAAACAGAAAACGAAATGCTGGTGCTGTCAGCGCCTGATGCTTGCACGTGTCCCTATTTTTTATATTTATTACAAATATAGAACCCATTTTTTTGTTATTTCACTAGGATTTAAAAACAAGGGAACCGGATGTTATTTACTCCGACACCAGTATTAATACGCTGGCAAAGCCATGCACGGTATCGCGCGTGGAGCACAAGTGCATTCACGGCTCACGAAAGCGACGTCGTAGACTAGGAAACGTTGCTCCAACGTGCGTGGGAGCGGTCAGTTTGGGCGGCTTAAAGCTTCCCTGTAAACATGACCCTGTTGGGTACGACGAATTTTAAATTCCCCATATTACCCCTTCAGTACCGGTAATCTCAATTTACTCACATTCATGCGCGGTAAAAAGTATTAACTATAAGGTAATTGCTTGAAGAGCAGGTCTTGAAACCACAGACCACAGTATAATACACGTCCTGTGATACGCAAACTGGGTCCAATTTTTCGGCCAAAATGGTGCCGTATTCACCAGATTCTGCCAGGATTTTGCGATAAAATATTGAACTTGTACACGATTGCGGGGCAGCAATTAACCATATTATGGGAACAGGCTCGCTTGAATTTTAAGCTACCTAGATTTTGATCAATTTAAAATCTCCTGTGCAGCTGCAGTAGATTTGTCACTCCACCCCTTATGTACCCTTTTCCATGATTTTTGACGTGATTATGAAGGCGGACCCACCATAACTAAAATAAGCTTCATGACATTGTGTATTTTCTTGCTAATGACGATTAACACGTCAGATTCAACATCTAGAACGAGGAAGGGGCTTTAGTAAATCTCAAAAATTGCAAGGGCATTTACATAAAAATACACCAACAAAATCGTTTGATACGCGTCCCCGTGAGGTCCATATTCCATCGCCGTTACCGACCTCTCAATCGCTTCAAATCCCCATTCTCCTCTCTCAAACCCCAAACCCAACACGGCACTCTCTCTCCAGAATTCCGAAACGCTGTAAAACTTGAAATCGGAAAAAGGAAGCCCCCCCCCCAACATCAAAAACAAAAAACACTCAGAAAATGGCCCAGAAAACAGAAAAAGAAGAGACGGAGTTCAAGGTTCCTGAAACTTTGACTCTTTGCGTCAATAACTGTGGATTCACCGGTAATCCTGCCACAAACAATATGTGTCAGAAATGTTTCAACGCTACAACCGCCGCCTCCACAGCCACGACGAAAACGAGTACAGTCACCACAAGCAACGCCGCTGGTTCAAACACGAGCGTTGGTGCGACGATCTTGAAGTTTTCTAGCGAGAAAGCTCCAAGATCTCGGTCAACGGACCTTTCTTTTGAGGCTGCAGGTACAACAGATCAAAATCGGGAACCCGATTGGCGCGAGAGGGAAGCCGTCTTAGAGAAACGTGTGGTGAACCGTTGCTCCGGTTGTCGACGAAAGGTCGGATTGACGGGATTCAGGTGTCGGTGTGGAGAGCTGTTTTGTGGCGAGCATCGTTATTCCGATCGTCACGAGTGCAGTTACGATTATAAATCAGCCGGTCGAGATGCCATCGCGAGGGAAAATCCCGTCATCAAAGCGGCAAAGATTGTTAGAGTTTGACCATGAATTGTTAAACACGATTTGAAGATCAAATTCAGATCATTTCACAAACACTAAAGGCTCGATGTCGTTTCGCCAGATCTCTCCCTCAGAAATTATGGTGATCAAAAGATCGAACGAGAGCTCTAACGAGAGAACGAACAGATCCATGAACTGTTTCTCTTTCGATAAATCTATAATATTTTTTTTTAGAGTTGGTTTCTTCGTAATTGAGGAAAATTATTGTGGTTCATGGTATTTGTATTTGTGTTCAAATTTTCATTTTATCTTCCTTTTTATTTTTTCCCTTTTAGCTTTTTGATTTGTTTGTGCTTAGAAATTATGATAAACAAGCGTGAGCTGATGATGATGGCATGTGAATGTAAATTTTAGGAACTTCTTTGGGTTCTTTGTCGTTGTTCTATTTATGAAAGTGGAGAATTCCTTTGTAAGGATTAGAAAAGTTATGGGACCCAGTTGATCGTGACATGTGATGTTGTTTTATTTTTATACGGAAATTTTAAGGGCTAGCGGACAGAACGTCGTGATATTGTAGCTCTTGATGCGATATTGGTATTAAATCCGACGGTTGTGATTGAGAGTTGATTAAACGACGTACTTCTCCGCGTGTGTGTTACAGGTTGTCTGAATAAAAAAAAATCTGAGTCCTGTCAGACGTAGGAAAGCTACACGAGATGTGTAGACCAATCAGATTATTTTTATTATAAATAAATAAATTGATGATAATGGGTATATTAACATATTCTGTCTAACTGCGGTGAAATTCTTTGTTGATGTCATTAGGACGAGCTTATAAATAATTCCAATTATTATTAAACAAAAACCTAAATTTGGTTGCAAATTATTAATATTTTTGTGCTATTTCTTAGAAGTTCTATATAATATGAGAAAACGAAAGGGCAAAACGCATGAAGCAACAAACAAGTAGGCATGGGGCAAATAAGTAGTTGGCTTTTGAGGTCGGCATATGAACATCCAAATCAAGACAACACTTTCTTCCACCTGGCCTGTTTGTTAATATTAAATTAAATACTCTTAACCAAATTATTTAATGTTATATTTTTAGTGTGTAATATTCGGGTTTAAGATTAAATTAAGATGTGGGTGTTGGGTGTCATTATTAATTGTTCTTATTTCTTGGTGCGATGTGAGATAGAAACTCAAATTGAAATCATCGGATTGGTGTGGCGCGGTGCAATGGTCGCACCAAATGACTGTGTTATGGGTTGAGTTTGATTGCAACATGGGGATTGGTTTTTTTTGTCATTTTCAACTTCTTGTAGCCGTCGACATGCTATGAACAATATGCACTCGAAAACCCACCTAATTGCCCTCATCAACTTATTTTTCTTGTGCCACGTAGGTATTATCTTCACTTGTTTGGATTTTCTTCTTCTCATGGGTCAAAGTTCAATCGCATTTTATATAAAGCCAAGACAAATTCAAGCATCACTGCCATTGATAAATTCAAGGGTGGGTTTGGAGAATTTATGTTTTTTAACAAATTGCATACCAAGTTGTTTGTTCGAAATTTGGACTGATTCCCAAATTCATGCATTTGAATCTCGTGCAGTGCATGCGTAGGCCAAGCTTCTTAACCTATCTTGTCAACGACCCACAAAACAAATGCCAAAGACATAGTCGGCTACAACAATTAAAAACGTGATTCATTAATTTAATAAGATATACAACATGAGAAAGCAATCGAGAAACAAGCAATCGCCCATAAAAGTGGATGCCGAACGGCTTCATGCAACAATTTATAAAGGCCAAAAATAGCTGTCAACGCACCGAAAGCGTACGCTGGGTCGCCCCAACATCAGCCCAGAAATCAATCAATCAGCCGATCATCTCATAAAAGTTTAAAACACAGAATCATTTAAGAACTTAATACACAGGAATTTAGATGCATAGTTTATTGAAAATCAAATCTTATTCCCTAATTTTTCCAACTGTGAATGCATTCTCGAAAGGCCAATTGTATTGCCACAGCTCCAATGTCATTAATTTTGCGGCAATTTGTGCCCACAAGAAAGAAACAAGCAGTTGGCCAGTTAAGTCATTTGAACTAACCACGTGATTTGTCACCCTGCATGGATTGAGCCAGAATACCCCGAATGGGCAGCGCACAACTAACACCTCTAGGTGTCACAAAGAAGTTCTCTTTTAAGAAGTTGAACCCAATTCATAAAACAGAACACCTGCATTTAACTGACCAAGAAGATTTTTTCTTACAGAGACTGTATACCAATCATATGATAAAAACCATTTGATCAGCTTGTTATAGGTTGGTTTTACTGGCTCAAGCAGGCAAAGAATACTAGAGAAGTCAGATCCCGCGGAAAAAACCGCATCAAAAAAGCGGAAATAGATTACAAATTTTCACCAGTTTAGTTCATAAAGTATTAAAATTCAAGTGTCAAGAGTACACAAAAACCGAGTTCATAAGAAACTACCTAGTTTCGTAATAAGGCATTTTCCAAAAAAGAGAAACCAGCAGGCACGAAGGGGCATATAGTTCCAAAGTTAGCAATTGGGAAACAGAAATGAGATATATCAGGCTCCGTCTGGCTGGATGAAAGGGTTAGCAATCTCGTCTGTACCATCAGTTGGTGACACAAGCATCACTGCAGTTCCCCTACATACCTTCCACACCAAAACATATTGTCAAAATGTGAAATCACATTGAGCAATGTTCCAGATAGTCAATTGTTGTCATTTGAGAAAAGATGCCCGGAAACAAGAAGAAAGAAAAAAAACATACTATGAGGCCAAGTCTCCTGGTCTGATCAGTAGTCTTTAAAGGATCATCAGGATCTGCATCACAATTTAACACAGAGTTCAAATCTCTGAGCCACCAATATTAGACAGCAAAGTGATAATAATGACATCAATGGCAAATACTGAAGGCAGTTCCATAGAGGCTCGCTAAAGGAGGGAGTCAGAAGATAAATGAAGGCAAATTGACTGTGGTGCTAAGGAAGGTTTTAAGCCTCCATGAGAACATAAGATCCACATTGAAGGCCAAAATTTTGAGTTTGCTTCTGGAGAGCATAGAACCAAAAGAAGCTTACACTTTGAGGCAAGGATCTGCTGAAAACAATCTCAATATAGCATGCATGGTCACCAGTTGTATTCCTAGGGAAACTTCAAGGTGTAGGCTCTAAGAGGCACGAAACAAAGTCATACATGTGTGCCTAAGGGGCCATAGCATATAAGATTTTACTCAAGTGTACCTAAACTGATTGCAATTTGAAACACTTAAGAAGTCTGGCTACAATTCATATTTTTTTATGATCTCCATGTGCAAGCAACACTGCAAAATGGAACCGGATATACAACATCTAGGTATATCTCAGTTTTCCCAAGTATTCAAGTTCATTAATCTCAATGGAAATACACTGCAGCAAGTGCATAAATAAATAAAAAATGAGGATTAAATAATGAATGGAAAAAGACACAAGAGGGCATATGAAATTTATGAGAGCAAAGATTGTTACGGTCCGAGCAACTGCCAATAGAATTTCTAAATAGTTTTTGCAGATGATTTCACATGAATTTAATCCTCCAAGAAAGCATATCAAAAGGATCAAAATGAAACCATAACCAGCTAACCAAACTCCACAGTTTCACTTTAGCATAAAACCACATATGCACGCACACATATGTTCTCGCAAACCAGTCACACACATAAGAGAAAATAAAAACAATTACCAATATGCCATAGTGGTGCTTACCTCTTAGAAACTCTACAGCCTCATCCAGGACAAGATTTAGCAACTGATCATACCCTTTTAAAGTCCCAGTCACTGTAACCACAAAGATGAAGCGGTCACATTAACTTTTACAGAAGATAAGAACTATGAAGAAGAACTTAGAAGGTGCGGTTATTTAACAGATACATGCTCTCTCAAATATTTTGATACTGACAATAAATCAATAAGCCAAAATCAAGGACTTCGGGAAAGAACCCAAAAGCAAACTTACAAACACGAGTTACAGAACACTCTATATAATAAACACTTCGTAATAAACGTTTTTGACACAGTATACTAACTGTAATAAATAATGTAAATAGAATTTCCAACAATCTAATAGCCAATAACCATTGAGCATTAACAAACTCAATCTAAAAATAAATCAAAATTACAACATTGCAATTAAGAGTATTTTCTTAATTTACTAGTTAGTAAATAAGCCTTACGGTATCTAGCTTTTGTACCATTACACAAGTTCAGATTGTTTCTGATTATACCAATATTTTCTTAATAAATAGCTTGAAAAAATGAGAGAGACATGTGAAGTAACAGCTAGTACCTTGTCTACCACCAGTGAGCTTCACTTGAACGCCTTTGTCCACAAACTTTGCCAAATCCAAAACTGTTTCCTTTCTTCCTGACTGTGAAAACAATCACACAGAAATTACATGTAACCAAACAAACATCAAGTAATATCAATGAACAAGAGAGAAAATAAAACAAAATCCCTAAACTGGAAAAAAAGAGTAAGTTTGGCTAAAAATTTGGTTCACTGAGTGACTGATTTACCATCTTGTTTGAACTTTTGGCACCTCTCCTCTACCGAATTTCTGGCTTCAAGAACCCTAAATTGAAAGAAGCGCGCTCAGCAAGAACCAATGAATTTGCAGCTATGAAGATGTTGGTAGAGTAGCCGCGTTGATTTGAACTTGGGCTGGTATAGACCCAATTTTGTTGGCCCAACTGAGAGCTGGGTTTAATTGGACTAGGTAAGTAATCCAATCCTAATAATGTGAAATGACAACAATAGCCGTGACCTCTGGACAGTCACATAATTATGTGGAAAGCCGAGGGTATTTTACCGAAAGAGAAACCCTATATTTATCGTTGTGGCCGCGCAGGCCTTTGATTGGCAGCCGCGAGTGGGGAAGGTCTATAGAGAAGGTCTTTAGAGATCAGAAGAGCGAACATGACGGAGAAATCAGGCAAAGGAAGAAAAGAAGAGGTCGTCACTCGCGAGTACACCATTAACCTCCACAAACGCCTCCATGGCTGGTACATCTTTATCTCTGTTTACAATCATATGCAGACAGATTTGTTAGTTTGTTCGCTTGTCTTGTTGGTGTTTTAAATTCGTTGTTCTTTTGTCATCTAATGGCCCAGGTGTTAATTAATCATTAATTTTTGGTCAAATATTTCTACTTTTCTTTATATCTTTATTCTAGATATGGCAAGAGCTTCGTCGTGTTGATAAAATACATCTGGCTATTAACTGTGAGTATATTGGCTGCCCATGCGTATACTGGTTATAAACAGTGATGGTTTTCGAATCGTGGTGACTGTTCGTTGTAATTAATGCTTGTGGGAAATTAATTACTGAAGAAATTAGTTATTTTCCTCTAGAACAGGGGATTCCTAGCGAATACTTGTAGAAATTGTAATGTTCCACAGACATCGAACTGAAATTGACGTGATCATGTACGTCCTTTGATCCGAAGTTCTTGACTTTGAGTATGTTGTTCAAAGGCCATTAAGCTGTCTAAATATGTGGAGCTTGTGCCACGCAAGAAGCATTTCCTTTTTTCCCTTTTTTTATACAGCATGCAATTACACGAGCTAAATGTGATTAATGTTAATTTTCTAAGCTCTTGTTGTTAACTTCTGTCTTATTAAGTCACTGTATTTGCTTTTTCAATTGTTGATGTCAATGTTTTGGATTCATAAATTTGTTTGCTTCCGTCCCTTCCTATTGGTTATTGCCTCATATTTAGAACATTTTCATATTGCACATTCCATTGATGTAGGTAGTAATTTTTTATTTTGATCTGTTGTTGCTTCGGGCTGATATACTGATGACTAACTGTATTATGCCTACTTGGTGCAGCACATTCAAGAAGAAGGCTCCCAAAGCCATAAAGGAAATCAGGAAGTTTGCCCAAAAGGCTATGGGAACAACTGACGTTAGAGTGGATGTGAAGCTAAACAAGCATGTATGGAGCCGCGGCATCCGTAGTGTACCAAGAAGAGTTCGTGTTCGCATTGCACGAAAGAGAAATGATGAAGAAGATGCCAAAGAGGAGTTCTATTCCCTTGTCACTGTTGCTGAGATCCCTCCAGAAGGACTCAAGGGATTGGGCACCAAGGTCATCGATGAGGAAGATTAAAGCAGCCTGTCCTTTTAGTGAAGGAACTCCAAATTTTGGCTATAATTTTATATTAATCCAGTGATTTTGTTTTTGTTTTCTATTCACTTGGGACTGCCTCTTTGGGGGCCTTGAACTTACTGTGATTCATGCATTTACCCTGTTTAAGTTTACCAATACTTCTTTTGTGCTTGAAAATGTGGCTATCTTGTTTGGTTTGAGCTTAATATTTATTTATTTTTAATCTTCAAGCTTTTATGTCAAAAAACATGGTTGTATTGAACTGTTGAATACTAGTCCGGCTGAAATTTGGTAAAATGTACAATGAGAACAATGATAGGTCAGTTGTTTTAGACATTTATGGTTATGATTGGGCATAATGCAGATCCAGTGCATGTATTTCAATTGCACGTATTTGTCAGTTTGATAGATGCAACGGTAAAAGTTGGTCAGTTGATTTGATTACAAGACTATCACTTTTTTTAGTTGGAATTATGCGTGTAGCCTCGTGATAATGCCGCTTTCTCGGTGTATTCATCCGTTTCCATGATTTTGACGATTGGTTTACTTTAACATGTGTCTGCAGGCATAAAATAGTAGGACGAAGTTATGCCAGAACTTCAAGGCGGTGTCTCGACCGTTGAAATTGATTATATGCACAAACTATGTTGTTCTCCGTGTACGGCTAAAGGCGCGGTTGTCATATTGTTCTTGCAATTAACTTAATTTCATTCAACTAGTATACAATATAGATGAGATCGAAACGAGAAATATTAATTCGGTTTGATTTGAATTATTTTTCGTTATCAGTTCGATTTAATTTAAGTTCAATCAAATTTAAGAGATTTGATTCACTTCGATTCGAGCCGCATCCGTCCTAACCGCGTTGACGATGAATCATAAATAAATTCAGTAGGGCCACAGTCCACTCGGCCCCATTGATGCAGCCCAATTCATATGGACCGGTACTATTCTATCGAGATGCTTGCTAAAAAAATGGACGTAAAGCTTGCCCGGGAAGTTTTTTCGTTGAGTGATAAAAAATGGCGGGAGGAGGGAATTTGTCAAACATTAGTGAGAGGGGAGACGTCTGTTACAGAAAGAAATTTTTCTGACTAACGCCTGGAATTTTTTATTCGATCGAAGAACGCAGCAAACTATATTTTGTCGCAAGGTATTTCTCTCCATTTTTTGTTCTTCATCCATTTTCTTAAGCATCTGTTTAGTTCTCGACAGAGTAAGGGAAATGGCGAGAAATTCAGTCCAGATTCGGGCTTCTTCATTCGATTTATTCCATTTCGCCCCGAAACCAAACAGATTCTGAAATCAATTTAAATTTTAATAGTTATAAAAATTATCTGATTTGGATATTTACAGAGCTCGATTCCAGAAATTATTATTATTTTCATTTAATTGTTGGTTAAGATCATTTATTGATTTTCTAGTATCATTTAAAGACAAGATTAGTTGTAATGCAAGTTCATTTTGCGTTAATTGCGATTCTAGTCTAAATAGCATTAATTTGGTGTTATGAGTTTGGTTATATGCTTAATTTATTATTGATAACTATTTTTGCAGTTCTATCATGATATTCACAATGCTTCATGCTTTCTGAAAGTCTAAATGTATGCAATCTTTTGCTCTCCAAAACGATGAAAGTTCAATTGTATGCGATCTGTTGCTCTCCTAAACGAAGGACGTTTTTGGGAATTAGACCATGTGATGTGTTATAATGCTTGGGATTTGAGTATCTGAACTGGATTGAGCTACCAGATATCGAATGAGGTTTGAGAGCCTGGCTTATACTTCATTTCCGCTTGCCTTGTTGTAATGAAAATTGAAAGAATCTGATGATGTTTCTCTAGTTTCCTATTTACATAGTGAATGGTTACAAGCATTTTTTATTGCACGATGTGTTCATTTCTTGTGTGCTGCAACGAGATATTCATAAAAATTATCAATAACAACATTGAGGGACTTCAATACTTGGATGACAGGCGGACGAGGACTTGTCATTACCTAACATTAATCTTCTGTTTTATGGTTATCTGTCATGGAGGAGATGGTTTTTATTTTACAGTTACTTCAATAAAATTATGTCCCGTTCCTGTAACTCTGTTGTTCCGAACTCCAATCATGTTAAAATATCAGTTAATTTAACCCAGGTGCCATTTCTTTATATTACAGATATGGAGGGGCATGTTCAACCCTCCCCAAAACAAGGGTGTCCTGTTGAGATTATTGATGCCGAGGACATTTCTGAGCTTAGCACAATACTGGTTGCCACAATTCAAGAAGCAAAGGACAGGATTTCTCAGATCGAGTACGTTTTCTGCAGCCAGATCTACCCAACAGTGCAAGCAAAATCTAAAAAATTGAGTAGAATGCTTGCCGAGGCTATGAAAGCCACAAAAGATGAAGGGAGAAAAAGGGAAAACAATCTCTCACTTGAACTCAAACAGCTTCAGCTTGAAAAGCAACAGGCCAACGAAGAGAAGTGGTCTCTCAAGTCTGAGAAGGAAAAGATTTTGAAGGAGAATGAAGAGAAGATGCGTGAACTACAATGGAAAGTAGACAGCCAGCAACATAAAATTAATGAGCTTGAGAATGAACTTGTGTGGAGGTCTGAAGAAGTTGATGAGGCAATGCAGATGAAGCAGAGATCCATTGAAATGTATCAATCAAAAGCCCGTGATTATAGGATTATGTGCGATAAACTAGATGAGGAAGAAAAAAAGTCCAAAATGCATAATGCTGAACTGAATAGCCAGAAGAAAAAGGTTAATGAGCTCCAACAGAATCTTGGTAAAAAGGATGAAGAAGTAGCCAGGGCAAAAGAGTTGACTGAGAATCTAAAAAAGAAGATTGAAATGCTAATCTCAGATGTCGTGAATAGTGAAAAGTTGTTGATGGATCAAAATGAAGAGAATAAATTACTTCTTGCCAAATTGGAATGTTTGGAGGAGAGTAGAGGTAGACTGCAAGAGGAAGCCAGGAAAAAGACAGTAGAAAGTGAGTTGGGAAGAAAATTGCAGGAACAGTTGCTTGAACAGATCAATCTGAGTTCCTCTGAATTGTTAAATAATAAGCAAGAGTGTGAGAAAGAAAAGCAACTGCTTCTGGATAAAGTAAAAGGCTTGGAGGAGAAAGTTAATGAACTAAAGATAAACCTCAGTGAAATTAGTGGCGAGGAGGGAGCTGGAAGAAAGGATTTGAATGAAAAGTTGCTTCAAGAAATTGAACTGAAAGCCTCCAAGCTCATGACTGAGAAGAAGAAAAGAAGGGATGTCATTGATGCTTACAAAAGGCTGAAATCTCAATACATTTATATCTGCACGAAATTTGGTCTTACAACGGAGAATAAGCTACCCGAAAACAAATTAGATGAAGAAAGTGATTCATTGAGGCATTGTGAAAATCCAGTAACATTTTCTGGTAAAAATTTATTTCTTGCTTTATTTGTCGAATCCAAGTAGTTGCATGAAATATATGCTTTTAAGTTATCTTGCTATCATGTTTAACACAAGGAGTAAATCTGCTGCATCTCTTGATTCTAACATTTTATTTTTTCCTGGGGTTGAAGATCATAATGTCAAAAATTCAGATGTTTCTGCAGTTGGTTGTGAGACAAATAAAGTGAAGCATGAAGATTTCAGTGATAATTTTGACAATGAGAAAGGAATCAAATCAATTCAGACCTCCAACTTCCGTTCTTCTCCTTCCAGTTTCATTATCCCGCTAAATTGTCCTTCAAAGGTAAAATCTGCCCCGGCAGCTGGTACAAAGAGGCCCGCATCTTCTTGGAGAGATACCAGGTCCCATCATTGCCAAGGTGGCCCTGACCCTCATGATGATTTTCTTGATACTCCCTTTGAGAACGCAAGAGAAAACTTGAAGAAAGCAGTTAAGGAAGAAGTTTGCAATCTTCCTATCTCAGTTGCAAAAGACACAAATCTTGATTTCTCAGATGATGAAACACAGGATATGGACGTTGATCTTGGCCCTCAAAGACAGCAGAACCCTGGTCCGATGGCTGGAAAACGATGTTTCAAGTATGTGGAGCCGGTGAGAAAGAAAGCTGAGAGGGAAAATTTGAAAGGAGTTGAGTGTAAGCAGTGCAAGAAATTCTATGATGCCGTTCTTCCCAATGATGGACGCATAGAAAGTAATAGTGACAAGCAAACTTTCCGCTGTGAACATCACGAGGGTGTTTCTCGGCATCGGTATAAATATATGCCTCCCATGACTCCTGAAGGCTTTTGGAATATTGGATTTGAATCTGAAATGTGATGCTTTGAGGATGAAGTTGATTCAATAAACATTGTCAATGTTGCAGTGGCTGATATTAAATTTTGTTCATGCTACTTCTGCTCTTAAGCATATAGGAAAAACGATTAAAAAAAAGGTAGAACTAAAGTAACCTGGAAGCCTCTACAGCATGACTCGTCTCCCATAGCTATTAAATTTACCTCATGATATTATGAGTGGAGAGCAAGTTGTTTAAAAATTTTTTATTGTGTTTCTATATCAATTGTTGAAGGTTCAGCATCGTTTATTACTGTATTTATCACTGATCTAGATATATGCGAGGAGTATAGTTCCCTCCTGTTCTTACCTTTCAGTTTTGCCCTATATATATAGTTTGGATATCACTTTGAAGATTTGTTTCCCTGTTTTGTTAAGATATTAATCCAGCATTTTTAGTTAGAAGACCAGGTTTTCTCCATTTCATAATTGCTGAAGTGCTAGATGCGTATAATTTTTTACTTTGATGACGAAGCATGTGCTGCTAGTTGCTACAAATTCTAAATAAGAAAAAGTAGCAAGAGGTAGATTTTCAGCCCCATGCTCTTTCTTAGTAGGATAAGATTCATACCATTTCTGTTGAACCTTTCACATGCTTCGGTGCCTGCACCATACATATGAATAATGTAAGCTTCATCATTTCCTTTGCTTGGTGTTTATCAGGTTGTGCTTTGGACTGTTTGGTCATGCAGAAATTTGCAATGCATGAATCCAAATAATCTACCTTAGAAGAATCCACAGTTCTACAGTATATGAAGGTATAATTATCTTCACACTTCTGAAATGGCAGCTTCATTATACTTCTACTTAATTATTTAGATCTCATGTTGAACTAAGGGTATGTTTGAAATTGTTGTGCTTTTACTTAAACTTTGATAGTGCAATGATTAAACTATCACTTGGAGCTATGTCTGCACCACAATTTCAAACGCATTCTTGCAAATTCCTATGGTTGTGGGTAGGAGAACTATCATCAGGACGGCACCCTTCCTGACACACTTTGGATGCCACGTTGCATCAGCTATCCAATTTTCACTGCGAACAACTGCTCACAGGTTAGTAACATGCATATAGTGCATGGTAGCTCTTCTTAATTTAGATTGCTAACTTGCGCCAAAAAGCTGTTCATGTTGGTGTCAGCAATATCTCTGAGATTAAATGTGGGTCTCGGCGAAGTGGGGTAATGCGCCAAAAAGTTGTCCATGTGGGTGTCAGCGCAGCGCAGTGTAGCACAGCAATATCTCTGAGATTAAATGTGGGTATTAGTGAAGTGGGGTAAAGCTGTTTATTAGGGACATGCATGCTTAGCTGTATCCGAATTTGACCTCTGCTTTTACCCCCGCGTGGAATAAATGCATGCCAGCGTTATTTAATATTCTTGCCCTTCATTGAATGCACACAAGAATAATGTCGCCTCCATATTATTTTATTTATGTTCTATGTGCAATAAATTAGTTATTTGGCTGAATTTAAGACTACCAGTAGCAGCTCCAGTCCCCTTCAGTCGTTCAGAATGCTGTGAATTATCCTGGTTTACCTCTAAGCAATCTCATCGGTAGATCAAGTCATAATCCAGAAAAAGTAGGCTATCTTTTCTGTCCAAATCCAACCAAGCCCTGTCTGTCCACCGACACCACCACCCCAACCCCCGTGCTGCCTCCTTTAATTATTATTTATTTATTTTGGTAGGAATACTTCCTTCTCAAATATCGGTGAGTTCATATTTGTCAGGAGTTAGAGAAGTAAACATTTTTCAGGAAACAAAATTCTAAATCAGCTACGTTATGTTATTAGATCACCACATCCAATCTCTGTCACGCTTACTACTTTCTTTCTCACGTGCATGCATGTTGCCTGTGCCCTCTTATCTTTGTGCACTTCATTTTACTACATTGTATTGCAAATGCAAATGATCATAGGATTAAGTTTTTTTTCTGATTTTTTTATTTTTAAATTTTAATAAAATAATAATATATTATATAATTAATAATAAATAATTTAAATTTTATATTAAATTTATATTATAAAATATAAATATTTAATTTATTAAAATATAATTTAATTTTTATTATTAATTGTATTATAATTATTATTTTATTAAAATTTAAAAATAAAACTAAAAAAAAATCTAAGATCATATGATATAATTATATATCATAAACATAAAAGATTTCACAAAAGCAAATCTTAGAAACACTTCCATTCACCGTTACAACATATTAATAAGCCGATTTTTCGGGACCAGTGTTTTTGGTGATATTGGACGATACATTAACAAGTCTTTATCGGGTTGCCGCACAAGCAGTCGTTGCTATCAAACGACGACGCTTCAAGGTGATCGAATGGTGATCCCACGGGAATTGCTCCGCAAAGATGGTTGTGGCTCAAATCTAGGTGACCCACGTATGCTGACGATGATAGCGAACCGGGAATCGGACCTTTCAAATTGTTATAGGATAAATCTAAAGCCATGAAGTAGGATTTGGACCCGAAAACGTCCGGTATGTTCCCTTCTAAGGCATTTCGGCTCAAGTTTAAGATACCCATGCCCGTGCTGCTCAACAAGGAAGACGGTATTTGGCCCGACAATAAGTTACTATCCAGGTTAAGAGTTGATAGAACCGGCATTTTGCCTAACTGGTCCGGTATCGTACCCGAGATTTGGTTCAAGGACAAGTCCAAATCTGCGAGCCGCTGCATGTTCCCGATAGAAGCCGGGATTGACCCGGTAAGTTTGTTTCGTCTGAGTAAAGCACGGCTCAGCATTTTGAGGTTTCCGAAATCTGCTGGTATTTCGCCAGAAAATTGGTTGTTGCTGAGATCTAGATGCTTTAGACTAGAAAGCTGAACCAGTGAACCGGGGATTTCCCCGGAGATAGCGTTGTCGGCTATATTCAGAACAGTTAGTTTATGAAGATTCCCGATATCATCTGGAATCTTTCCCGATATTTTATTACCGATAACATCCAAAACACGCAGGGAAGGAATTGAACTTATGCATGATGGAAGTTCACCGGAAATGCCTTTCCAGTCAGCGATAACTAAGTTAGTAAGACTGTCGAGCTGGCAGATGGCCGGCTTAATTGAACCCGTCATGTAGCCGGATCGTCCGGCTTTGACTAAGATGGGATCTTCCGACTCACCCCGGAGCGAGACATCAGTAACTCGGCCAGTGGTCGGGTCGCAGCTAACACCGTACCAACTGCAGCATCCGTCGCCAGTCCATGTGTTGAAGATGCCCAAGTAGGGTTCATTAAGTGAGGACTTGAAGGCTAACAGCGCCGCCTTGTCTGACGGCGTGCAGGCGCTAACGCTGGAGGTAACGGCAAGAAAGACAGTGAGTAAGGTTAACGGCAATCCCATTGCTTTTTCTAACGAGAATATGCCAGTTTCGGTGACGAAGAAGAGGAGTAAATGTAACCGAGTTAACACAATATATCATGCAAGGAGGAGAGAAATAGAGAAGAGTGAAGATTAACGGAGTTTGGAGAGTCTGGAGGGCTCGGTTATGCGCAGGGAGTTCAGAACCAAAGAGATCACGTTGCTGTATTATATTATATTGTTAGGCTTTGTTTGGGACCGTCTATGCCAACAAGTGCTTTTATTTTATATATATATGCCAACAAACTGCTTCTAAATGATTGGAAAAAAAAATTATTTTATATTATTTTATAAATACATAATTAAATTTATAAGATAGAAAAAAAGGGCATTCAAAATAATAATAAATATGTGTTAAATAACATCAGATTGGTGGGTGGATGGGGTGCTCTTAAGACCCCGACCAGCATGAAAATGAAAATGAAAAATTCATTTTCACAATGAAGTTTTCAATTTCTTCTTTATAGCATGGTAGACATTAATTGCACAATGGCATTGGTTAATTAATTTCGTAATATTTTGTGTTGGGAGGATCTTAAATTTGACGTAAAATTTTGAACCAAATTTTAAGATCGATCATGCAATAATGTGTAACCTGTTGGTGAGCAAGGCACATAAACGGGATAATGATGGAGGATGATGGCACTACCCACTTGCTAATGCCCTGTGATTATGACATCAAAAGCTACAAATAAGTATTAGTAAGATAGGTCCATTAAAAATCTAGATCTGCGTTGCCGACTTTTCTTCACAGTATAGCTTCGTTATCAGCTCTAACTCACCCGCAAACATTACTAGTTTGTCTAATAATACCAACAATAATTACAAAGTCTTACTATGTTCTACTGGCAGCCACACTGTGTCAATTTGTATGGTTATGATTATTGTAATTGCTGAGAAAGCAAAGGAATGTGGGTGTGTTATAATTGAGATAGACAACGCCAAAAACATATTTGGTGAAAGAGAGAACATATGGGAATGTGTTGTCTGGTTTAGGACATCATTCCAAGTTCTCACATGATAAGGGTCTACTCAAATCTCCTGCAAGGACTCAATTTTTATCTTGTCAGGGGGGTCAAACTCCTTAGATTTTTTATTGTAATACTTGTTGCATTAGCCATATGGTAAATAGTTATATGCTGGTGGAGTAAAGTCTAGACCGACAAATCTTTGTTTTTCACTGGCAGACTGTTACTTGGATGCCAATCTTTGATGTTATAATCAACATGACATTAGAAGTCTTTATAAATACAAAACTAGTTCATTTTTTACCCCGTAAAAAATTGCAACACTTGGCACCAAAGATAATTCAGAGTTTATAAGATTTCCTCAACATTTGCCAGTACAATTTCAAGCAAAAGCAGTAACTTTCATTTGATCATTGCCCAACAGGGGGTTAAACAATCATATAATCACTAATTCTGTGTAAAGACGGTATACTGCCTTTTGAGCAAGTTATGGTCACCTGGAAAAAATCTCGATTCCTGCCCTTACAGCTTCAAACAGCCATGAGCTTCTAATGCTATTGAACTGTGCAGACACATCTTCAGTGATAAATGATTGTTCTCTGTCAATACAAGTTTCAGGTGGGATATTGACCTGCTCATATTTTAGCTGTCTGGCAGCTTTTTATACAGTGATGCCAAAACTGACACATAAATTCAGACATCTAACTTAGGTTTCAACCATTGGAATCAGAATTGTTCCACCCCCAAATGTTTCACTTTTGCAGTCTAGTAATGCTTTAAGGGCTAGACCACTAGATTCTGAGTCAAATAAGAGATAATTACCTTTTCTATAGGATATTTCCTACAAAAATAGAATAACAGTCACAGCCAATGGCCAAATGAAGGTTAAAACATTATGATATGGATATATAACAAATGCAAATGACTTTTAAAGAGAGAAACAATAACATGTTTATGACAACAAAATAAACCAGAAGTATTGAAAGCCCAAAAGAGATCAAACTGATGGACAACTTACAGAATGTGTTGCCATCCCTATTTTAGTAAATGCTAACAACCGCTTTGCCCCTTCCTACATCAAAGGACCTTAAAAATTCAGAGGAAAGGGTGCAGAAAGTCTCAAGGTCAATTGTATAAAGTGATAAATACCTGTTGCCTGAAATAATCTCGAAACTCTGCCCATGAGCTATGAGCTTTACCAACTACTTATGTAAAGTTGAGTTTTAATTCTTGAAAACAAGGAAGGGTCTTCATAAAAACTTCAAAGAATGAAGGGAGTTGATGGTGTCTAATGTTGAGCGTTAATTGAATCCCGTTGATGAAGATTTCTTGTGTTTGGTGCTGAATTTGCAGAAAAGCACGTAAAGCGAATATCTACTATCAAATTCAAGACCCTACCATACCCACAAGAAAGAGAAAGAATGAAAAGAAAGATAAAATGCACAATTAAGATGCATATTTCTGAAGTATTCTGCTAAAATCTGAATCTGAAAGGCAATAAAAGATGTCTGTCTGTGTTCAGTTCTTGAATTATGCATGTTCGTGAAAAGCTAACAATGAATGTAATGGCTTCGTAGAAATAGAATTGCACTGAAGAAATGTAATGGATTTAGATCAACAAATAGAAATATATGCTTGGATACGGCCTGTAATCCAGTCCAGCACGCTTTAATTTTGCATCATCTACTTGAAATCCTAATGGCCGAAAGCATGTTAAATGGCCAGACCTAGTGGCAGTTTTCACTAGATTGGCAAAAATAGGAAAAAAGAAAAAACACCTATGTAACACTTGAGAACTAGTTGTTCCATCCTAACAAGGTGCAGTCCAACAGCTGATGCACATGTTTTTACAGTGAAACCTGTGTTTCTAGGAAACTGCCAAGGTCAATAGAAATCTCAGTGCCAGCCTTAAGAAATTGAGGTTGTCTGCATCCCAAAAGAAAACATAGGTAAATAAATAATGATTTATTTCTAGAATCTCCAAACTATTGTTGTCTATACTTGGGAACATAATCAGAATATGAATGCTTGTTTCCTACGGAGAAAAAAGAAAAGAAAGGCCCCAGCATGCATGCTTGCTGTCTGTGGAATTTCAGGCAGAATCAAGCAGTATGTAAATAGATTTTGGGGCAGCTCTAATTCAAGCTTGTCTAGTAAACTTCTTGCATGCTGCGCATGCTCAGCATGGAGAATGCCTCCAGATGATACTTAAGCATGTTGGATGATTTGTTTTTTGCCTTGCCGAGCACTTGCCATCAAGTGCAAAGACTACCCTGTTGGGGCCCTTAAAAGTCCAAGACCAAGCCATTTTCTATTCTAGGTGAGATCTTGTCTTTCTCACCACCACTTGAAAGTCCAGTCTTTTATTTAGGTGGTGCTGCTGCCAACCCTCCCTTGTATATTCAAAGCCAACCCATTTTCTATTTGATGCGAGATTGAGACACTTGGCACCATCACGCCATCTGCCATGACACTTTAATAGCCCAGTTTCCTAGAGTAACCTTCTCAACTACTTCAAAATGCCTTGTGCAAATCAAGTGGGAGGCAGATCACATCAGTCAAACCATGAATCTAGTTCCTTTTCATGTTGATGCAGAACTTGGACTCAGAACCTCAAAGATAAACCCGACGACGACAAAATCCTCTCACTCTATTGCAGCACTCAGAATTATTCGAAATTCCATCTACATATCAATATTATTAGCCAATTTCCCTGTACCAGAAACAATGCTACCGAAACAGGAGCAATCTTTGTAACAGAAATCCACATTTTCTGCCGAGCTAAAATAAAGTTCAACGTGTGCTGTGCTACACCCGAGGAGAAACTAAAACAACTTGAAGAAACTTATTCTGTGAGACATCATTAACAGCTTCACCAACCCCGTGTGTTTATTGATGAACTCAACAATCAAACCATATCCAGAGTCCAATTCATCAATAAACATAATGCAAGTCAGAGAGAAATATTACGCAGAGAGAAACAAGAACTGAGGCCAGAAAAAGAGGAGGAAGAGAGGCGGGAAGAGTTGCTGTTCTTGAAATGAGTGAGGCACAGTGAGCCACAGAGACAAGAAGGTCTTGGAGGGAAATGGGTACGTAACGCGATTTTAAGACTCGTTGTGTCCGTTCAGACGCGTCTTTTTCCGAAGTCCTCCATCTACGGGCGTTGTTTCTTATGGGTTGACCGTAAATAGAGAGCAGAAGCTGAATGGACGGAGGCCATTGGAGATTTACTTTAGCATTTTTGTATGTTGGTCCTTTTAGTTATGAAAAAATACATATTCCTGTAACCGTTTTGTTTAAATACCTATATCCTCTTATAATTAATAAACATAAAACTATGTATTTTTTTTATTAAGATTGTTGTATATTCGAATTATAATAAAGGTAGGGAAATAATCGAATATTAATAAAAGTTGGGTCTACAATTGCAAAATCTGTATCTTTATATACACGACCAACTCCCTAATCAGAAAGGCCAAACGTCCCAATTCAGTAAAATAATACGAACGACCAAACTCGTGAGTCCCGATCTCTTTGTTGTAGTAAATTATAATCATCCGGTTGTTATTTATTTATTGGACGATTCAAAAACAATTTTCGATCATTGATCAATCACCGTTCAGGTAACGAACCTTAATTTGTTTGAGATTTTGATTGTCTTTTCTTGTTCGGGTTTGTTATAATTTCGGATTATTAGCTTTAGGTTTACGGTTTGTTGGTTCGTTCAATTGTGTGTTTATTTTTAATTCTAGGGGTTTTGAATTTGTTTTTTCTGTTAATTTATTAGTTGGGTTTCAATTAGTATGTTGACGATTTTGATCATGATTGATTCAATAAAAAGGAATGGAAGTTTTAGGGTTTTATTGTGGTTGATTATCATATGAATTTAGTAATACTATATTTGCATAAAGAGATGGATCTGAAGATCCGGGTCAATGGCTAAATATATTGGAAGCTCACTTGTTGAACAATGACTTCTTGTACACAGCCTATTTACTTTGGGCTCGTTGCAATGGACAAAGGAAAACCTTCTAGCTTTTTTGTCAATGATGGATCGTTTATGGAGAGGTTTAAACAGCTTCAACAAGACAAAGAGAAGGAAAAGGAGAGGGAGACGAGTGCCACGTCAGTGGAGGGGTCTAAACCCATAAAAATTGTAACAGGAACTTCCACTCCTAAAATATCTATAAACAAACCTATGGTGAATACACGAGTGAGCAGCCCTGCTCCTTCGGGAGGCAAACTTGCATTTAGTTTGAAACAGAAGTCGAAGCTTGTGGCACCTCCTGTTAAGTTTGTTGCAGACGAGGATGAAGATGAAACAGATGCTGAAAATGGTTCAGGTCATGTACCTGCGAAAAGGCAGAAGTTGGGTCAGGCAGAGGTGTCTGAACAATCCTCAAAACAAGTTGCTGTTGGTAATTACAGTTTATATACGGACATCCTCTTATTTGTTAGGCTTTTAGGGCAAGGTCTTTGTGGTTGTACTGGTATTATTTTTTTTTGTGGGAGATCAGATAAAAAAAATAGAAGAGATAATCCATTAAAGCATCAAACTTTGATGTTTCAATATCCTTTCCTGCCATTTAGTTTTACATACTTTTTCCTAATTACCAGTTTAATTAATTCAAAGCTTCTTGATTAGAGGACTTCTAAGAAAACTTTTACACAGAGAATTATTTTCAATAGTTGTGTGAATTGATATTTGTCCCCTTCATGGAGTTCACAGCTAGAGGAAATGATCTAGGTATATGTCTTCTCTGATCTTTAAACCACCTGTGGATGAAGAGGACAAAACCTTCTTGAATATTTCTGTCTCATGAATGCAGCTTTTACCTTAAGTACCTATCAACATTGGTGGAAACAGATGTTCAATGAAAGATTTGGAATATTTGGCACGCCTGCTACAAGAGTAATTTGCATTCCCTTGTTCATGCTCTCGGTATTAATCAGTTTATGAGTGATATGCAGCACCACCTCCCCCAAGTGATCCTTCTGTGAAGAAAGTTGCAGACAAACTAGCAAGTTTTGTTGCCAAAAATGGAAGGCAATTTGAGGATGTTACACGTCAAAAGAATCCTGGAGACACTCCTTTTAAGTAAGTTCTTTGAGTAATACCTTTCTCGGTGTAGTCTAGTATAACAAGCTTTCTGTTTTTTCCTTTCTCTCGCTTTATCAATTTATTTACACTGTGTTTGTGTCTGTGAGTGGGTTGGTGAACTTGTAATATATAGTGGAGCAAATGGTTCCATGTGCATGGGGCTTTCTTCTTGCTTTAGCATGAAATTTCTGATGCTTATGAGTTTATGTTTTCTGTTATTTGCAGATTTCTTTTTGATGAGAGTTGTGCGGATTACAGGTATTATGAATATCGGCTTGCAGAAGAGGAAAAATCTCTTTCACAGATCAGGGAGGTTCCAAATTCTAGTAGTGAGTATTTTAATCTCTTCTTTTCTGCTATATCAGGAGTGATGATGGTTGTACAAATAAGTCTAGATATGTGCATAAACAGATTTATAAACTTATAGTAGATAAAGTGCTAGAACGTGAATGGCTCAACAAAATTCCATTAACTTAGAAACTTTGTTTTGATTTACTTTCTTCCCTCACTTTTTTCCCTGCAAAGTTTGATCTTTTTTTTGAGAAAGTAGTTTAATAAATGTTTTTCATGCAGGTGGTATGAGCACTTCAGTGTCTAAATCCACAAGTGCCTCTCAAAGATCACTTAAGCAGCAAAATTATCAAATTCCTGCTTCAGCTTTATATGAAACTGCTGAAGAGCCTACAGCTTCTTCAGCTTCAGCAGGAAGATCTGGAAGTGGTAGATATCTTATCCTTTTCTGTTTCTTGTGGGATTTATGCAATAGTTAAAAGTACCTTTTGTGTTCTTGTAGAGGGGGTTCATTTTAGCGGTCAGTTTGTTTTCCTTGCATTTGTTAAAAATTGACCTGAGCACACTTCTAGTTCAAAGTGTAGACTATGCTTTTTTCTCCACTGCTTATGTTACTGGCTTGGTCCATTAGACAACAAAATCATAAAAGAACCATTAACAAACCAGAACCCATACAATATTGCATGTACGAGTTATGGTGTTCCACATATCTTTTCGAGATGGATGAAATTAGTGAAAACATGGGTGGTTTTTCTTTTATGTTGTGGAGTGTTTCGTTTAGCCAAGTTCCATATAAATATATAGTTGATTGTGTCCTCACATGTTTGTGTTCTTGTTGAGATTAATATCCTGTATTGGTATTAGTTACTTGTGGAGTTATATGGTATGTTATAATTTTTTTTTGTGTCATTTCTGGTTTAGGGCTTTATTAAATGAACAAATATATGCATTTTTTGGTGCTCAATAATTAGTGTTTTACGTTTACCACGTTTCTAAAATTGTAGGTGAATCTAGTGGACCAACTGGTTCGGATCCTATAGCTATGATGGAATTTTATATGAAGAAGGCTGCACAGGAAGAGAGGAAGAAACAGCCCAAGCAGTCTAAGGATGAGATGCCCCCTCCTGCTTCTCTTCAAGGTTGGAATCTAAAATTTCATTGTGCATGGATGAATATATTTTTTGTTTCCACATATTTATTGTTCACAACAATATCATTACAAACTTTTAGGTACTGCAGCTTCTTCTAGGAGAGGTCATCACATGGGTGATTACATTCCAGAAGATGAGCTTGAGAAGTTCTTGGCTTCCTGTAATGATGTGGCTGCCCTGAAAACCGCAAAGGAGGCAGCACAAAGGGCAAAAATCCAGGCTGACAATGTTGGGCATAAGCTGCTGTCGAAAATGGGTTGGAAAGAAGGTGATGCTCCCTCCCCCACCTGCCTTATCTCCGCATTTAATTTGATTTGAATGAAGTTGTAGATTGTGAAGGTGAAATGAGTATGCCTAAATTGTGATAGATGGAAATCTCTGAAATTTGTTGGCGATGATTGTGCATTTATTTTTCTAGTGGAGTTCACAATTCTTGGTTTATCTTTTCAATTCTGTTTGCAACTATACACATCCCTTGTTCATTTTCCTATTTGTGCAAGGGCATATTATGAATATAACTTCCTAGTGCATTGTGCATGAATGACTTGATGAAAATTTGAAGATGTAGTGGTACATGCAGGTATATGTGGACTCTTAATGAGTTGTAGTTATTGCTTTTTGATTTTTCCTTCTAGGAATAACAAGCTAAAATAATTCTCAGTTTTAACTTAGTATGTTTAGCAGCTATGCAACAAATGGAGTTTTAAGTTTTATGTGATTCTCTTTGCTTTGTTTGACACAGAATCCTAGTAACCTTTTGTTTACATTGCAGGTGAGGGTCTGGGGAGCTCCAAAAGTGGCATTGCAGATCCAATAACGGCAGGTAATGTAAAGGATAATAACTTGGGGATCGGCGCACACCATCCTGGTGAGGTGACTCCTGAAGATGACATATATGAGCAGTATAAGAAGCGGATGATGCTTGGTTACCGTTACAGACCGAATCCTTTGGTATGATCTCCATATCCATAAATCTTTTTCTCCCAGTTTTATATGTAATTTGCTCATGCATTCATTGTGGTGGTAGCTAAATCCTTTGTCTTGTTTTTAAATTTTTATTCTCTTTGCAGAACAATCCGAGAAAGGCATACTACTGAGCAGCTTTGAATTTGTTATCCAATTTATCTTATTGTCAAGATCACTTAAATTGCTTGTTATTTTCTGGAGGGAAAAAAGAAAAAAAAATGTAAAACTGCATTGATGATGATTGTCTTGTGAGAAAACAAAGTTGTTTGGAGTTTGCTTATGTGAAATTTAACGATTAATGAAATGCTATTTGTGTTCTTTTTCTTAAGATTCTCTTGTTATATATTTTATCATTGAACAATATTCGTGTATACATCCAGGTTGTTTAACTCTGCGCTTTTGTAAACTATATTTTGACTGCACTAACTATGAATCTGCCGGGCAGAAGATTCCCCCTTTTTGGGCTGCCATACTGTTTGCTATTTAATAATCTGGATGTGCAAGGGAAGGAGTTGAATTGTAAAATTTGCATTCATCAAAAAAGTAGCAAGTCTGGTCTGGTGTTTAACACGGGCAAGTATCCAAGGTGGATTCCAGCACTTGTTGGCGTGCATAGTCATACGTACATATATCAATTGTCTATCAAGCCAATCAAGCCAGAGTACAGTTAATTAATTAATGATTTTTGAGTAAAAGTATTTTCTATCGACGCCGCAAAATGAGATGACCTTGAGGCGTTCCCTGGCGAGTTTGAGATTCCTCAACCAACTTTTCATTGGCTAGTTTACGTCAGTGAATATTGAACGTGAGGAGAGCTGCTCTCTCCGTCCATTAAAGAAGTACATTCTTGTTCAGTCCTATACTACTGTTCTGATTCTCTGACAACCAGCTGAGACTTCAGTATGTCAGACTGGATTTGCATGGCATAGCATCTTCATTCGTGAAGAATATATGCTAGACAAAAACCAAAACCAGAAAGAAAGCGTTCCGTTCAGAATCTCTCACAGGATTTGTACCGATTCAAAAACAATTATTAAAGCTGCAATTAGTCAACTCACAGTCACGTCATAAGACCAGCAAGCATGTGTTTTGTTTCTGTTGTTTTCTCTTCCTTACTTCTACTCTCTCTACATGACCCATCGTGCTTCGCAGTAGGTCTCATTTCATTAGTATAATCTCAAATAGGATTAGCAAATTGCTTGTTGCTATTTAAAAGTGAGATCTCAACCCAAAAGAAAATCAATCAAAGATGGGTTTTGCTTTTGCCAATAGATTACTTCCGTTTGTTAAAATAATTCAACTGTTGCAAGCATGTCTTGTGGTGGAGTTTGCCCGCCAAAAGTTTCAGATGACTGAATGCATGCCGGCCAACACTCACTTGTCACTTAATTAATAGCTATTAGGGGTACGGCTAATTAAGCTCATAAAATTGATTAACTTTGATTCTAATTTAGACTAAAGTCAGTGATTCTTCCCTTTATATGGAGATTTCGTGTGCCAAATCCCCTTTCCCCAAAAGGTGCTTATCGGATACAAGAACAATTCTTCCTTTTCTACCTTATAAGAACAAAGAGATATATATATATATATATATATCTTTTCGCAGATTCTGGTTGTGTGGTTGTATTATTGGTTGAGAACGAGATACCATTCAACTTTTGCTTTTTGGATAATGAAACTCAACCTCATCGAATTTGAATTGTTCATTCTTACTATAAGTTCTCCAACAAGTGGGGGTGTCGGTGACGCTAACTATTTAATCACACGAGCTCATTCATGTATGTTTATTAATATAGTCAGTCTTTGCATCTGGCTTAATCTAATTATACATGACATGGTTATTAAAACATGGAGTGCCGACATGTGGGCAAGTGGGAAATTAAAGACAATGATTACACAGGGGTGGGGAGATGTCATACCTTCCCCCAGGACTCTCTTCACCAAAGCATATTAATTATTTGTTTTATTTTGCCTCCTTCTCCGTTGGAACAATTTCTTTCCTTACTTCTTCCATGCACACATATTTAGCACGTACGTACGTGCATTTATTTATTGGTTTATTAAAATTTTAAAATTTCATATTTTTACAAAAATTATTTTAAATTGTAAGATCTAAAAAAAATAACTTCAATGAGACTGCTGTTAATGGGTGACTGAGTATGCATTCATTTGAAGGATGCAACAAATCCACGTACAATTAACTCGTTGTAATTCCCATTTGTTGAAAATGAAAATGCCAGCATAGACTTCAATTTTCAAGCACGTGTCAAAATTCGATCAATTAAATATATAAAAAGAAAATAGAAACAAATCCAGCTGACATGATTGACCAAATCCAAATCATTGACTTGCTGACTGAAAATCTCAGTCAACATTTTATCTACGCAAAACAATAACTACGACTCCTCTTCATTGTTATTAATGAAGTCAACCGATCCACAGGTACAAATTAAACATCATTATCGATGCACTTGGTTGAGGGTCACGAGACAATCATTGCTTTAATTTCCCCTTATGGGAATTATTAAATTCGTTAATTAGCAAAAACATCTAGCTTCTTGTCTGGTTTTGCATCATTACCATGGAAGATTTTCCTGACCGAGAACTCTTCTTTTTGTCTTTTTCTTCGCTGAACATTCAAGCTCACAACGGAATTAATAATCCCCAATAATTAATCACAAAAAGGGATCAGTCAATTAGTAACCTAATTAAAGTAATTAGTGTGGGAATTTATTCATAATTAAAAATTAATTATTTAGAATTCTAAATAATTTTGATCTAATTTATTAAACTGTTCATTTTTCGGCTATAAAAAGAACTAAATTATTGTCATTATTATATATATATATATATTAAATAATAAATAAGATATAAAATCAATTAATATATATTAAATTTATTTTCAAACCGACTTTTGAAAAAGTTGTTGAACTAATGTTATTATAATGTAACAAAAATAGGTAGTTGACTTTTAAGATTTATACATGTATTCGTATATACGTAAATGTATATACAGTTAAAGTGTAAGAGGTAACTCGATTTTATTAAATTTTTTTAATATATATATATAAGAGTAATCGTTTAATACAAAAATTGATTTAATATAACACGGATTCAATTTGTTTTTAGTAATTTAGTTTGATTTATAAATGGTAATTATATTATAAAACGTGTATTAAAAAAAGGACGTATTTGTATAGTTTAAGAAACTATGAAGTTTGATATGTGAATTGTAGGTGGACTAGGTTTGCTCAAAAATTGATATAATAATAAAAAGGGTAATAAATAAAATAAAGAGAAATGGGGCATAGAAAGAGACCGATGCAATGTACCGAGCAAAATTTACGTGCCTCTTGCTATGATCCAAAGAACACAAAGATTACCGCCCAATACGCTACGTTTTATAGTCCCCACACGCACGCATTCACTCTCCGGATTCCACGAGAGACGCTTGACCCATAAGCAAAGCATCCCATTCCTATCCGATCCTATGCGCTTTCTTTCTTGGATAAGGTTAACTTGTTCCCATTATTTTCAATAGCACAATAACATCTGCCTTTCTGAGTTTTCATATTTTTACAAATAAGGACAAACATAAATATGAATGTAATTTATCTATTTGTTCGCTGCGGTTACCGCCCGGTTGGGGACTCATTTGTTACAAATTTTAAATATTGTTATTATGTATAAAAGCATAAAATAAACAGGGATCCATGTGTTAGTTTTCCCGCTTTAAAAATAAAATAATACTTGGGGAAAGGCTCGTGCAACGCAGGGAGCAGAAGCATCTGTCGACTTTCTTAGTTCTTGCCACAAGGGGTTAAATAAATAAAGCATCCTTGGATTCTCATGGATACTGTGTAATTTCATTATTATTGATGGGGTATTTTAGTCAATTCACACGCTCTTTGTCTATTCTGTCTGGGTCTAGTGAGGCTTACTTGGACCCCATTTCGTCATGAATGGCATTGCTGCAGTTTTGTTTAAATTTAGGGTGTCTTTTAAACTACATCCTGCATAAATGTGCCTGCTGGAGAGACGGGGTCGTTGGATTTTGCTCGTCTATTTCTCTTTCGGGTGTTGTCTCTGTCGTCTTTCGCTTTGTTTCTTGACTTCAGAGTTTTGAAGAGAGAAACAGGAAATTAAAAAAGAAACAACTGTTGGTTGTTTACATTCAGACCAGAAGTTTGAGGTACTGTAGTTCACCCAATGCTGTCTGTAATACTTGTGAATGTCTGAGGCAAAGCTGGTTTTCTTTTCTTCTATACTTGGCATTTACTGTTTGTGTTTGTGTTTCATTTGCAGAAGTTATTTTTGATTTCTGAATTGTATAGTTTGTAGTGTAAAAGGAAGTTCATTTTTTTTTGTCCGGGTTCTTCTTGAAAGTTAACGGTTTTTACAGCTTTTGGGCGAAGAAAAAGCAAGCCTTGCAAGTGATTTTTGACGTTTGAAAAAGCTTAGAGGTGAAGAATTGAGGACATACAAGCAATATCAAAACTTAGAAGTGTATTTATTTAGCCAATTTTTCAGGTGCTTACTCTTGAATTGCTTGGTAAATAACTAAAAAGGGAAAGAAACGATGCATGGTTTTGATGGTTCGCATTATTTTTCAGGAAACATGTCTCTTTTGTACACTCCTAATTTCAAGTATTCTGAGGGAGACTGGAGAAAGAATCAAGAATTCATGGATTCAAGTCCTCATAATCAGCAACAAAACTACCAGCAGCACAATTCTGGCTTAACACGTTATCGGTCAGCACCAAGTTCATTTCTTGAGAATCTTGCCAATGAGAGTGCTGGTGGTAATTGCGAGGATTTTCGATATCTTCGATCCTCAAGTCCTGAAATTGACACTTTTCTGGCAAAATATATATTACCATGTAATGGTTCTGATTCTCATGGTTTGCAAGAATTTGGAGAAAAAACTATGAAACAAGAGGAGACAGAGTCTATCGATCAACAAAATGCATATTCTAATGTCTCCTCCCACATGATTTACCAAAATTTACCAGTGCATAGCTTCATAAATGATAATTTTGTTGGTGCTGGTACTACTGTGGATAATTCATTTAGAGTTGTGACCTCGATGGCTTTGGAAAGCTCGATGGAAGAGAAGATGACTACTGGAAATGGCTCAAATCTTATTATTAGGCAAAGCAGCTCACCGGCTGGACTTTTCTCCAACTTGGGCGTTGACGATGGTATTTCACTCTGTTTTATGCTCGTAATCGATAAGCTTTTTCCCTTTAATTTAGTGTATTCTTTATATTAAGTCTTGTTTTTTCTGTTAAAAGTTACAGTTTTGAGTCTAACGAACTTGTTAAAGTATCCATGTGCTTAATCATTTTGCAAATGATTAAAAATTTTCAGCCAAACATGGGAAAAGAATGAAAAAATTCTATTCCTCTACAACAGTTTTAAGCTATCAAAGTTGTCGAATTCTTCCTCTCATGATGTAGAAAATACAAAATAGATTGATGAAATGTTGTTTAGCTGGAAAGCGGATGGGATCTGTAAGGCTCAGTTCACTGTTAAACCTTCATTTGTTTCCCTCTTTCGTGATAATAACGAGTATTTATGGAACTAAAAGATAAAAATGGGAGAAAATAAATTCCTGAAATCTTACCTTACATGAGGCCTTCAGTTGCTTGCTTTTATTTAGATGCTATTATGTTTTGTGAATCCTTTCTGATACTTGATTAAAGTTTCTCAACGACAAACAGGCATTGGTGTGATGAGAGATGTCGGGTGTTTTAGTGCGGTCAGTAGTACCAACGGGGAAGCAAGTACATCACCTAGTAGGTTAAATAATCACATAAACTTTTCGTCTGGATCATCTTCAAGATTTTTGCCACAGATTGCTGAACATGGGAACCTAAGCATCGGGACTAGTCCCAGTAAAAGTGTGGGTGGTAATAACAGTAGCAGTACACAGTACATGTCCAATTTCACTCATGATTCTTGGGATAACTCTTCATTCAGTGGTGTTAAGAGAGTCAAAGACAATGATAGCAACATGTTTTTTGGTTTAAACACATCAGAAGTTCCGGTAAGTATATTTTGCAGATCATTTGTGTTTTTCTTTTGTTCTGCTTAGGCTTTGTCTTGTTACTAATTGTATCTGTCATTAATTAGAATGGGAATTCTGCAAACCAGTCTACTCGTTTGACCCATCATTTGAGCTTGCTTAAAAGTTCTTCTGAGATGGCTGCCGTAGAGAAGTTTTTGCACTTTCAAGGTTCTGTCCCATGCAAAATTCGAGCCAAAAGAGGTTGTGCCACTCATCCACGAAGCATTGCAGAGAGGGTATGCAAATCTCACCCTATCAAATTACATCATTCTTTTGCAGTTCTTTGTAGTAGATACTTTCTATCACTCAACGCCTTGACATATGTTTAATCGGCATCTGTGAATTTCAGGTTAGAAGAACACGAATTAGTGAACGAATGAGGAAATTACACGACCTTTTCCCAAACATGGACAAGGTAGTTAAGACTCAAGAATCACCGCTTCAAGTACTTTTAGTCCAAATCGTTACCTAAAACTAAAATATTATCTATACTTTTCTTGTTGTCAGCAAGTGAACACGGCTGATATGTTAGATCTGGCGGTTGAGTACATTAAAGATCTTCAGAAACAAGTCAAGGTACCAAAAAGATCACCATTCTTTCATCAAATTCACATGTTTTTCTAACCAACAGCATCTTCCCTCACCAAATTTTCCTTTCTCCTTTTCGTGCAGACACTCAGGGATAATAAAGCAAAGTGCAAGTGTAAACAGGAGCAATGTTGAAACACAAATAATACCTCTGCTTGATTTGTTTCTGTACAGATAGCAGTAGAAAGCTAACTCCTGATTTCCAATGCCATTCAAGGATAATCCAATTCTGTAGGTTGTAGTGTGTTGTTGATATCTCGTGATATCTTCCATGAAATTTGATTTTCTTCATTGTGTAGAGCTTTTTCGGCTGTAATTTCTTGTGTCCGAAGTATATAATTTATGGGTTGTTGGCCAAAATTGGAAGGTGAACTGTCTACAGATCTTTCAAAACTTAAAAAGCTAGAACTTGAAAAACTATGGACAGGTTATGGCTTGGATGCACCATAACTCTCAAAGGTAATGGTCAATTTGAATGTCATACCAACTCTTGATGGCAGGCACCAACATCAATTGTTCATTTCTAAACTGTTAAATTGAATTAGTTCTCGGGGAAATACGAGAATTGGCGTGAATCTTTAATAACACAATATTTAATTTTACAAAATTAATTATATTTTTAATATAAAATTTTTTTTAGATTTTAAAAAATATTTTAAAATAATTAATATAATAAAATTATTTAATCAATAAAAATAAATAAATTAATTTATTAATAATAAATAAATTTTTTAAATTAAAATTTATTATTTAATTAATAAAATAAAAAATTATAAAATATATTTAAATTTTTTATTAAATAATTCTATAAATTAACTACTGTAACGTAATAGAAGCACTTGACAAGACTTTCTCTTTGTAATAATATAATCTCAAGAGCAAAATTCAATTTGGAAATTATGAATTAAGTGTCTTTTACGATTATTTATTACATATATTTATTTATTTATTTGAGTTGTATATTGACTAAGACAAATAATTTCTCTCATAAATGATTTAATCTATTAAAATATTATTATATGTCCATTTCCTCGAAACTGAAGGCTCCGAACAGTTCCCGAGTCTTTCATTTCTAGACGCGGGGTTTTCTCTGTTCTTGTCAGAAAGTGCTTCTCCATTTCTGTTCTTTCATCCAACTCAACAAAATCTTTTCTTTGTTTAAAAGAACTTCAGCTCGAAAACTATGGTTTGATCCAAAAGTTTTAATTTTTTTGGGGGTGTTTTTGGCCTGAGCTTATAGATTATATTATTGAACTGACTTTGCTGTAAAAGCTGCCGATGTCGAAGCTTCATCAAGGTAATTTTAGTAATAAAATCGATTACGTGTTCAAAATAGTTTTGATCGGAGATTCTGCGGTTGGCAAGTCTCAGCTTCTGGCTCGTTTTGCAAGAAATGAGTTCAATTTAGATTCTAAGGCCACCATCGGCGTTGAATTTCAAACGAAGACTCTTGTTATTGATCACAAAACTGTCAAAGCTCAGATTTGGGATACTGCCGGTCAAGAAAGGTAGTTTATTTTTTCATATTTTTGCATTTTTTAAAATTCTTTTGACTAGGGATTTATCTGGGTATTGTTCTGACTCACGAGATTTTAAATTTTTAGAGTCGAATCAGAATCCGTGTAATTTTCTTTGAAATATATTTGTCGATATGTTGCCTGAGCTGATACTGCATAACATATGCCTACTTAGAGAAAATAATCTGTCTCCCTTGCAAAGGCTTCATTTGCTACTGTTGTGGTTCTGCAGTGACTTGAAAACACAAGTAGTAAAGTAAAGACCCCAATTTTTAGTTGGATCAATCACTTTTTCGCTATAACGCAAAAAATGTTAATCATATTGACGAATGCATGCCAAGAAGTGATTTTTGTTAGATGTCGAATTTCATACTAATTAATTACTTGGGTTGTATCATTTTGAACCTTATTTTCACTAAACGGTGCTTGGAGTATGTATAGGGGAGGTATAGACCCGCTTTTTTCTCGTGATAATGTGTAGCAGGTTGGACCTTACTTGTAATGTATGAATCGCGTTCTTTATATCTTTATAATTACTCCGACTTTCCCTGGGAAATATGTTGTCATAAGTGATAGGTTTATGCATGATTTGTTCTATATATTCTTCCTGTTGTGATATCAGGTATCGGGCTGTAACAAGTGCATACTACAGAGGTGCGGTGGGGGCAATGCTGGTCTATGACATTACTAAGCGGCAGTCATTTGATCATGTTGTCCGGTGGTTAGATGAACTGCGAGGACACGCAGATAATAGCATTGTCATCATGCTTGTAGGCAACAAATCTGATCTGGGGACTCTTCGAGCTGTACCCACTGAGGATGCCAAAGAATTTGCGGAAAGGGAAAGCTTGTTCTTCATGGAGACGTCAGCTCTTGAGTCCACTAATGTTGAACCTGCTTTCCTTGCAATCTTGACAGAGATTTATCGAATTATTAGCAAAAAGGCTCTTGTTGCCAATGAGGAACCAGAAACTGGTGGCAGTTCGTCACTTCTCAAGGGTACCAACATTGTTGTCCCCGGGCAGGAGCCAGAGGCTGTAGGACGAAGTTACAACTGTTGCACATCATAGTAAGATTATTCTTCCGTCACCCTCTGCATCATGGGTTGCTTCTGGTAAATTCTTTGCCTTAGTTCAACGCTAATCTGTCTCTCCTATTGTGCAATCCCCTCTCACGCGTTGTTTGACATTTTTTTTTCATTTAGGTCTATCAGAGGATCATTCTATCACACCTTTTGGAGTTTTCCACATATTAGGTAATCATATTTCGCTTCTGTGAGAAGTTACTGGTTGGTTGGCATGTAAGTTGGAGATCTGAGACTTACACTGACGTGATGATATTTACATAGAAGCAATTGCTTGTAAAACGAACTAACTGATTTTGTCAGGATTTGATCTGCCTTATCTGGCAGAAGCAGAAGACTCTGCAGTTATACATGAAATTATGCAAATTGCGAAGCTTATCTTAGCTTGGCATGTTTTTTAAGAAAAACTACCCACTTATTGCTGGCATTACTACTCCCAAGCAAACCTTGATTCTGATTAAAACAGCCTGTTTGGTATGTGTCACAATTTTTGTCATCATTATAAGGCAAAACACCAGAGAAGAAGATGACTATATTGTCCATGAAGGTTTATTCTACAGAAGTTATTGGATTGAGAGGAAGCAAAATTGCTCCTACAAACGTCAATCCATACAACTTTCATGTAACTTGACTAATAATTGTGGTCATATCTACAATATAACTCTTTCGTAATATGCTAACATAGACTTAACGGAAATCAATAGCATAATTAGCTCCGGCACAAGTGAATGTGCTGGTAACATCATCATATGCATAGCTGTAAGCATCCGGGCAAGTATCCTTGAAGATTTTGGAGTAATTAGTTGGTTTGCATGTATTTGGACCTTTGAATGCGCCCGTGCAGAAATATTCTGGCGTCTGGAGTTGAATGCATGCACTCTTACATCCCACAACACTGTTATTGTTCTTCAGTTGTAGGTCCGCCGGACAATTTAGGTTCAAGTCGGGATGACGCGTGACACTCTTGTATTGGCTTGTTCCGCCGCTTGGGAAGATGGAAATCGCCACAGTTTGGCCATGCGCAAGGCTAACATCATAGAGATCGTTAGGAATATCTAGTGAAACTGGCAGTGCACCTCCTGCTCCGCCACGGTTCAGCTTATTACCGCAATCAACAGTGATGCACTTTCCATTGTCAGACTGATCAAATGTGCAGGCAGTACGTGGTCAGAATCGGCCAGACCACCCTTCCGGCGCGTAAATTTTAGCTCTCTCGCCCGGATTCAATCGGAGTCCAACGTTCATGAGCGGAGGTTTTCTTTAACCTGCGAGGATTCCCAGCCATGCTGTTTCCTTACAATTGTTTTGTAGCGTAAATGTTGCAGCATCCGTGCTTGTAAAATACATAACCACAATTCGCTCAATATTCGAACGGAGCAAATTTATAAATAATATACGGACGGAATTCTTGTTTGCTGATACAGAGATCAAAACCAGAAGTAGAGGAAGATGCAGGGGAGCCATGAAAGGTCAAAAACAGAGATGATCGAAGATAAGAGATTGGTTGGGTTGTGAATTTTATGGTGGATCAATATCACCATCTGTTTGATGAATATGACATCAGTTCAAATGCCAAAAATGATAGAAATAAATATAAATGCAAAATCACATAAAGAAATTCGAACACAAAACTCTTTGATCAAACCTGTTCTGATATTTTGTTTTAAGTTAACGTTTAATTCAAAAACTTAAAAATGAAAATATATGAATATCATTGAAGATTATGTGTTTATGTTAGAGCGTCAAACCGGTTTAAATGGATCGTGGTGAAACATAAAAGATGCAGTAGTCTTAGTGTTTCCTTCGCCACAGCTTGTAAATAAGGAGTGCTTGGAATATCTGATTCTTCTACTAGTATAGTGCTTCCGATCACTGATTCTATGAATACATCGGGATGGTTAATGAACTCCTCGATTGCCCCCGGCATAGATTCCGCGGTGACGTCAATCCCTGCAATGCAGAGTTGCTTCCCCATCACCACATTTAAATTTAAAGACAGGGAAATGAAAGACAGAATCATAAAATTCCTATAAAAAATGCCTTGATACGAGTAATTTTAATCTTAACTTCAGATCTTTTATCCTGATAAACCTTCTGGAGAATTTCCATCGAGTCTTTGTCCTCCCTGATCACATCTGCGTCTCTCTTCTGTCTAATTCAGGCTCGTTCAAACTCTTGTCCAACAAATCATCATACTTCTAGTTACATTCATATCCTGTTTTCCATAAACCCAAAATCTTTTCAAAGGACCCAGAACATCACCCAAGCGCAACTTTGGAGCTACCTCAACCGAATCCTTGACCAGCTCTCGACATTCTTCCGCTTCTCCAGCTAGTACTTCTCGAAGCAATCTCATTAATTCTTCCCTTCGAATAATCCGTGACCTTTCAAGCTGTCGTATAGCAAGCAGTTCCGTGACATATTTCTTCAGTAACCTCCACTAATCTCCATACCGGGCAGTGACGAACCCATTAGGGTTATAAGGTAACTTGTCCGCGAAGGCCAATACAGGGAGAGATGAAAATGCGAGATCATTTGTTTTGATGATTTCTGCGGCGAACGAAGCTGGCGAAAGTAGAAGGCAATTAGAAGATCCGAGGCGGAGATAGAGGAGAGGTCCATATTTGGATGAGTGTGTTTAATGAGTTGCACATGGCTGGTTTGAAAGATGAAGGTGACCAATGGTTGGTAATACTGGTGGGCTTGGAGGGAAATGGAGATTTTGAGTCGTTGACTTAGTTGGTTCTTTGAAAATGGATCTGTGCCAATCAAGAAGATCAAAAGGAAGAAGATTAAGTAATATTCAGTGTCATTTATGGCTGCCATAGCTGGAAGATTTTACTTCACAGCGCACACATTCTGCATTAAGGTACTGTATTTCCATAAGTGCGATGCACTGCAACTGCGCAAACGGATACAACAAAACAGTACACCAGGAAGATCCAACCAGAAACACCATCCAAATTATGTTTTCCATAAATAGAAAATTGAATATTTGTATTAATAGCTCGTGCCTGCCGGCTGAGAGATTGACTTTTTGGTCCTTTTCCAAAATTCTAGGCTCGGAGATATTGTTTGGCTATGACAACTCACAAAATCTCATAATGTTTACTTGCAAGAAATGGAAACTAATTATTTTATTTTGCCTGTATAAGCATATGGTTTACTTCATCATATAGTAACTAACTAACTAGCAAACAACAACAACAACAAATCGAAATCAAATGTTGGAATCCACGTAATTCAATAGGTAAGTAGCTTCAAGTTATCATCTTATCAGTAGTAACATCTCTATTTAGATGGATAAGGGCTCCATCCATCGAAGCTCTCCGCAAACTTATTCTTGATAGTTTCATCAACACTCTGCGTGTACTTCATGATATTCTTGAAACTTTTCCTGCTCCTACTTCATAGTATCACCTGCACCAGAAAAGAGAAGGAAACAAGACTTATAGTAGTTATTGCTGATAGATCTGACAAGAAGATTTTATCGAACCCAGCTGTTATCATAGTTTTATGGCCTTATTAACACAAAAAAGAGAGGGAGAGAGCGAGAATACATGGTTCAAAGTTGGCGATGCATTTATCCGGAAGCTGCAAGGTCATGTTCCGGTCAATGCCAGCAATCGGAGGGCCATTTACGAGCACACATAGACAAGGCTGGCCAAGAGCTTTGATAGCGTTGCAGCAGGCGTCACTTGGCGGAATGGGGCTAAACGGAGCAACTACTTCCCTGCAAGGTATCAGCTGAACAAGTGCAAATATGAAAGTGTTAGTACAAGGATTTCCTTTGATGCGATCGACAAAACTTGTCATAACCCATACAAACACCAGAATTGGCGGAGCCTTTGTGTCAAAGAGCTTCATGTTTTTTTCTCATTGAATGTTTAACTTGTCGCTAGGAATGGGTTTATAAAGATGTACATGTATAGGAAAAGTGAAAAGCAAACTCATGCCATCTTGCACTTCGGTCCTAACCTGAAACCATACCATTCATGCCATCTTTGAGCTAGTTCTGCTTCTGATCTGCCATACACCATCCTTAATGCCGCTGATGCTCTATTGAAAACAGTTAATAAATTCAAACTTCATGACTCCTTGCACTTTTCGTATTGGCCCAGAACAAACTTGTTAACAATTTAGCAGTACTCGAACTACTGTATTAGCCAAAAAAACACAGAAATATGGGGGCAAATCAATCAAATTTATCATAAGATTGGATAAGTCAGATGACTGGCTTCTGCAATGCCTGTATTGGCTCATTTCTAAAGACCGAGCACCCAGCTCAGTCAAAAGAAAATCGTATTTATCATTTACTTATCAAGAATTGAAATTCCTAGCATATTTTATCTCTGTATGCTTATATTAACATGGATGTTGCTTTCCAGTAATCAACATTTCCCTGAGCTGACAAAAGGAGGAGAAAACTGAACCATTCCTGGTTAACCACTCCAAAAACATGAAAATATGAATTCTTCCATATAAACTACAATGGATCAGCCTTCAACCAAAGATAGCTTCAATTATGCATATTTAGACAAAGAAGAATTAATTTGCAAGAACATGCAGACATCTGGCTCAATAAAATATTCTAAAATCCTGTTCTCCTCACAGAACAAGGAAATATCAACATATTTTTCTTTCTTATTGCAAATCTGAAAGAATCAACATTCTAATGCTGTTGCATCTTCTCAGATGCAACAGGGTATGATTTTAAATATTACAAATTATCAAGATTCCCTTTTCTTTCCTTTTAAATTTATTACTTCAAGCTCTTGTTCTACAAACTCTCCTGCAGCCATGGGTGGATATTTGCTAGCGAGAGGGGATTTTGCAAAATGGCCCAGGGGCTTCAACACAGCATCTGATGCAATCTGGGCAAACAACTATACATAAAAAAGAAAAAGAAAAAAAGAAAAGTAGGGATAAGTGGTCCAAGAAAATTTGGTTACAACGAACAAAGAGCTAACAAGGATAAGAATAATGACGATAGAGCTCCCTGCACTCACTGTTGAGGACACTCTCCATAGGCAGCAATTTTGCTCTGATGCAAGTTTGATTGCATCAATTGTTCTGCTTGTGACAATAACTTCATGCATACCAGCTATGCATTCTCCTGCAGTCAACCACTCTATCTGCACATAAATGCAGTGTAAAGAAAAGCTTATGATAAAATTGATAATAAGTAATATCCTGGTTAATCTATTTATGTCTCCAAGAAATCAATTAATTTTTACTTAAGGCAAGCTAAGTAGTTTCATTGATTTGTAGCACCAAATAATACACAATAAACTCATCACTGTCATACTTTTAACCAACAACACAGTTAACAATTTTTCCCTAGGCTAAGTAATTGAGATTTCATTTAAGCCATAAAGAAATAACCGGATAAAAATCATCATCCCAAAAAAATTAATCAGAAAAAAACTTCAAGATGGATAAGGTAATTTGATTGGATGTTATATAAAAGATTGGATGGTGATGGTATTGTTTTTTCTCCTAAATTTTAATTGTTTTTCCAGTGAAAGTGAGCACATTTGATGTACAACTAGGCATGCTACGGTAACACCACCATTGTCAGTAGACCTCAGTGACCATGCATATACCTGCTTCCCTGTCTGAATTAGAAGACATCCTACAGGAACCTTCACTCCAACTTTTTGCCCATTCCTCAGCCAAATGTTTAGACCAGGGAATCGACTTCTGCCATGAATGGTTAGGAAGTTAAGATCATAGTGATATCCTGCAAACACAGTGCCCTCCTGGCCATGATGGTTGAGATCACTCCCAGTTGGAGCAAGGAGATGTGGTCCCTGAATCAAAAAGGAAAAGTTAGTTGTTATTAAGTGCAGGTAATCTACTGCTGCCATGAACCACTAGAAATTAGACCATTGACATTTGACAACATAAATTATCTTACGTTGTGATATATCTTGCATTTAATCTTAAAAACAAATTATCAGCAATGAGTTGGAGCAGACATGAGAGACCAAAATGTCAAAATTTGAACAAGTAAAAATTTTAACCTGCTTCATAAGCGAAGTGAATGCATCCTTTGGCAAACCAAACCCAATCGCTGCCATTTCAGCTACAACCTAACCAAAAAAATAAGATACAAGAAAGCATTAGATAAATTCGATTATTTGCATAACGGGCTTTTCAAGCAAACCAGATTGCAGTGTCAACTCACCTCGATTGCAGATATCATTTTGTGTCCCCAGGAGTCCATGGTATCTTTCCATTCAGGGAAACCTTCAGGTATCACAGGCTCTGAATTAAGTTCCTGCAAGAGAAGATGAAAATTAGAATAAAAAAGTCAAAGTACATGAAGAATTGAAAGGAAGGAATGAAGATGAAACCTTAAAGCGGGTGTTTGATGGCCGAGGACCAACTCTCCACATGTATCTCCATTTAGGATCTGGTCCCTTGGGGATGGATGGCTGAGATTCTTTTGGCATTGCTCTTAATTTACGTTGCATTTCTTCATCAACCAGGCTTCTTGGAACTTCTACCCCTTCTGGTGTCACCCCAACCTGTTAAATTGGTCACATAAGAATCCATCTTTAACATATATATTACTAATACACCAATAGAAGCTTAAACTAGGGAAACCATCCCCTTATAGAATTTTTCTTCATCTCATTCCATCTTGTTGAGATTCCACTGCATATATAGATATATTTAAAAAAGAAGAAGAAATCAAGACTTATAGACAGTTTTCAGCTACAATCTGACCCTCCAGAGTCCAGACTATGAGAAGGGAATGTATGGACAGCAAAGACTACCAAATATAGACTTGACTTCACCTCTTTCTGTCTATAAAGCCATCAAAGCCTTAACAACTAAGGACAGGAAGTGGAAAGAAACTCTCTGATTTATCGTAAATAATACCAAACAAGTGCTGAGTAAATTAGGAAATAAATCACCCCTCTGGGGATCCCTATCATTTGTTAGAAAGGAGTCTTTTTTATCGCAACAAAGATCAAATGACTCTAGTTAACATAACTGATTAATGATATACAGTTAAGACATCTATTTTAATACGTACGAACAAAGGAAAGAAAAGCCCATAATGCCTATCGATTTTGCAAGAGTAAAATTCGTAATTCTCAATTTGAAATGAAGATTCTATAAAGTTTTAACTTCAGCACATCAAATCAAATGTATGAAATTTATGCCAAACATTGGATTGAATTCTTGGCTAACGACAGATGACAAAAATTACTGCAACTCCGTTCAAAATTTGCATAAAAATTTCCCTTTTTTTCCCCATCTACCAGCACCCAAAAATAAAACTAATAACCCTCAAACAATCCCGGCAACATATTCAGTTGATTTTAAAATTTAAACCTTTTTCATCCACATTTTCCTCAAATTCTAAACTTTTTGGTTCTTCTGCCTCATTTCCACAATAACCAGACAAAAGGTAAACATTAAAAGACTTCCTATAGTACCTAAATTCCCACCAAGGACAATGCAAGTCTAGTAAAATTTTCCAAATACAGGAAGTCTCATTTTTTTTTCACATATTGTTCACCAACTCAAACTCTAGTACTAAAAATTTGAAATCTTTAACCTGGTAATGCAAATTGGGCCTCTCCTGCAACCGCTTGAACTCCGATGGACGCTCGAAGTACTTCTCCATCATGTCCAAAAACCGATCGTTGTCTTCCACCGTACACCTCGGATCCTTCACCAACAACGCTCCCGTTTCTCTCAGGATCCGGCTCACTTCCCTGCACAAGTCACCGAGTTCACCACCGAGTTCACTCGCCACCTTCCCCGCATCGCCGACCGACAAGTACGACGATAGATCTATAACGGGTAGGTCCATTCTTTATTTGATTATTTTAATTTTTGGCAAAGACAGAACAAGACTGGTCTGGTGATGGCGGGAGCTGAGCACTTTATAAAGCGTTGGCCACGGCACTTACTTTAGGCTGATTAGATCAAATCTCCAATTACTTGGATTAATTGGGCTAATCTATTTGCTAATAAATTATAACAAAATTGTCCACGTCGTTGCCGTCTTGGGGCCTGCATGGGATCTTCCAAATTCCTTGTACAGCATTTTAGGGAATCGTACGGGATTTGTGTTGCTTGTGACTACCATTCACGCAATGGTACACCCCACAATGTACATATGTATAGGCCCATTCAAACTATAGTTAATAATTTTCAATCGAAATATTTTCAGGGATCTATGTGATACGAATAAAAAAATTATACATCCATTGATGAAAACATAAAATATGGGGGTCCAAACGTTATTAACCTGAATAATGAGTAAGTTTGCGGAATTTAACAGGATTATAAGGCCCATACTCGACCCGATCTGAGCCCAAATAACCATGAGCCGAGAGTGTGTTACTTTTATGATATATTAGACGAAATATCGCCGCTCACACACACTCCTCGCACTTCGTCTCCGTCTCTCTGCTCCTCCCTGTTCCCCTCCTTAAACCCTCAACAGCCGCGTTTTCTTTCTCTTTATATTCTCATATAACTATTAAATATATGCACATATATTAATTAATAAAATCTTTATCTGCTTTGCTGTTGTACTTTAATTTAAGACTTGTTTGCTGCGATTGGTAATATATCTTTCATTTCTTTGTTGTTTGTTTGCTTCTCGAGAAATTGTTTCGGACTTTATTGTTTTCATTTATGTTAGTTGATTGAAATGGAATGGTTTTAGTGGCTTGCTATCCTGTTTTAAATAACGGCTTTTGTTTCTAATTGTTTGGCAGCTGAACGGAATGTGTGTACTTTTCGGTGCTATTTTTGTGTTTCTTTGTTGCTTATTATCATTTTTTTTTCCAAATCTCAGAATTTTATTTTGCTTTTGCAGTTAATCTGCTTTTAATGTTATCTGTTTATCCGTGCATTGAGTAGAAGGCTTTCTTTTTATGAGTTATGAGTTGACTGTAGCTGTTTTATTTTTTGTTTTTTAACGAGTATATAATGTAACAATGACAGTAGATTCATTTAATTATTGTGTCTTATGATTGTGCATGGAATAAGTAAGCTTTGTGTTGTTTTAATCATTGAATATGTGGATTATGATTTTGAGTTTTTTTTTATTTGTTATGATGTCTATTCAATAATCAGTACTTTTTGAACAGGAGAGGTGAAAAATGGCGGGGAAGTCTAACAAAGGGAGGAACCGGAAAGTGTCACATGGTGCTGCCACAAGCAATTCTTTGGACCAGGCGGTTGCATCCAATGCTTCACCGAAAGATAACAAAAGTAATGTGGAGTCAGAAAAAGTTGATGCTGTCGGTACTAATGGAGTTCCAGCTGCGAGTGAATCAACCGTTGTCCAGCCAGATGTCAAGGAATCTGAGCCAACAAACTCAGATAATGAACCAAAGCAAGGTGAAATCTTAAACCTGTTCAGTGATTAGTGGACCTGATTTTCGGTGTTCTATTGGGCACCTTATATGTCATTTTCTTTATGGGATTGCAGGTGATCTTCATCTCTTTCCTGTCTCTGTCAAAACACAGAGCGGCGAGAAGCTTGAACTACAGGTGTGCAGAACTCTTTTTGGAAACTATTGCCAAGGACAATACATGCAATCTGAAGTTTTTTTTTAATTTGATGCTATACTGTTGGGCTTATGGATTTCTGCATCATCTAGTTATATACTGTATTATTGAATAATTCTTGGTGTTTCATATGGAACTCTGCCTATTTGTTGAATCGATTATTTTTGCAGTTGAACCCAGGAGATTCTGTTATAGATATACGACAATTTCTTCTTGATGCTCCGGAGACATGCTTCTTTACTTGTTATGATTTAGTGTTGCATACAAAGGATGGTTCAACTCATCAACTTGAAGATTACAATGAAATCTCTGAAGTAGCTGACATTACTACTGGCGGTTGCTCCTTAGAGATGGTTGCAGGTATACTGAAATTAATTTGCTTTTGTGGCTGCAAATTTAGTTGTGGGTTCTAACGTGGAAGTCATTTTGGCAGCATTATATGATGATAGATCAATCAGGGCTCATGTTCACCGTACTAGGGATTTGCTCTCCCTCTCAACACTTCATGCCTCTTTGTCTACCTCACTTGCATTACAGTATGAGATGGCACAAAACAAAGTTTCAACTTCAGGAGGTTTGGGCTATTGAGTTCGCAATCAGTGATCTTCAATTCCTTTTCATTCTAAATCAAGTCATCTCTAGCATGACTATTGATTTCACTGTAATTCAGATACTGTTAAGACTGAGGTTCCTGAGCTTGATGGTCTGGGTGTTATGGAGGATGTTTCCGGCTCACTAGGTAAATTGCTATCGTCTTCTACCCAAGAAATCAGATGTGTGGAGAGCATTGTATTTTCATCCTTCAACCCTCCCCCAAGCTATAGGAGGTATATTTTAAAACTCTTAGGCATTTTAACTCTTTTCTTATATTGGCTTTGTCTTGTGAATGAACAGTCAAATGGTTATTAGAAACATAACGCAAACTGTTCTGCTGTCTCCAGGCTTGTTGGGGATTTGATTTATTTGGATGTAGTAACAGTGGAGGGGAAACAAATATTGTATAACTGGAACCACGAAGGTGTTTTACGTCAATTCAAGTACAGGAAATGCCCTTGACCCTAGGCCAAGTAAAGCCAATTCTGAGGCAACCACCCTTTTTGGGCTGTTGCAGAAGATTAGCTCCAAGTTCAAGAAAGGTAACTGAACATGGTTGACATGATGTTTGTTTCATTAAAGCTTGAAGGTTATCAAGTAATTTTGTATTTTTTTTAATAGTTATTTCCTTGTGTATTCTAATTTTGAAGCTTTCCGTGAACTTTTGGAGCGAAAAGCTTCTGCACATCCCTTCGAAAATGTTCAATCTCTGTTGCCACCAAATACATGGCTAGGGATATATCCTGTTCCTGGTAAGTTCAACTTTTCAGAACTTAATTCGACTTCCTATGTTGTTACAATTTTGCTCAAGTTTTGACCCATGGAGTTGAATGCAACTCAAATGACAGCATAATACACTGAACAAAAGATTTCATATCATGATCTGAGAGAACTTTAATTATTTTTCTGAAATTTCCTGTTCACTTGGCTACAATTCCACCCTTGCAACTATTTTTCCTTACAATCATGGTGTTACAATACAATAAGGCTAGCAGTTTATATGCATGTGTTTATCCAGTATATTTGCTTCTTGGTTGATTATTACTGTGAGTTTGGCCTTTTCCCTTTCACTCTCTGATATGAGCTGGCTGTGAGATTGTGTTTGGTGTGGTTTCTTTTTGGTATATGCTATTGTGGTTAATTTTGTTTTGAGACCAGTAGTAACGACACTTAGTTTATATGATTGAGTGTGTAATTTTGTTGAAGTTTTTTAGCTGGTGGCTGTAATGATATTTGCTGTTGCTTGTGCTTATTTTTTTTCTCTAATTTATATTTGTATTGTGCAGTACATGTATACTAAATACAAAATATCCATACTGTTGAAACTTTTGACCATTTAATATGACACAGCATCCTGCTTTGCATCTGTGCTTTGTCTTTCTTAGCGAGTGCACCGTGACCTTGAAGCGTAATGGTTTTTGTTATGATCCCTATATCAGATCACAAACGTGATGCAGCTAGAGCTGAGGATGCTTTGTCTCTTTCTTATGGTAGTGAGATAATTGGCATGCAAAGAGATTGGAACGAGGAGTTGCAATCTTGTCGGGAATTTCCCCATACTTCTCCACAGGAAAGGTATATTTATCTCTGATCAAGCATCTTTTTTCTGTTTTTGGCTGTTATTTAATGGCTTTCATATTTGTTGACTTTGTATATATGTAATTTTTTGCTGCTGTCATTTATATCATCTCCTTCAATGTTAATATAATTTTGCTGCAGGATATTGCGGGACAGGGCCCTCTACAAAGTGACTTCTGATTTTGTTGATGCAGCAGTCAACGGTGCTGTTGGAGTCATAAGCAGATGTATTCCCCCCATAAATCCAACTGATCCTGAGTGCTTTCACATGTTAGTGAACCTGAAAATAATTTCGCAATTCATAAATGTTGCTCGCTTTTGAATGTTTCCTTTTAGATTTTGTACCAGTTAAAAACTGTGTTACTTTTATTGATTGCCTTTTAATTAAGAGAAAGAAGGAATGATCATATTCTGTTCTATTCTTGCTTTCCCTTGGATTGCCATACTAATTTTGTTTCAGAACAAACTTAGGACATGAACTGAGATAATGAGAAGCTGGGTACAAATTGTGGTGCATTTCAATTTATATGCATGCATCCTTCTGGAGTCTTTCTATATTTTTGGGTGATTCTAAAAAAATAATTTTCCTAATTTGTTGGTCTTATTTTTTTAAACTATTTTTTTTATTGTAGCATGTCTATCATCGAGACTATAACACTGTCGTTATCTTTGCTTTTAGGTATGTTCACAACAATATATTCTTCAGTTTTGCGGTGGATGCCGACCTTGAACAATTGTCGAGGAAACGTGCATCAGATGCTAATTTGAACGTTGAAAGCGCAAGCACTTTGATCAATATATCCAAAAAGGTTTCCAATGATTTCATTGGTGGGAATGATGAAGTTTCCAATGGTGAGAATGCGAGCGAACCCAATGGTGTTATGGAACTGTCTCAAGCTGAAACCCAGTTAGCTGAGAGTGAGCAAGCCACGTATGCTTCTGCAAATAATGATTTGAAAGGCACCAAGGCATACCAGGAAGCTGATGTCCCTGGACTTTATAATCTTGCTATGGCCATAATTGATTATAGGGGTCATAGAGTAGTAGCTCAGGTGTGTATGAAAGATTTGATTTCCTTTTTATTAGGAAGGTCCCTAGTTACCCATTTGCTTGCTTAAGTTTATTTTGGTTAAGGTGTCGTCTTGTTGGGTATTATGTGCATTCTTTTGTAGAGTGTCCTTCCTGGCATTCTTCAAGGGGATAAATCAGACTCCCTTCTTTATGGTTCTGTAGACAATGGGAAAAAAATTTGCTGGAATGAAGATTTTCATTCAAAGGTGAGCTGGAATATAATTAATATAAATTTATTTTATTTAAAGTTTCTCATTGAAAAAACAGGGTGTTTCTTTGGGGCTTTTGATCCATATATGTGCTACAAAGATTATGTAGTTAATACCTTGTCATGAATGTGTTATTTGAGTAGGTTCTAGAGGCTGCCAAACGCCTTCATTTGAAAGAGCACACGGTCCTTGATGGACCCGGAAATGTTTTCAAATTAGCTGCTCCAGTGGAGTGCAAGGGCATTGTTGGCAGTGATGACAGGTGATTATTCTCATCTCAGCTTATACCTTTGTAATATTTAAAATCTGCTTATTGCTTTATTGATTAGTGGAAAATTTCTCCCCCTTGTTGTAACGCATAGCAATACAACTTTTATGGTGACTTTGAATTTTAAACTTTTTTTGCAAATTGTTATGGGATGTGATGTTCTATGAGAACTTTACTCTCAAGGGAACTGCTTATTTGATTTCTTAAAATTTGGTTTTACTTTATCCTTCGGATGTTGGAAAAAAAGGTTTACTTTTCTCTTTCTCGATTTAGGTGCTGGAATATTGACATTGTTATATTAGTATGTGCTGAACCCCACTTTCTTCTTCTGGGATACATAGCGGACTATGTTTTTTATAATTTGTATAAAGTTGACTTCTTAGTGCTAAAGCACCTTGTTATCCTCGGTTTTTTACCCTTTCTCAATCCAGACATTATCTTCTTGACTTGATGAGAGTAACTCCACGTGATGCAAACTACACTGGACCTGGGTCCCGATTCTGCATTCTTAGACCAGAACTAATTACTGCCTTTTGCCAGGTATTTAATATTCTAATAACAATAGCATTATATTGGGTCTTTGTATCATATGCTCTGTTTCTCATGTTACCTCTATGTATTTTGTGCTTTATGGGAGAAGGCTGAAGCTGCAGAAAAATCGAAGGGTCTGTCTAAACCTGAGGGAGAGGCTCCTCTGACCACTGATCCAGCTCCTGTAACCACTGGTTTGGCTGAAGTTTCTGGCACTAAGGAGCCAATGAGAAATGAGACTAATACAACTGCAACTTCTGATGACAGTCAGGTTAGCAGTTGCTTGTTGACCTTGTTTATGTCATAAATTCAAGCAAATATTGCTTTCCAGAAAGTCTGTGATCAAAGTTTTTTTTTATTTCTTATGAGTTTCTATTTAGAAACAATTTTCAGGCTGCACTTCTCAGAGAAAGGTCCTTATGGTTACTAACTCTGCTTTCTGATTGTATATGTTGTGTCACTTTCCTTGGTGTTACTAGCTACATGTGCTTTGTGTATGCATGCATGTTACATTACAATGTCAAGCTTTGTCTTTGTCGTTGTATGATCAAAGAAAGAAAACATGTCTAATTGCAGAAAATTGGGGAGCCATTCACATAACTGAAGCATTGTATCTTATAGTTACGTGCATTTCATTCTAGCTTTAGAACTTTTTATTTCGAATTTCAGACACAATTTTGTAATTGTGATTCTTTTTCTATATGCAGCTCATATTATGCAATGGATCTAAATTCTAAACCAATTGACATATGTGGCTGATTATGTTGATGCACAGCATATAAAAAAAGAAGAGGAGGTTGAGGTTGTCCCAGAACGTGCTGCTGCTCCTGAAGAAAGCTCAGATCCATGTGATGGGAATACTCTTTAACCCCAATGTTTTCACAGAATTTAAGCTTGCTGGGAATCAAGAGGTGAGTTTATTACCTTCTAATTTTTTTTTCATCAATCTATGACATTTCTAATTATTTTATGTTCTGCTTGTATTTGCCAGGAGATAGCAGCGGATGAAGAAAATGTGAGGAAAGTTAGTTCTTACCTTAAAGATGTGGTGCTTCCTAAATTTATCCAAGATCTTTGCACGCTTGAAGTTTCCCCCATGGATGGTCAGACATTGACTGAAGCACTCCATGCTCATGGAATTAATATTCGTTACATTGGAACAGTAAGTGTTTTTTTGTTGCAGTTGATATATTGATGGTTGATTTCTATATTTTGGCTGATAAACAAAGGAGTGCTGGATAATTTAGAATACTTGCTCTTTCTTTTTCCTTTATGTATTTATTGATATATTGTTCATTTCTTACACATGATAATTTTACCAGATGTATTTATTTTGATATATTGTTCATTTCTTACACATGAATAATTTTACCAGGTAGCTGATGGGACCAAACATTTACCTCATCTATGGGATCTTTGTTCTAATGAAATTGTAGTTAGGTCTGCAAAGCATATCTTCAAGGTAATTTCCTTACTTATCCCTTCAACATCTCTTGCTACCTGAAAGGGTTTTTATTGAATATATTCATTTATCCATTATTTTTTTAAAAATTTTGTAATGAAGTTTTAGTTGCTGTTAGAAGTAAATTGCTCTTTTGCGGGTGACAATTAGGCCAGATAATTCTCGGACTTCTTGTACTTGTTATGTTAGTAGTTTAGACTTAAATCTTATTTGGAAACTTGAATGCTCTGGTATTCACGGATTGAATTATTGGGGTGTTTCTGTTCTTAATTTTTAGATTCTTTTTACATTTAACTGATTTTATGCAGTGTATTCCCCAAAAATATCTCAGTTTGGGGACACATATTGACTCACACACCCCTTAGCTTTATTTGTTTAGTCTAAATTTTTTATACACTTTTCTGGTGGTGCAGGATGTTGTCCGAGAGACTGAGGATCATGATATTGGCCATGCTATTGTACATCTTTTCAACTGTTTCTTTGGAAGTTGTCAAGCTGTTGGGGGGAAATTTACTGGTAATAATTTGCACTCTGGAAACCAGAAGAAGGTATGTGTTGCTTGCATGCATGTTAATGATTTCTGTTGCTTGTATTTTAGCACTAAGCTCCTAAAGCTAGTTTTTAAGGTCACTTCATTTCATACTATTTATCATGACCGTGTAATGATCCAAACTATTTACCATATTCTTGTCATAGGATAAGTTTATTGTTAAATCAAGATACTTAGCAAGATGTTTAGAATCTTAAATTTTTTAATCAAGTGACTGAATATTGCTGTCAATGATCCTAGTTCAGCTTTGAAAACTGGCTTGTAATTTGCATTGGTATCTGCAGGACCAAGCTGGTCATCAATCTTCAGGCAACTCATCTAGGGGCCAGGCCAGATGTAAAGGAAGAGCATCTGCAAACAAACATCATTCCTCTTATATGAATGTTAGCTCAGAAACTCTATGGTCTGACCTCAAAGAATTTGCAAAGTCAAAGTATAAGGTATTAGTCTTCATTGTTTTTAAGAGATGCGATACCATGAAGATTGGGAATTTAGAAGTTGATTTGAATTGATTTGGTTAAAAATGAGTCCCTTTTAATTTCCCAAGAGGCTTAATTAAAGTTTGGAAGCTGTAGTATTGTCTAGTATGTTCTGTGGATAACATGTTAGTTGCTTTGAAGGGATGACATCTGTCTTGCATGCTTGTTAGACTGTCATTTTTCCTTGTACTAATTCTACGGAACAAAAATGGATTTATCTATATTTCAGAAATCTCTATTCTATCCAGTCTGATCTTGTTGTTGGTGATGTGCATTGATATATGTTTTGAAATAATTCCTCTTCGGTGTAGTTTGAGTTGCCAGACAATGCAAGATTAGGAGTAAAGAAAGTTTCAGTTATGCGTAATCTTTGCCAGAAGGTATTGACAAATGTTATATAGTAGTTTCCCGAGTTTTTACGTTGTTTCACAGTTGCTTTAAAATCATGCACTTGTCCTTATTAAGCTACTGGAATTGGTTTTGAGCTTCGACCTTGACTATGGTTCCTTAACAGTTGGGCATAAGTGTTGCAGCTCGCAAATACGATTTTCATATCTGCAGCACCTTTCCAAACATCAGATATCTTGAATGTTCAACCTGTGGTGAAGCATTCAGTTCCCATATGTTCTGAAGCTAAAAACCTTGTTGAAATGGGGAAAGTCCAACTAGCTGAGGTAAGCACTATGTTTTATTTTGTTCATGACCCTTGAAAAAGGGGATATATCGAGTTAAGAGATACGCTTTGTCGAAATTCCAGAACTGAAGAATATTTGAAAGCTAGAAATATGTTGACTAAGGAACCTCATTGGCTATGTTGAGAAGTGAAATTCAACTATTAAATTCTTTCTGTTGGAGCAAATTTATTGGCTATATGATAATGAACACAACAAATTAGTTTGGTCAATAAGCTTACTTTGAAATTTTGTGCTATTGATTACTATGGAATTTCTAGAGTAATATAGAAACATGCATGATGGTATAAGTCACACGAATACAGTGCAGTTTAACTTGAAATTGGATTTATTATCTTTTAGTAGATAAATATTGTTAAGTGCTGCTTCTCTCTGTTTCAGGGTCTGCTTAGCGAAGCCTATGCATTATTTTCTGAGGCATTTTCTTTACTACAACAGGTATTTCATTGCCTTATAGTGGTGTCCTTCAACGATATACTGGAGTGTATATTTTAATCATTTGTAATGTATTTCAGGTGACTGGTCCAATGCATCGAGAGGTTGCTAACTGTTGCAGGTAGTTATCGTGATTCAATTTTGTGCATTCCCTTTGGTTTGCTTCTAAATGTGATTATTTAATATTAGAGGTGTAGACTTGCACACTTTTCCTTTTGATCATAAGTAGGTCCGTGCATATGAGCTCACTTAGTGAGCTGCATGTCTAATTATTCATAACTTGAAGGCGTGACCATACTAGTGAAGAGTTCTAGGGCTTAGTCAACAGTTTACTCTAATTGCTTAGGGCATCTGGAGTCTGTATCTCAAATGCTTGGAAATCTGGACTTTTTAAATTGAGCTTGATATTGGACTCTGGTTTGATTTATAGCCTGAATTAACAAACTGGACTCAACTTTCACCAATTCAAGAAGTTAATGCCAATGTCTTATTATTTTATGTTTGTTTCATTAATGTATCTGTGGCTGTCCTTTGAACTCTGAGCCAATCTTTAACATCTTCTCCCTTTTTCAAATATTCAGGTACCTTGCCATGGTTTTATATCACGCAGGAGACATGGCTGGAGCCATAATGCAACAGCACAAGGAACTAATCATTAATGAACGTTGTTTGGGTTTGGACCACCCTGATACTGCTCACAGGTATCAGTCATTTTGCTTGTGCAGTGAATTTCGAGTGTAGATCCCTATTTCCTTGATTCTTAACTTAAATTAGATGCTCTGGAAGATGTTTTAGATCCCTCTAAGGTGAGATAGAATAATTTTGAAACTCACTTCAAGCACCATCAAAGCTTTTCTCTGATCATATCACTCTTCTGGATCTATTTGTTGACTCGCATGATCTGCAATATGTCAATGCAGCTATGGCAATATGGCTCTTTTCTACCATGGACTTAACCAAACAGAACTTGCACTACAACACATGTCAAGGGCATTACTCTTGCTTAGTCTTTCATCTGGACCTGATCACCCGGATGTTGCTGCAACCTTTCATAAATGTTGCAATGATGTACCAGGATATCGGAAAGATGAACACAGCTCTCCGCTATTTGCAAGAGGCCTTAAAAAAAAATGTGAGGCTCTTGGGCGAGGAGCATATACAGACTGCCGTTTGCTATCATGCTCTTGCTATTGCATTCAATTGCATGGGTGCCTTCAAGCTTTCTCACCAGGCATGTCTCTTTCTAGGAATTGTTTACATGATATATAAAGTGCAGCTATAAAATGGAAACTGACTGATATTGGCTTTTGTTGTGTGTAGCATGAGAAGAAAACCTATGATATACTTGTCAAACAACTTGGTGAGGAGGATTTCGAGGACAAAAGACTCGGAAAATTGGATGAAGACATTTAAAATGCGTGAACTTCAGGTAATAGCATACTTTCTGTACTGTCTATTTACTAAGATTTTTCTGCCTCGTATGGGCATTGGTTGGGTCGCTGTTTTCAATCAGTTTTTTCATTTTCTAAGGAACTAAAAACTGTTTTCTCAATTGGAAATGTGCTTGATGTTTATATCTTTGTTTTGATGTTTTACATTAACTGTTTTATAACATTTAAAAATAACTTTTCTTTGGTTCTCAAACTCGAATAAATCAATTTCATGAATGATGAGAAATGTGCATGACATTTACATTAACTGTTTTATAACATTTGAAAAAGAACTTTTCATTGGTTCTCAAACTCGAATAAATCAATTTCATGAACAAGCTATGAAAAACTTAGCTGAAGTTCTTGGAGTAGTTTGCAATTTCAACCAACTGGACTACTGTTAAAACCGATGAAAGTACTGTTGTGTATATATGCCTCCAAACTCTCTCTGCTTTTGTTTTTCTTTCTCTTTTCCCTTTTGAGTTTTCTCATTCTGATTTTCTGAATTTGTTAATTTTCTTTCTGCAGATGAATGTACAAAAGCAGAAAGGACAAGCCTTCAATGCTGCTTCTACACAGAAGGCTATTGATATTTTGAAGGTATTGTGAAAACCTCCTCCACTTTGGACACCTCCTTCACCCCTCTAATAACTTTCCATTTCTATTTCTAGTTTGAGCAACAGGAATCTTCAATTAGATAAAAGATCTTTCCAATCCAGTCAGCAATATTCATTGTGAAATGTGCATTAGCACACCCATACTGATCTGATACATGCTTTCCAGGCTGTTGCTGCAGCTGGAGGGACTGGGAATTCTGGGGCTGTCTGGCAGCAATTCTCTTAACGCAGCACTACTTGGAGAGCCCCTTCCTCGAGGGAGGGGATTTGATGAAAGAGCAGTTCGTGCAGCAGCTGAGGTTAGGAAGAAAGCTGCCTGCAAAAGGGCCTGGCTTGATTCGCCCACGTGGTCTTCCAGCCCAAGCTGTGCCACCGCTTACTCAGCTCCTCAACGTCATAAACTCAGGGATGACCCCTGACGCCAGTACAACTGGGGCCACTGGCAATACTAAGAAAGGAGCCAATGGTCATCCTTCAAACAAGACATCAGATGAGAAAAAGGATGTACTGATATCAGCACAAGGTCAAGCTCCTGCTGGGTTGGGCAAGGGCTTAGCGTCCCTAGATACCGAGAAACAGAAAGGGAAAAGCTAAGGTAAA
>BNST01002602.1:0-95975 GCA_019650275.1 Xylocarpus granatum | reverse complement strand
TCCTTGAAGGCACTGCAAAGGTGTCGGGTGCATTTTGGTAGTCCATGGGATGAACTTCCAGGAGTGAGTGGAAAATTTCCATGGGCTGAGCAGAGGCATCGGACTCACTCAGCAGTGCTCGGGGCAAACTTTTGGGAGTGACGAGAACATCCTGTCACCGCGACAGAGGCATTGGGCATGATTGGCAGTTTGCAGGAAGAACTTCTGGGAGTGAATGAAACATTCCTGCAGGTGCGAATGATGCATCAAACATGTTTGGCAGTGCACAAGACAAACTTCCTGGAGCAAGCGGAACATCCTCGTGGGTGTGATAGAGGCTTCGGGGGCATTGGGCAGTGGGCGGGACGAACTTCAGGGACCAACCAGAACATCCCCACGGGTGCGGCAGTGTGTCAGGCACATTCAGCAGTGTGTGGGATGAACTTTTGGGAGCGACTTTAACCTCCCCATGGGCACAGCTGCAGCATCGGCTGAATTTGGCATTGCGCAGGACGAATTTCTGGGAGAGACCGGAACATCCCTGTGGGCATGGCAGAGGCAGTGAATTTCCAGGAGCAACCGTAACATCCCCATTGGTGTGGCAGTGGCATCGATACGTTTGGCAGTGCACGGTACGAAATTCTGGAGCGACCGCAACATCCCTGTAGGCGTGTTGGACGCTTCTGCATGTTGGGTGTGCGTGAGACGAACTTCTGAGAGCGACAGGAACATTCCCGCAGGCACGGCAGAGGCGCGAAACGCATTTGGTAGTGTGCGGGATGAACTTCTGGGAGTGACCAGAATATCCCATGGGCAAGGCAGAGGTGTCGGGCATGTTTGGCAGTATGTGGTACGAACTTTGGTGGGCAACTGGAACATCCCTGCAGGCGCGGCAGCAGCGACGAGCACGTTGGGCAGTGTGTGGGACAAACTTCCGTGAGGGACCAGAACATCCCCGCGGGTGCAGCAGAGGCATTGGGCATGCTTTGATGCGAGGCATGCAAAGTTCCGGGAGCGATGTGAAAATCCCCGTGGGCTCAGGAGAGTCTTCGGACGCATACAGCAGAGCTCTGAACGAACTTTCGGGAGCGACCAGGACATTCACTCAGGCGTGGCATAGGTGTCAAGCGCGTTCGGCAGTGCACAAGACAAACTTTCAGGGAGCGATCGGAACATCCCTGTGGCCACAACAAAGGCTTTAGGCACGTTGGGCTGTGCAAGGGACAAACTGTCGGGAATGATCGGAACATCCCCACAGGAGCGGCAGCGGTGTTGGATGCCCTCGGTAGTGCACAGGGCGAATTTCAGTGAGTGACCAGAACATCCCTGCAGCCACAACAGAGACTTCAGTGCATTTGGCTGTGCCTGGGATGAACTTCCGAGAGTGACCTGAACATCACTGCATGCATGGCAGAGGCATCATGCGCGTTAAGCAGTGCACGGGATGAATTTTTGCGAGTGATGATAAAATCCCCATAGACTCAGCAGAGGCATCAGCCACGTTAAGCAATGCCTGGGACGAAACTTCTATGAGCAACCGGAAAATCCCCGCAGGCATGCCAAAGGGGAAGGATACGTTTGGCAGTGAGTGGTAGAACATCTGGGAGTGACGAAACTCCCCCGGGAGCTGCGAGGCTTAGGGCACTGGGCAGTGCAGGGAGAACTTCTGTGGGCAACTAGCACATCCCCATGGGTGCAGTAGAGCCGTCGGCGTGTTCAGCAGTGCACAGGATGAACTTCTGGGTGCGACAGGAGCATTCCCCCTGGGCGCAGCAGATGCTTCCGGCGCATTGCACAGTGCACAAGACAAACTTCCGTCAGTGACCAGAACATCCTTGCGGGCATGGCAGAGGCATCAGGGCACATTTAGAATTTCACAGGACAAACTTCTGGGAGTACCCTAGAACATCCCTGCAGGTGCGGCAGATGCTTTCTGTGCATTTCGGAAGCGCACGGGACAAACTTCTAGGAGCAAGTGGAACATCCCCACAGGCATGGCAGCGACATTGAGCACATTTGGCAGTGCACAGGATGAACTTCCGGGAGCGATCGTAAAATCCCTGCAGGCTCAAAAGAGCCGTCGGACATGATCGAGACGAACTTCTAGGAATGACCAATACATCCCTGCAGGCGTGGCAGAGGCTTCGGGCACATTGGACAATGCGACGGGATGAACTTCCAGATGTGACCAAAACATCCCCACGGGCATGGCTGAGGCTTCAAAAGCGTTAGGCAGTGCGTGGGACAAACTCCGGAGCGACCGAAAAATCCCTGCTGGAGTAGCAAAGGCTTCGGGCACATTGGGCATTGTGTGAAACAAATTCCTGAGAGCGATCGGAACATCCCCCACGGGCAAGGCAGAGGTGTCGGTCGCATTCAGCAGTGCATGGGCAAACTTCCGGGAGCGTTCGAAACATCCCCATGGGCACTACAGAGTCGCCAGGCATGTTCGGCAGTGCACGGGATGAATGTGTGGAAGTGACCGGAACATCCCCTGTGGGTGCGGCAGAGGCATTAGACGCGTTCGAGCAGTGCTTGGGATGAACTTCCGAGAGTGACTGGAATATACCCATGGAAGATATTCCGGTTGCTCCATGAAGTTTGTCCCGTGCACTGCCGAACATGTCCGATGTCATTGTTGTGCCTACAAGGATTTTTGGGTTGCTCCTAGAAGTTCATCCTGCGTACTTCTGAACATGCCCGACACATCTGCCATGCCTGAGGGGATGTTCTGGTTGCTCCAAGAAGTTCATCCCAAGCACTGCCGAACAAGTCCAACGCCTCTGCTGAGCCGTGGGGATGTTCGGTTACTCCCAAAAGTTCATCCTGTGCACTGCTGAACGCACCCAATGTCGCTGTCACGCCCGTGGAGATAATCCAGCCGCTTCCAGAAATTAGTCCTGCACACTGCTGAACGCGCCTGACACCTCTGCTTTGCCCACGGGGATGTTTTGGTCACTCTTGGAAGTTTGTCCCATGCACTGCCCAACACGCCCACAGCCTTTGCCATGCCCACATGGATGTTCTGATTGTTCTCAGATGTTTATTCCATGCAGTGCCGAACATGCCTGACGCCCCAGCTGCGCCAGCGGTGATGCTCTGGTCGCTCCAGGAAGTTTGTCCCCGAGCACTGCCAAACTCGTCTGGTGCCTTTGCTGAGCTAGCGGGGAATGTTCTGGTCGCTCCTGGAAGTTTGTTCCAGCACTGCCCAACGTTCCCAATGCCTCTTCCATGCTAGTGGGTATGTTCTGGTCACTCCTAGAAGTTCGCACCCATACACTATTCAATGCACCTGAAACCCTCTGCATTGCCCGAGTGGATGTTCTGGTCACTCCTGGAAGTTCGTCCCATGCACTAATGAACACACTTGATGCCTCTTCAGTGCCCGCAGCGATGTTCAGGTCACTCAAGGAAGATTGTCCTACGCATTGCCAAACATGCCTGAAGCCTCTGCCGCACCCACAGCAATGTTCTGGTCGCTCCTGGCAGTTCATCCTGCACACTGCCGTAGTGTTGGGGTCCCGATTTCTTGTCCCTACTTTTCTACACCTTAGGGGTTAGCACGACTTCTAAAACCTCTCCTAACTTTCTGTCCCGTTTGATCCTTCAGTTCTTTTCTTTGATTCTTGTCTCCTAAGCTGTCCCTCGGGATTAAGTAATGATAAAAGGATATGTTGGATAGGCAAGACAACTCTTAAACCTATGACAACTTGCCTTGGTTGAAGAAGACAACTCTTGACTTCAACCTTAGCTCTTAAGCAAGGAAGACAACTCTTCACCTTGTCTTAAGCCCAAGTTATCTCAAGACAACTCTTAAAAGATAACCGAAATATAAACAAGAATAGAAGCAAGAATGCTAACCTGGATTCTTGATTAATGAATGAGAAATATACAAAATTCGGAGCATATATTCTGCTCACAAATAATGGGCTGTATTTATAGTATTTAGATAGCCTTATCCTAATTCAACTAGTACTTAGGTTCCTTATCCATTTAGGATATGTTTTCCTAAGTTAACAAGGTTTTCTAAGTCAACTAAAACATTATCAAGATAGACCTTATCCCACTATTTTCTAATCCTATTAGGATTCTTCTTGCTGATGTCAAACCTGCCTTGACGTCCTGCTGCTGCTGAAGTTCTTCATGTCGTCCATGTCCTTCTCCTGCTAGGATTGCTTCATGCGTGTCCTGCCAATGCTGGTGTCCTTCTTGGCTTGGATTTCTACAATCAGTTAGGATAGAGTCAGAACCTGGCCATGCTTCACTGCTTGCCGTGTGCATGGTTGTTGCGTGCACATTCTGGCCTGTTGCTGCCTCTCTTGCTGCTTGTCGCCTCACGCACATTCGCTCACACTCCCTTTGCCTCCTAAGGTCCTCAACATGTAGGCGCCCGGCACCTCTGCTGTGCCCACAAGGGATGTTTTGGTCGCTCCTGAAAATTTGTCCCACGCACTATGGAACGTGTCCGACGCCACTGCCTCACCCGAAAGTTTGTCCCATGCACTGCTGAACATGCCCGATGCCTCCACTATGCCTTTCGAATTTCTGGTAGCTCCTGAAAGTTTTTCCCGTACACTGCTAAATGCACAGATGCCTATGTCCTGCCCGCGGGAATGTTCTAGTTGCTCCCAAAAGCTCATCCTGTGCACAGCCCAACCCTGCCCCGAAGCCTCAGCCACGCCCATGGGAATGTTCTGGTCACTCCTAGAAGTTCGTCCTGCACACTGCCAAACATAGCCAATGCCTCTGCTTGCGTCCACAGGGATGTTCTGGTCGCCCCCGAAAGTTTGTCCCTGTGCACTGCCAAACGTGCCTGACACCTCTGCTGTGCCTGTAGGGATTTTCCAGTTGCTCCTGGAAGTTCATCCCATGCACTACAGAACGTGTCTGACGCTGCTGCTGTGCCCAAGGGGATGTTCCGGTCACTCACGGAAGTTCATCCTCGCACTGCTGATCGCGCCTGACAGCTCTGGTGCGCCCGCAGGATAGTTCTGGTCGCTCCCAAAAGTTTGTCGACGGGGCATGTTTGGCAGTTCGCGGGTTGAACTTCTAGGAGTGATTGTAAATCCCCATGGGCACAGCAGAAGTGCCAGACGCATTCAGCAGTGCTTGGGACAAACTTCCGGGTGCGATCGAAACATCCTGCGGGTGAACCAGAGGTGTTGGCCATGTTCTGGCAGTGTGCGATGATGAACTTCAGGGAGCGACTGGAACATCCCTGCCGGCATGGTAGCGACATCGGTCACCTTCGGCAGTGCATAGGGATGAACTTCCTGGAGCGACTGGAACTTCCCCATGGGCACAGTAGAGGCTTCAGGCACGTTGAATGGTGTGCAGGAAGAGCTTCTAGGAGCAACCAGAACATGCCCAAGGGTGCAGAGGCTTCAGCACTTAGAGGCTTTGGGACTTCGCAGTGCACAACAAACTTTGGGAGCGACGAAAAATCCAGGGCTCGGGAGAGGCATCGATGTTCGGCAGTGCTCAAAACCAACTTCCACAAGTGACCGGAACATGCCCCCAGGCTCTACAGATACGTGGGGTACGTTGGGCTTGTGCAGGATGAACTTTTTAGAAAAGACCAGAAAATCCTAGCGGGCTCGGAAGAGGCATCGGACACGTTTGGCAGTGCTCAGGATGAACTTCTGAGTGCGACCAGAACACCTCTACACGCATGATAGAGACTTCAGACACTTTTGGCAGTGTGCCGCACAAACTTCTAGGAGTGACCGGAACATCCCCGTAGGTGTGGCAGCGGCGTCGGACACAATCTGCAGTGCACAGAATGAACTTCAGGAGCGAGCGGAACATCACCGTGGGCACTACAGCGACATCAGGTGCATTTGGCAATGCGAGGGATGAACTTCCGAGAATTACAGGAAATCCCAAGCGGGCATGGCAAAGGCATCGGGTGCATTTGGCAATGCGTGGGATGCACTTTCAGGAGTGACCGATACATCGCAGCTGGCACAGAGGCGGTGTTGGACACATTTGGCAGTGTGCAGGACGAACTTCCAGGAGCAACCAGCATATCCCTGCAGGAACAGTAGAGGCTTCAGGTATGTTGGACAGTGTGCAGGATGAACTTCAGGAGTGATTGGAACATCCCCGCGGGTACAGCAGCACCATCGGGCGCGTTCGGCATTGCGTGTGATGAACTTCCGGAGCGACCGGAACATCCCCGGGTGCAACAGCAGCACCGAGTGTGCTTTGCCAGTGCATGGGCTGAACTTCTGGGGGTGACTGGAACATCCCTACGGGTGTGGTAGAGGCTTCAGGCGTGTTGTGCAGTGCGCGAAATGAACTTCTTGGAGCAGCCGGAACATCCCTGCAGATGAGGCCAAGGCATTTGGTGCATTCGCCAATGCTTGGGACGAACTTCTTAGAGTGACTGAAAAATCCCTGCGTGTGCAGTAGAGGCAACAGGCACGTTCGGCAGTGCATGGGACGAACTTTTGGGAGCGATCAGAAAATCCCTGTGGACTCGGCAGAGGCATCGGATGTGTTCGGCAGTGCTTGGAATGAACTACCGAGAGCAACCAGAACATCCCCACGGTTATGGCAGAGCATCGAGTGCATTCTCCAGTGCACGGTACAAACTTCTGGGAGCGACCAGGACATCCCTAGGGCACGGCAATGGCGTCGGGCGAATTCAGCAGTGTGCAGGACAAACTTCCAGCAGCAAGTGGAACATCCCTGCAGGCATAAAGGCGGCATTGGGCACGTTCGGCACTGCATGGGATGAGTTTCATGTGAGCGACCAGAACATCCCTTGTAGTCACAGCAAAGGCTTTGGGTGCATTGGGAAGTATGTGGGATGAATTTTCAGGAGCTGCCGGAACATCCCCTTGGGCATGGAAGAGGTGTCAGGCGTGTTCGGCAGTGCGAAGAATGAACTTCAGAGAGCAACCGGAACATCCCCGCAGGGCACCGCACAATTGTCGGGTGCATTTGGTGGTATGGCACAAACTTTAGGGATCAACCAAAACTTCCCTGCAGGTGTGGCAGCGGTGTCAGGCATTCAGAAGTGCACAGGACATAGTTGCGGGAGCGATCAAAACATCTGAATGGACACAGCAGCGGCATCGGGCACATTGGGAGTGTGTGGGATGATCTTCTGGGAGATACTAGAAAATTCATGTGGGTATGGCGGCGGCGTCAGACAAGTTTTGGCAGTGCACAGGATGAACTTCCAAGAGCATCTAGAACATCGTCATGGATGTGGCTGCAGCATCAGACACCTTGGGCAGTACACAGGATGAACTTTCAGGTACGACTGGAATATCCCAGCGAGCGCAAGAGAGGTATCAGGTTTGTTTGACAGTGCATGGGACAAACTTCTGGGAGCAACCAGAAGTTCCCTGCAGTTGCGGCAGTAACATCGGACATGTTTGGTAGTGCACGGGATGAATTTCGAGCAACCAGAACATCCCTGCTGGCATGGCAGCGGTGTCGGGTGCATTGGTCAGTGCATGGGATGAACTTCTGGGAGTGACCGAAACATCACCGTGGGCAAGGTAGAGGCATCAGCCATGTTCGGCGGTGCACAGGATGAACTTTGGGGAGTGACCAGAACAACCCTCGCGGATGTGGCAGCTATGTAGGGCAGTTTTGGCTATACACAGGACTAAATTCCGGTAGCGACTAGAACATCCCCATGGGCACAGAAGAGGCATCATGCACGTTCGGCCTTGTACGGGATGAACTTCCAGGAGCGATTGGAAAATTCCAGCAGGCTTGGTAGAGGTGTTGGACATGTTCGGCAGTGCTCAGAACGAACTTCTTAGAGCGACCAGAACACAGCAGGCGTGACAGAGGTGTGAGGCATACTTGTCAGTGCAAGTGATGAACTTCCGGGAGCAATTGGAACATCCCCACGGACGCGGCAGAGGTGTCGGGCTCGTTCAGCAGTGTGCAGGACAAACTTCCAGGAGCAACTGGAACATCCCTGTGGGCGTGGCAGAGATGTCGGGTGCATTGGGTAGTGCACGTGACTGATTTCCAGGAGCGACCGGAACATTCCTGCAGGCATGGCAGCAGTGTTAGGCACGTTGAGAAGTGCGCAGGGCGAACTTACGGGAGCAACTGGAACTTCCCTGTAGACATGGCAGAGTCTTCCGATGCATTGGGCAGTGCCCAGGACAAACTTCCGGGAGTGACCAGAACATCCCTGCAGGCATGGCAGAGGCATTGGGCGCGTATGGCAGTGTGCAGGACGAACATCCGAGGGCAACCGGAACATCCCAGCTGATGCAACAGGGGTGTTGGGCGCATTCAGCAGTGCACGGGACGAACTTCCAAGAGCAACCGAAACATTCCACAGGTGCAGCAGCGGAATCGTACATGCTCGGCAGTGCGCAAAACGAACTTCCGGGAACGACTGGAACATCCCTGCGAATGCGGAAGCGGTGTCTGACACGTTGGGCAGTGAGCGGGACGAACTTTCAGGGAGTGACTGGAACATACCCGCAGGCGTGGCAGCGGCATTTGGCACATTCGGCAATTCGTGGAATGAATTTCTAGGAGCGACCGAACATCCCTGCAGGTGCAGCAGAGGATTCGGTTGGGCATGGGACAAACTTTCGGAAGCGACCGGAACATCACGGCAGAGGCATCGGGCGGGTTGGGCAGTGTGTGGGATGAACTTCTGGGAGCAACCAAAAAATCCCTGCAGGCGAGACAGAGGCATCGGCGGGTTGGGCAGTGCATGGGACAACTTGTGGGAGCAACCAGAAAATCCCTGCAGGCAGACAGGGGCATAGGACATGATTGGCAGTGTGCGGGACAAACATCCTGGAGTGACTGGAACATCCATGCAGGCGCAGCGAAGGCATCGGATGCGTTCGGCAGTGCACAGGACAAATTTCCGGGAGTGACCTGAACATCCATGCAGGCGCAGCAGTTCCTGGCTTCAGGCACATTGGGCAGTGAAGGGGACGAAACTTCTGGGAGCGACTGGAACATCCCCGCAGGCATGGCATCCTCGCGGGCACAGTGGAGGCATTGGGTGTGTTTGGCAGTGCACGGTACAAACTTTGGAGAGTGACCGGAAACATCCCTGTGGGTCCAGCAGCTTCTAGTGCATTAGGCAGTGTGCAGAATGAACTTCTGGGACCAACTGGAACATCATTGCTGGCACCGCAGAGGCGTTGGGCACATTTGGCACTGCACAGGATGAACTTCAGGGAGTGTCTAAGACAACCCCGTGGGCATGGCAACTAAGTCAGCCACATTGGGTAGTGCATGGGATGAACTTCTGAGAGTGACCGGAGAATTCTCTTGGGCATGTTTCGAAAGTGTGCAGAGAAAATTACTGGGAGCGACCGGAATATCACCGCAGGTGCACCACCGGCATTGGGTGCGTTCAGCAATGCATGGGGCAAACTTCTGCGAGTGACCGAAAAACACCTGCGGGCTTGGCAGAGGCATTGGAGCATTCAACAGTGCTCGGGACGAACTTCCGGGAGCAACCGAAACATCCTAGTGGGTGCGGCAGCGGAGTCAGGCTCATTCGGCAATGCACAGGATGAACTTGCGCGAGTGACCGGAATATCCCCTGTGGGCACAGCAGAGGCATCGGACGCATTCGGCAGTGTGCAGGACAAATCTCTGGGAGCAACCGGAACATCCCCTCGGGCAAGTCTGAGGCTTTGCGTGTGTTGGGCACTGCACAGTACGAACTTCTGGTAGCAACTGGAACATCTCTGCGGGCGCGGCAAGGACTTTGGGCATGTTGAGCAGTGCACAGGATGAACTTTCGGTAGCGACCTGAACAACCCTGAGGGAGCTACAGATGCATCGGGCGCATTCGGTAGTGCACAGGGCTGACTTCCAGGTGCGACCGAAATGTCCCCGCGGGCACAGCTGAGGTGTCCGTTGCATGCGACGGTGTGCGGACAAACTTGCGGAAGCAACTGGAACATCCCCATGGTCTCAGAAGCGGCACTGGGCGCGCTCGGCAGTGCATTGGATGAACTTCCGGGAGCAACCAGAAAATACCCGCAGGCTCGACAGAGGCATCAGACGCGTTTGCCGGTACTAGAGTGAACTTCTGGGAGTGACTGGAACATCTCTGCGGGTGTGGTAGAGGCTACGGGTGCAGTTGTGTTGTGGTCTCGATTTTTTTCCCCAACTTTTCTACACCTTAGGGGTCAGCACACCTACTGGAATCCTTCCTAACTTGCTGTCCCATTTGATGCTTGAGTTCTTTTCTTATATTTATGTCCCCTAAGCTGTCCTTCGAGTTAACTAATATATAAAAGATATGTTGGATGGGCAAGACAACTCTTAAACCTATCACAACTTGCCTTGGTTGAAGAAGACAACTCTTAACTTCAACCTTAGCTCTTAAGCAAGGAAGACAACTCTTAACCTTGACTTAAGCCCAAGTTATCTCAAGACAACTCTTAAAAGATAACCAAAAAATAAACAAGAATGTGAGCAAGAATGCTTACCTTTGATTTTTGATTAATGAATGAGAAATATACAAAATTCATAGCATATGAGCTCCTCACAAATAATGGGCTGTATTTATAGTCCTAAGACAGCCTTATCCTAATTTAACTAGTACTTAGGTTCCTTATCCACTTAGAATATGTTTTCCTAAGTCAACAAGCTTTTCTAAGTCAAATAAAATATTATCAAGATAGACCTTATCCATTGTTTCCTAATCCTACAGGATTCTTGGTCTTTCTTGAATTCCTACTAAGACTAGAATTCCTACTTTGACTAAGTCCTTCTGTCCTTATCTTATCTTCTTTCCTACAGCTGCTTACTTCTTCTTTGCCGTTTCCTTCTTGAATTAGACTTCTTGCTGTGGCATCCTTCCTCTCCAAGACTTCACTTTGGCGTGGTCATCTTGCCAAGGTATTCCTGCCAAGACGTCCTGCTGCTGCTGGAGTTCTTCACGCTGTCACTCTCCTTCTCCTGCTCGGACTGCTTCATGCGTGTCCTGCCAATGCTGGTCTTCTTCTTGGCTTTCATTTTCCACAATTGATTAGGACTGAGTCAGAACCTGGCCGTGCTTCACTGCTTGCTGCATGCATGCTGGTTGTGCGCACTTGCTGGTCGTTTCTGCCTCTCTTGCTGCCTGGCACCTTGCGCGCATTCTCTCATGCTCCCTTTGCCTCCTAAGGTCCTCAACAGGTCGGCAGTGAGCGGGATGAACTTCCAGGGAGAAGCCGGAGCATCCCCTGTGGGTGTGGCAACGGCATCAAACATGTTTGGCAGTGCACGGGATGAACTACCAGGATGACCAAATTATCCCTGCAGGCGTGGCAGCTGCATTGTGCAAGTTTGTCAGTTTGCGGGACAAACTTTTGAGCAAATGGAACATCCCCGTGGGCATGGCAGAGGCATCATGCGTGTTCGGCAGTGTGTGGGACAAACATCTGGGAGCGACCGGATCATCCCCTGCGGGCGCGGCAACAGCATCATATATGTTCGGCAGTGCACTGGATGAACTTCCTGGACCTACCGAACATACCTGAGGGCATGGCAGAGGCTTCGGGCACATTCGTAGTGCACAAGATGAACTTTCGGTAGTGCTGGAACATCCCCTACGGCTGCAGCAGAGTCGTCAGATGTGTTCAGCAATGCTCGGGATGAACTTCTGAGAGCTACCAAAAATTCCCCACGGGCAGCAGCGGCATTGAACTCATTCGGCAGTGCTCGGGATGAACTTCTGGAGGCGATGGGAACATCTCTGCAGGTGCAGCAGATGCTTCGGGAGTGTTTGGCCGTGCTTGGAACGAAGTTCCAGGAGTCACAGGAACATCCCGATGGTCGAGGCAGCAGCATCAAATACATTAGGCAATGCACAGGATTAACTTCTTGAACCTACAGGAACATACTTGAGGGTGTGGCAGAGGCTTCGGGCACATTTGGTAGTGCGCGGAACGAAACTTCTGGGAGTGACCGGAACATCCCCTCGGGTACGGCAGAGGTGTCAGATGCATTCGGCAGTACCCGGGATGAACTTCCAGGAGCCACCAAAAATTCCCTACGGGCATGGCAGCGGCATTCGACGTAGTCGGCAGTGCGCGGGACAAACTTTTGAGGGTGACAGGAACATCTCCATGGGCACAGCAGAGGCTTTGGACGTGTTCGGCCATGTGTGGGATGAAGTTCCGAGAGTGACCGGAACATCCCCGTGGATGCGGCAGTGGCATCGGACGCATTCAGCAGTGCGCCGAAACGAGCTTCCGGGAGGGACCCGAAACATCCCCGCGCGTGCGGTGCTGGCTTCGGACGTGTTCGGCAGTGCGGGGGACGAACTTCTGGCAGTGACTGGAACATCTTTGCAGGCATGGCAGAGGCGTCGGGTGTGTTCGTGTTGGGGTCCCGATTTTTTTCCCCAACTTTTCTACACTTAGGGGTCCTAACTTGCTGTCCCTTTTGATTCTTGAGTTCTTTTCTTGGAATTTCCTCCCCTAAGCTGTCCTACGGGATTAAATAATGTATAAAGGATATGTTGGATAGGCAAGACAACCCTTAAACCTATCACAACTTGCCTTGGTTGAAGAAGACAACTCTTAACTTCAACCTAAGCTCTTAAGCAAGGAAGACAACTCTTCACCCTAACTTAAGCCCAAGTTATCTCATGACAACTCTTAAAAGATAACCGAAATGCTAACCTTGATTCTTGATTAATGAATGAGAAATATACAAAATTTGGAGCATATATCCTTGCTCACAAATAATGGGTTGTATTTATAGTATTGGACAGCCTTATCCTAATTCAACTAGTACTTAGGTTCCTTATCCACTTAGGATATGTTTTCCTAAGTCAACAAGGTATTCTAAGTCAACTAAAACATTATCAAGATAGACCTTATCCCATTGTTTCCTAATCCTACTAGGATTCTTGGTCTTTCTACTAACTAGAATTCCTACTTTGACTAAGTCTTTCTGTCCTTATCTTATCTCCTCTCCTACAGCTGCTGAACTTCTTCTTGCCGTTTCCTTCTAGGATTAGGACTTCCATATGGTGTCCTTCCATTCCAAGATTCCTCCTTGATGTGAACATCTTGGTGAAGTCAAACCGGCCATGATGTCCTGCTGCTGCTGGAGTTCTTCATGCCGTCAATCTCCTTCTCCTGCTCAGATTGCATCATGCATGTCCTGCCCATGCTGGTACTCTTCTTGGCTTGGGTTTCAGCAGTCAATTAGGATAGAGTTAGAACCTGGCCATGCTTCATTGCTTGCCGTGTGCATGCTTGTTGTGCGCACATTCTGGCCTGTTGCTGCCTCTCTTGCTGCTTGACATCTTGCGCACATTCGCTCATGCTCCCTTTGCCTCCTAAGGTCCTCAACAGTTCAGCAGTGTGTGGGATGAACTTCTAGGAGTGACCATAACAGCCCATGGGCACAGCAGCGGCGTCGGATACATTCGGCAGTTCGTGGGACGAACTTCCCGGACCTACTGGTACATTCCCACAGGCACGGTGGAGGGTTCGGGCATGTTCGGCAGTATGTGGGACAAACTTTGGGGAGCAACTGCAACATCCCCAAGAGTGCAGTAGAGGTGTAGGCATGTTTGGCAGTGCCAGGATGAACTTCCGGGAGGGACTGGAACATCCCTGCACTCGCGGCGCTGTCTTCGGACACATTCAGCAGTGCACGGGACGAATTCCAAGAGCAACCGGAACATCCTGCAGGCACAGTAGCACTGTTAGATACATTCGGCAGTATGCGGGACAAATTTTCTGGACCTAGTGGAACATCCCCGCTAGTGTGGCAGAGGGTTCGTGCACATTCCGTAGTGTGCGGGTTGAACTTGCGGGAGCGACTGCAACATCCTTGCGAGCACAGTAGAGTCATCGGGTATGTTCGGCAGTGCCCAGGGCAAACTTGTGGGAGTCACCGGAACATCCCTGCAGGCAAGGCATTGGCATCAGGTGTGTTTGGCAGTGTGCGAGATGTACTTCTGGGAGCGACCGGAAAATCACCATGGGCTCAGCAGAGGAGTTGGACGTGTTTGGCAGCACTTAGGACAAACTTCCAGGAGCGACTCAAACATCCCCGGGGGCTCGGCAGCGGCGTCTGGCATGTTCAGCAGTGTGTGAGATGAACATCCAAGAGCAACCAGAAAATCTCCGTGGACGTGGCAGAGGCATCAGGAGCGTTTGGTAGTGCATGGGACAAACAACAAGGAGCAACTGGAACATCCCTGCAGGTGCAGCAGCGGCGTCAGATATGTTCGTGTTAAGGACCTTAGGAGGCAAAGGGAGTGAGAGAGAATGCGCGCAAGGCGCCAGGCAGTAAGAGAGACAGCAACAGGCCAGAGCGTGTGTGCATGGGACAAACAACAAGGAGCAACTGGAACATCCCTGCAGGTGCAGCAGCGGCGTCAGATATGTTCGTGTTAAGGACCTTAGGAGGCAAAGGGAGTGAGAGTGAATGCGCGCAAGGCGCCAGGCAGTAAGAGAGACAGCAACAGGCCAGAGCGTGTGTGCAACAAGCCTGCACGCAGCAAGCAGTGAAGCAGCCAGGTTCTGACTCAGTCCTAATCAATTGCAGAAATCAAAGCCAAGAAGAAGACCAGCATTGGCAGGACACGCAGGAAGCAATCTGAGCAGGAGAAGAAGAGTGATGGCCTGAAGAACTCCAGCAGCAGCAGGACTTCTTGAAAGGTTTACTTCAGCAAGATGACCACACCAAAGAGAAGTCTTGGAGAGGAAGGACGCCACAGCAGAAGTCTAATCCAAGAAGGAAATGGAAAAGAAGAAGTTAGCAGCTGTAGGAAAAAGATAAGATAAGGATAGAAGGACTTAGTCAAAGTAGGAATTCTAGTCCTAGTAGGAATTCAAGAAAGACCAAGAATCCTAGTAGGATTAGGAAACAATGGGATAAGGTCTATCTTGATAATGTTTTAGTTGACTTAGAAAAGCTTGTTGACTTAGGAAAACATATCCTAAGTGGATAAGGAACCTAAGTACTAGTTAAATTAGGATAAGGCTGTCTTAGGACTATAAATACAGCCCATTATTTGTGAGGAGGGGATATGCTCCGAATTTTGTTATTTTCTCATTCAATAATCAAGAATCAAAGGTTAGCATTCTTGCTCACATTCTTGTTTATATTTTTGGTTATCTTTTAAGAGTTGTCTTGAGATAACTTGGGCTTAAGACAAGGTTAAGAGTTGTCTTCCTTGCTTAAGAGCTTAGGTTGAAGTTAAGAGTTGTCTTCTTCAACCAAGGCAAGTTGTGATAGGTTTAAGAGTTGTCTTGCCTATCCAACATATCCTTATATATATATTAGTTAACCCAAAGGACAGCTTAGGGGATGTAAATATAAGAAAAGAACTGAAGAATCAAATGGGACAGCAAGTTAGGAAGGATTCCAGTAGGCATGCTGACCCCTAAGGTGTAGAAAAGTTGGGGAAAAAAATCGGGACCCCAACAAATTGGTGCTCTCATTGAGAGATCAGCACAATCACCAGTTGAGAGGTAACACGATCATCCCAATAAATTAGTGCTCTAGTTGAGACAGCAGCACAGACACCAGTCAATTGCAAGGCATCAAGGTTACCATGACATCTAGGCAGCATTCACCCACACCACAGGAACAGACCGGGGAAGATTTCTCAGCCACCAACCGCGGAAGAATCCTTGCCTTAGAGAGAAACCAGAATGCGATCAATGACCAGGTAGGTGATATCAAACACCAACTATCCTCTATCATTCATTCTCTTGAACAGTTGAAGAGAGACACATCCCGAGTGGCCGAAAAACAAGTCCAAACCGAGCCCAGGCAGAAACAGCCACCTACCACAAACGTCTAGGAGGCTTCAATCAAAATCACATGACACCAACTGCATGAGGAAGATTATGACCAGGAGCAGCTTCCCTCTCAAGAAAGGGGGAAAAGGCGCACAAGTTTGGGAAGCAGGAGGGAGACTTCACCAAACGAAACACCTGCCCCATGATCGCTACAATGATTATAGCGACGATGAGGAGGTACTGGACAGAAGGCCCGCATCATGGCAACCAAGAAGGGTATGAAATCACCCTGAGGCAGAACCATGGCGCACCACAAGGAGTGAAGATTGGCACTACGACAGCCCAAGCCATTACACAAGCCCTAAGGTAAAAATCAAGTTCCCTACCTTTGAGAAGGGAGATCCAACCGAATGGATCTCCAAGACTGAATTATACTTTGAGAAACAAGGTATTGAAAGAGGTGAAAGGGTTGAGTTTGCATCCTATCACCTATGTGGGAGAGCCAACCAATGGTGGCGTTGGCTTAAGGCCACCTATGGCCGAGAAGGGAGAAGGATAGGCTGGACAAGGTTCACACAAGAGCTAGTGAACAGATTTGGCCCTGTCTAGCATGACAAACTACGAGGGACAGCTTGCCAAGATAAGGCAAGAGGGATCTCAAGAAAGCTACCTTGAAGAATTCGAGAGGTTGGCCGAATTGGTAGGACATTGGCCAGATAGTGCACTCATTGGCACTTTTCTAGATGGCGTTGTACCTTGGCTAAGCCAAAGAAAGTGAAGATGAGGGATCCAAACTCTCTCACTCAGTGCATTCGGTTAGCAAGACTCATCAATGATGGGAGAAGCATCACCTGCAGCACAACCAAGGTCATCAAACCCTTGGACAAACTGGGTAAGGCACCCTTATCAAGTAAGACAGCACCCCCAAAAACAAAGGACCCTCTCAAACTATCCACCGAAGAAATAAACAGGAGGATCGAAAGAGGCCTATGTTTTAGGTGCAACAATAAGTGGCAAGTTGGCCACAAGTGCAAGAAAGGGCTATTCAACATCATCCCGTAGACTGACAAACACGCCCAATGCCTCTGTTGCGCCTACGGGGATGTTCTGGTGGCTCCCAAAAGTTTATCCTGTGCACTGCCCAATGCATCCGATGTCTCCGCCGTAGCTGCAGTGATGTTCCAGTCATTCCTAGAAGTTCATTTCCCACACTGCACAACACGTCCGATGCCTCTTCTACTCCCGCGAGGATGTTCTGGTCACTCAAGGAAGTTTGTCCAGTGCACTACTGAACGTATCTGATGCCGCCGTGCCCCCGGGAATGTTTAGGTCGTTCCCAGAAGTTCGTCCCGTGCACTTCCTAAAGCACCCCATGCCTCTGCCGCGCCCATGGGGATGTTCCAGTTGCTCTCGGAAGTTTGTTCCTCGCACTGGTGAACACACCCGACACCTCTACCGCGCCCGAGAAGATGTTTTGATCGCTAGTAAAAGTTCATCCAGTGCACTGCCTAAAGTGCCCGAAGCCTCTGCCGTGCCCACGGGAATGTTCAGTTGCTCCCAGAAGTTTGTCCCTCGCATTGCTGAACATGCCCGACACCTCTGCCGTGCCCAAGAGGATGTTCTGATCGCTACCAGAAGTTCGTCCGATGCACTGCCCAAAGTGCCCTAAGCCTCTGCCACGTGCGTGGGGAAGTTCCAGTTGCTCCCGTAAGTTTGTCTCGCGCACTCTCAAATGCGCCTGATGCCTCTGTATGCTCATAGGGATGTTCTGGTTGGTCCCAGAAGTTCGTCCCAAGCACTGCCAAACGCGTCCGACGCCTCTGCTGAGCATGCAGGGAATTTTTGATTGCTCCTAGAAGTTCATCCCATGCACTGCCAAATGTGCCCGACGGCACTGCCAAGCCCGTGGAGATGTTCCGGTCGCTCCCAAAAATTCATCCTATGCACTACCAAACACACCCAATGCCTCTGCTGTGTGCTTCTGCAGGGATGTTCAGATTGCTCCTGGAAGTTCGTCCCGCACACTACCAAATGCACCAGTGCCGCTGCCGCACCCATGGGGATGTTCCAGTCACTCCCGGAAGTTCATCTCGTGCACTGCCAAGCGTGCCTGACACCTCTGCTGCGCCCACACGGATGTTTTGGTTGCTCCCAAAAGTTCATCCCATGCACTATTCAATGCACACGACACTTCTACCGCATCCGCGGGTATGTTCCTGTTGCTCCCAGAAGTTCATCTCACACACTGCAGAACGCGCCCTACGGCTCTGCCACGCCTTCGAGGATGTTCCTGTCGTACTAGGAAGTTCGTCCTATGCACTGACCAACATGCCTAATGCCTCTGCTGTGCTGGCGGGGATGTTATGGTCACTCCTTGAAGTCCGTCCTGCGCACTGCCAAACATGCTCGTTGGCTCTGCCCCGCCTGTGGAGATTTCCAGCCACTCCCATGAGTTCATCCCACACACTGCCAAGTGCACCCAAAGCCTCTGCCGCACCCGTGGGGATGTTCCAGTTGATCCCAGAAGTTCCTCCCACACACTGCCCAATGCACCTGAAGCTTCTGCTGTGCCTGCGGGGATGTTCTGGTCACTCCAGGAAGTTCATCTTGCAACTGCCGAACGTGTCCAATATCACTGCCGCACCTGCGGGAAAGTTATGGTTGGTCCTGGATGTTCATCCCATGCACTGCCAAATGCGCCCGATGCCTCCGCCGCACCTGCAAGAATGCTCCAGTCGCTCTGGGAAGTTCGTCCACTGCAGTGCCCAATGTGACCGATGCCTCTGCTGCACCAGTGGGGATGTTCCAATCGCTCCTGGAAGTTCATTCTGTGCACTGCTAAACATGCTAGACACCTTTGCCTCGCCTGCGGAGATGTTTTGGTAGCTCCCAGTAGTTTGTCCCGCATACTGCCGAACGCGTCTGATGCCTTTGTTGAGCCCGCGGGGATGTTTCGGTTGCTCCTAGAAGTTCGCCCTACGCACTGCCGAATGCGCCTGATGCCACCACTGCGACTGTAGGGATGATCCAGTCACTATTGAAAGTTCGTTCTGCACACTGCCAAATGTGCCCAAAGCCTCTTCCGTACCCATGGCAATGTTCCGATCATTCCTAAAGTTCATCCTACGCACAGCCCAACATGCCCGAAGCCTCTGCCATGCCCGCAGGGAGTTCCTGTTGCCCCCAAAGTTTGTCCTACGCACTGCCGAACGCACCAACGCTGTTCCCACGTTCATGGGGATGTTTCAGTCACTTGCGGAAGTTCGTCTCGCACACTGCTGTATGTGTCCAAAGCCTCTACAGTGCCTGCGGAGATGTTCAAATCTAAATTTGGAAGCTTCTAAAAGGAGAAGAAGAGAAAACATATATATATATATATATATATATATTTTAAATAAGTTCACTCATTTAGATCCATCAACCTAGCACTATTCTGATGTACAGTTGTTTAGCCTATCATTCTAACTACTACTATTCACAATTATTTTTTGAATTAATGCTAAATTTACCCAAGTTATTTAAAGAAGCCAACAGCCGGAGTTTCTACGGCGTTGGAGATTAGGAATAAGACTAACAAGAGAGAGTCTCTCGATCTTGTCAGAATATGTTATGAGCTTAAAGAAATTTTTTACCTTTTAATTCTGGAGGCGGAGTTTTTGTGATTTGAGAAAAGAAGAAGAAAAGCTTACAAGTTTTTTCAGAGAGTTTTTTGAAAACTAAAACTTCTATTTACGTAACCGGATTTCTCCCTATACTTAGAGTTAATTTTACTATCTACTGGTCTACTTATTTTACTATATGTTTTATATCTACTTAATCAAATACTAAGAAAAGTAGAGAAAAAAATGATAGGCTAAACAACTATACATCAGAATAGTGCTAGGTTGATGGATCTAAATGAGTGAACTTATTTAAAAATATATATATATATATATATATATTTTCTCTTCTTCTCCTTTTAGAAGCTTCCAAATTTAGATTTGAACATAGATCCCAGTAACTTTATGCCACAACGTAAATTGAGGATTCTCCTCTACAAACTAAGAGGAAAGTTTAACCTCTTTGTATCGTGGCTTCTTGTTCTGTGACCGAATATCTGTGGTCTGTTTGAGTAGCCATGCACCCAGATAGTATAGAATGGACAGCATTTACCTCACCTTTAGGACAGTATGAATGGTTAGTTATGCCTTTTGGATTAAAAAATGCCCCTAGTATATTCCAGAGAAAGATGGATAATATATTTAGAAATTTAGATAATTTTATAATATGTTATATAGATGATATTTTAATATTTAGTGATAATATAAGTCAACATATCCAACATCTAAAAGAGTTTTTTAGCATATGTGAAAAAGAAGGGTTTAATACTTTCAAAAACAAAATTAAAATTAGGACAACCTAGAATAGAATTCTTAGGACTAGAAATAGGAAAAGGAATAATAAAATTACAACCACACATAATTAAAAAGATAACAGAATTTAATGAAGAAATAAATACTAAAAAAGAATTAGAAAGTTTTTTAGGTTTATTAAATTATACTAGAAATTATGTTCCTAATTTAGGAAAACTAACAGGACCATTTTATAACAAACTTAAAATAGGAGGAGAAATTAGATTTAATAATGAGGATAAAAAATTATTAAGACAAATAAAAAATATTATAAAAAATCTACCTGATTTAGAATTACCTCCAAAAAATAGTTATATAATAATAGAAACAGATGGTAGTCTAGAAGGTTGGGGAGGAATCTTAAAATGGAAACCCAACAAAGAAGACCCTCGTAACTTAGAAAAATTAAGTAGATATACTAGTGGAAAGTATAAAACTAAAGTAACTAGTATTGATGCAGAAATATTAGCATGTATAAATACTCTAGAAAAATTTAAAATTTTTATTTTTGATAAATTAGAATATACTTTAAGAACAGATTGTAATGCTATAGTAAAATTTTATAATAAAATAAATTCTAGTAAGTTAAGTACTAATAGATGGATAAAATTTATTGACTATTTGAAAATTACTGGAGTAGAATGTAAAATAGAACATGTAAAAGCAAATGAGAATTTCTTAGCAGATAAATTATCTAGAATAATTAGTAATGATACTATAGAATGATAAATTGAATTGCTTAGCAGATAACTTATTTAGAAAAATTAGTAATGATACTATAATTAGTAATTAGTTTATAAATATTCTTTTGTGGCTTTGTACAAAATTCAGATTTGTTGTGGATACCGACGTAAGTCTGGAGTCCACTAAGCCCACAAACATAGTTATTCTTGCACTAACATATTATTTCATTTATTGCAGCAATGGCAGGCCCATCTCAAACCCCTTCATCATTTTTCTTTGGCCCATTTGCCTTGGCCACATTTCCATCAGGAACTAATCTTTCCTTCAGGGCAAAAGCCCAACTCAGGCCTGAACAAAAATGCCTTGTAGACAATCTATGGAATGCCAACCCAAAAGCCAAACCAGAAATTCTTCATGCCCTTTGTTGCTACCTGGACCTCAAAAACCAAGAGGAAAATTTAAAGTCCATGCTCTTACCTGTCCAGAACATGAATCTCTCTCCACAGACCCCACCTGTGCTACAACATGAAGTAAACATGCTGAAAAATGAGTTAAGCTCAAAAAATGAAAAAATAAATGAATTAACGGAAAAAATTCAAAAGATGGAGATTGAGCTTAATGAAAAAAGACAAAAGGAAAAAGAGGTCATTGTTTACTTTGAAAAAGAAGAGAGAGAAAAGAAGCAAAAAATGATGACATTACCTTATTTAGGGCCATATCTTGAAAGAAAGATTCTTTTTTATCTTTTCTCTGAAAAAATAGCTGAAATGATCTATTATCAAGAAAAGTTGAAGAATCTTGTAAATAATGATGGACCTGATAATGTCATTGGAATTAACGTTCTGCACTACCAGACACAGAAAGCATGAAGACTCAAAGGCATGTGACTGTGATGAAGGCTTTGTCTACTACAGGATGACAGTATATTTCAGATTGTGGGAACCACTTGAAGAAATATACGGCTTTAAAAGAATGATGGATATGGGTTTTGTATACAGGATTATCGTCACCAAGCCAGAACAAGTGAGAAAGTATGTGGAACCCTATTCATGGAGACTAGCACATGTGCTCTATATTCTTTTTGAAAAGGATAAATGCCCTTCTGGGTATATCAACATGAAAGTTAGAGCTATCCCAGCCTCCTACAACAATGGTTATCCTGAAGAAGCCAGAACAGAAATCCTCATTGAGTGTTGCCCTTTTTACTAAACCATCATTAGTCTTTTTCCCTCCTGATTTTATTCCAAAATGTTCTGTATCTACAGATGAATGTATCAGCAGGGCAAGGATATTTCTACAGGCAATACAGCTTCAAAATACTTGGGCTTACAGATCTTCCCTTGTATTTGAAGAAAGAAATCTCAAGGTTTTCTGTTCACAGACAAAATGTTATGTCCCTTTCCTGAGCCATATCATGGAAGACCCCATCAGGATGCTCCACTACCAACAAGTTCATGCTGGCGCCAATTATGGCATCATTGGTGATGAAGGCAATTCCCAAGAAAGTCATTATCCTATGCTTCATGATGAGGATGATGACTGATTGATCTTGAAGACAATTAAAAGAGACCCAGAGCCCACATGCTGCCAAGACAACAAATGCTTTTGCTTTTATAATTATGTCTGTACTTTTATTCTTGTTTACTAGAGTTTCTTTAAAAAGTAATCATGGTTATCTAACCTGGGGTTACTTTATATGTATATATAATCAGTTTAAGTTGGCAATAAACACAGAAGTTTTATTTTCAAAAAACTCTCTGAAAAATCTAGCAATCTCTTCTTCTCTTTCTCAACACAAAAACTCTACTCCAGAATTAAAAGGTAAATAATTTCTTTAAGCTCATAACATATTCTGACAAGATCGAGAGACTCTCTCTTTGTTAGTCTTATTCCTAATCTCCAACGCCGTTGAAACTCCGGCTGTTGGCTTCTTTAAAAACTTGGGTAAATTTAGCATTAATTCAAAAAATAATTGTGAATAGTAGTTGTTAGAATGATAGGCTAAACAACTGTACATCAGAATAGTGCTAGGTTGATGGATCTAAATGAGTGAACTTATATTAAAAAAAAATATATATATATATTTTCTCTTCTTCTCCTTTCAGAAGCTTCCAAATTTAGATTTGAACATAGATCCCAGTAACAGAAGGCCACAACGTAAATTGAGGGTTCTCCTCCTCTTTCTAAGAGGAAAGTTTAACCTCTTTGTATCGTGGTTTCTTGTTCTGTGACCGGATATCTGTGGTCTGTTTGAATCTGGCTGCTTTTCTGATTTCGTACCTCACCCCCTGAATTGGTATCAGAGCAAACAATGAACTAAGTTAAAATAATTTTGGCCTTTATGATTAAGCAAATTGTCTTGAAACCTGGAAGTTTGTCGTGTGTGCTGCCGACTTTGCGGAGACATTCAAGTCGTTCCTGGAAGTCCGTTCAGTGCACTGCCAAACACGCTCGACACCTCTGCCTCGCCTGCGGGGATGTTCTAGTTGCTCCCAGAAGTTCGTCCCGAATACTGCTGAATGCATCTGATGTCTTTGTTGTGTCTGCGGGGATGTTTGGTTGCTCCTAGAAGTTCACCCCGTGCACTGCCCAACACGCCCAAAGCTTCTTCCGCACCCGTAGAGATGATCTGGTCGCTCCCGGAAGTTCACCCTGCGCACTGCCAAATGTGCCCAGCGCCGCCACTGTGATGTGGGGATGATCCGGTCACTCCCAGAAGTTCATTTTGCACACTGCCAAATGCGCCCAAAGCCTCTGCCGTACCCATGGCGATATTCATTTCATTCCTAAAGTTCATCCCGCACACAGCCCAACATGCCCGAAGCCTCTTCTGCGCCTGCAGGGATGTTTCTGTCACCCCTGAAGTTTGTCCCACGCACTGCCGAACGCACCCAACGCTGCTCTCACGCTCACAGGGATGTTCTAGTCACAACTAGAAGTTTGTCCCGCACACTGTTGAATGTGTCCAAAGCCTCTGCAGTGCCCGCGGAGATGTTCAGGTTGCTCCTGGAAGTTTGTTGTGTGTACTGCCAAACCTGCGGGAATATTTAAGTTGCTCTTTGAAGTTCGTCCTGTACACTGCTCAACACTCGCAAAGCCTCTGTCGTGCCACCCACGGGGATGTGCAGGTCACCCCCAGAAGTTCGCCCTACATACTTCCCAACATGCCTGACACCATTGCTACACCAGTGGGGATGTTCTAGTCACTCCAAGAAGTTCGTTCCATGCACTGCCGAAGGTGTTGGATGCCGCTGCCTTGCCTGCAGGGATGTTTGAGCTGCTCCTAGAAGTTTGTCCCATGCAGTGCTGAACGCGCCTGATGCTATTGTAGCACCTGCAGGGATGTTCTGGTCGCTCCCGGAAGTTCATCTTGCACACTGCCGATCGCAGCTGATGCGTCTACCACACCCGTGGGTATGCTCCGATTACTCCCGGAAGTTTGTCCCCAGCACTGCTAAACATGCCTGATGCCTTTGCCATGCCTGTGGGAATGTTCTGATAACTCCCAAAAGCTCGTCCCGCGCACTGCCTAACGTATCCGATGCCTCTGCTGGACCCGTGGGGATGTTCTAGTAGCTCTCGGAAGTTAATTCTGCACACTGCTATATGCTTCAAACGCCTCTGCCGAGCCCGTGCAGATTTTCAGGTCGCTCCCGAGAAGTTCAGCTCGACACAGTGGCCACTCTCGCAGCAATGTTCCGGTCACTACCAGAAGTTTGTCCCCAGCACTGCCGAACACATCTGATGCCTCAGCCAAGCCTGCGGGAATGTTCCCATCCCTCCTAGAAGTTCGTCCCTCGCACTGCCAAACACACTCGAAGCCTTTGTCGCTGCTGTGGGGGATGTTTCAGTCTCTAACGCTTCTTTTTGGAAAAAAAAATGATTTGTTGCAGGATTGCACAAATTCTTTAGTGACAGAATTCTTAAAAAGATAGTTGAATTCATGAGAGGTGCTTCAATCCCATGGAATTCAATAACTTATGGTCAACTCTTTGCATTTATTCAAAAAAGAAGGTTTAGCCCTCTGTCAAGAACAAAAGGAAAAACGAAAAACTAATAGTTTTCTTTCAATCAAGTTGTGGGAAATTTATGTGCCCAATATGGATTAATCAATAGTCTTCTTGAAGGGATTGAAAGGATTGAAATCTGAGTATTGAAAATTGAATATTGATTTTAAAAATTAAAGATTGATTATGAAAATTGAAAATAAGTATTGAAATTGAAAAATGAAATTAAATTGATTAATTTTGGAACACAGAATTGTTTAAAAAGATTTTTATTGAAATCTTGAAATAGTACAAAACTTATGCTTAGTTTTCCAAAGAGTTGTTCCAAATTTTACCTCCCTGAGTAACTAAACTTGAACTCTAATTTATATAAGTCCTAAAGGCTAGATTGAACACTATTACAATAATTGAGCATTTACTTTTACAAAAGTTGGACAGCTGAAGCTTCTTCATAACAACTTTACTTTTCCTTCGAAAAGTAATTTGTCTTCTTTTGATCATGATTCTTCGCCGAAAGAAGAATTGTCATCACTTGATCATTGAGCTTCTTTTCCTTTGCACCAAAAAAAGCTTTGTCTTCATGTGGTAGTGGAGCATCTTATGTGGGCCTAGTGTCTCCCACTTTTGACCTTGAGCAATAATACAGATTCTTTTGATTAAAAGGATCGTGGTTGGCAAAAGGGTTATCTTTAGGGTTGGAACTTGTGGATGTCATCGGGTTTTTTTTAATAATCTCATAACAATTAATCTCAAAACAATTTCTCGAAACATTATGAGACAAGTTTCTTTACTTGCAAATTCATATTATCAATCTAGATGTGGAAACACCTGGCTTACCAACGGTCTCATTGCCTCCCTCAGGTTTTACTACGAGGAACACCTTAAGACTTACCAATGCATACATAAATTTTAACCTGTTACCTTTCTGATCTTCAAAACTTGTAACCATAGAAAATTGTCTACACTTTGTTTTGTGGCCTTGATGCTAAGATTGTTGTTTAAAACTATAATTCTAATAATAAAGCTTACTATACATCATACTTAAATATTTTGATCATAATTGTTGATATAGTAGTTGATCTCATGCTGATCCGTCAGTGAATAATGTATTGTACCCTTAAGAGTACAAAAATTCCTGATGGATTCTTGATTGTATACTATCTTGTAGTGCTCCGATCGCTCTCGGAATTTCATCCCGCTCACTGCCAAATGCGCTTGAAGCCTCTCCCACACCTGTGGGAATGCTCTAGTCACTCCCGGAACTTCTTTCCGCTCACTGCTGATCGCGCCCAACACCGCTGCCATGCCCGCAGATATTTTCCGGTTGCTCCCGAAAGTTCGTCCCACACACTGCCAAACGCATTCGAAGCCACTGCTGCACCTGCGGAGATGTTCTAGTCACTCCTGGAAGTTCGTCCCGCGCATTGCCAAATGCACCTGAAGCCTCTGCTGCGTTTCTAAAGATGTTCTGGTCACTCCCAGAAGTTCATCCCGCACACAACACACTGCCAAATGCGCCCTATCTCTCTGCTGAGCCCAGGGGATGTTCTGGTTGGTCCCAGAATTTCATCCTGTGCACTGCCGAATGTGTCCGACACCGCTGCTGCGCCCGTGAGGTTGTTCAGGTCACTCTCCGAAGTTCATCCCACGCACTACCGACTGCGCCTGACTCACCCGAGGTAAATGCTCCGGTTGCTCCTGGAAATTCGTCCTGTGCACTGCTGAACGTACCTGACTCTGTGCCGCATCCGCGTGGATGTTTCGGTCGCTCCTAAAAATTTGTCCGATACACCGTTGAACGGACCCGACGCCTCTGCCACACCGGCGGTGATGTTCCAGTTGCTCCCAAAAGTTCATCGCGGCACTACCCAATGCGCTTGAAGCCTCTGTCGAGCCCGTAGGGATGCTCTGGTTGCTCCTGGAAGTTCATCCCATACACTGTCGAACGTGTCCCCCACCATTGTTGCTCCTACAGGGATGTTCGGGTCACTCTGGGAAGTTTGTCCTATGCAATGCCAAACACGTCTAATGCTGATGCCATGCCTGCGGGGATGTTCGGGTCACTCCTGGGAGCTAATCCAGTGCACTGGCCAACGTGCCTGAAGCCTCTGCCATGCCTGCAGGGATGCTCCATTCACTTTCGGAAGTTCATCCCATGCACTGCCAAACGTGTCCAACGCCTCTGCCGGGCTTGCAGGAATTTTTTAGTCACTCCCAGAAGTTCATCCTACGCGCTGCCGAACGGACCTGACGCCTCTGCAGCGCCCAAAGGAATGTTCTGGTCACTACTGGAATTTCGTGCTGTGCACTGCCCAACATGCCTGAAGCCTATGCCGCACTCGCAGGGATGTTCTGGTTACTCATGAAAGTTCGTCCCGTGCACTGCCAAATGCGCCCAACACCGTTGCCGCGCCCATGGAGATGTTCCCATTGCTCCAGAAAGTTCGTCCCATGCACTGCTGAGCGTGTCCAATGCCGCTACCGCACCTGTGGGGATGTTCGGGTCACTCCCAGAAGCTTGTCCCATGCACTGCTGAACATGCCCGACACCTCTCCCATGCCTTCAGGGGATGTTCGGGTCGCTCCTGGAAGTTCGTCCCACGCACTGCCTAATGCGCCCGAAGCCTCTGCTGCGCTCATGGGGATGTTCTGGTCGCTCCCGGAAGTTTGTCTCCCTGCACTGCCCAAAGTGTTTGACAGCCGCGGTGCATTTGGCAGTGATGCGGACAAATTTCTGGGAGTGACCGGAACATGCCCCCGTGGGCGGCAGAGATGTTCTTGTCGCTCTCGAAAGTTTGTTCCATGCACTGCTGAACGTGTCTGCCACTGCTGCTGCACCTGCAGGTATGTTCATGTTGCTCCGGGAAGTTTGTCCCACACACTGCCCAACACGCCAAAGCCTCTGCCATGCCCATGGAGATGTTCCGGTCGCTCCCAGAAGTTCGATCCGTGCAGTGCCAAACGCGACCGACACCTCAGCCGAGCCTGCAGGGATGTTCCGGTCGCTCCTGGAAGTTCATGCCATGCACCGCCGTACATGTCCGATGCCGCTGATGCGCCTCGGGGATATTTGAGTTTCTCCCAGAAGTTTGTCCTGTGCACTGCCGAACGTGCCCGGTGCCTCTGCCACAGCCGCGGGGATGTTCCAGTCACTCCTGGAAGTTCATCCTGTGCACTGTTGAATGTGCCCGAAGCCTCTGCCACACTTGTGAGGATGATCTGGTTGCTCCAGTAAGTTCATCCTGTGCACTGGTCAACATGTCCGATGCCGCTGGTGCACCCGCGGGATTGTTCCAGTCGCTCCTGAAAGTTCATCCCCACACTGCTGAACATGCCCGATGCCTCTGCCATGCCGTGCCTGCAGGGATGTTCCGGTCGCTCTTGGAAGTTTGTCTTGAGAACTACCAAACACGCATGACAGGTTGCTCCCGAAAGTTCATACTGCACACTGCCGAACGTGCCCGATACCTCTGCCATGCCCGCGGAGATGTTCCGGTCGCTCCAAAAAGTTCATCCCATGCACTGCCCAACACGTCAAAGCCTCTGCCACGCCCTGTGAGGATGTTCCCATCGCTCCCTGAAGTTTGTCCAGCTCACTTCCAAATGTGTCCAATGCTGCTGCCGCTCCCTGCGGGGATGTTCGGGTTGATCTCAGAAGTTTGTCCTGCACACTCTCGAATGCACCCAATGCCTCTCCCATGCCTGCGGGGATGTTCCGGTTGCTACTTGAAGTTCATCCCAAGCACTGCCAAACGCGCCAATGCCGCTGTCGCGCCCACGGGGATTTTCCAGCTTTCGCGCCTGCAGGGATTTACCGATTGCTGCTGGAAGTTCATCCCGAGAACTGCCAAACTTGTCCAATGCCTCTTCCGAGCCAGCATGGATTTTTCAGTCACTCCTAGAAGTTCATCCTGCACACTGCCCAACATGCCCAAAGCCTCTGCCATGCCCAGGGGGATGTTCTGGTCGCTTCCAGAAGTTCGTCTTCGCACTGCCAAACGCAACTGACACCTCTGCTGTGCCCACGGGGATGTTCTGGTCACTTCTAGAAGTTTGTCTTGTTCACAGCCCAATGCCCCTGACACCTCTGCCATGCCCTGGGGATGTTCAGGTCACTCCAAGAAGTTCATCCCACACACTGCCCAATGGGCCTGAAGTCTCTGCCGCACCTGCTGGGATGTTACGGTCGCTCCAGGAAGTCCCTCCTGTGAACTGCCAAATGCGCCCGAAGCCTCTACAGCACCCATGGGGATAATCCGGTCACTCCAGGAAGTTCGTCCGTGCACTGTCAAACATGTCTGAAGCTGCTGCTGTGCCTGCGGGGATGTTTAGTCGCTTCCAGAAGTTCATCCTGAGCCTTGTCGAACTCATCCAACGCCTCTACTGAGCCCACGGTGATTTTTTGGTCACTCCCGAAAGTTCGTCCCACACACTCCCAATGCGCCCGAAGCCTCTGCTGCACCTGAGGGAAGCCACGCCAAGGCTTCGGGCGCATTGGGAGTGCATGGGACGAACTTTTGAGAGTGACTGGAAAATCACCATGGGCTTGGTAGAAGCATTGGACGAGTTCGACAAGGCTTAGGATGAACTTCTAGGAGCAACCAAAACATCCCTGTAGGCGTAGCAGCAGGCTTCGGACATGTTTGGCAATGCACTTCTAGGAGCGACTGAACATCCCAGCGGGTGCAGCAGAGACTTCACGCCCGTTTGGTAGTGCACAGGATGAACTTCTAGGAGTGACCTGAAAATCCCTGCGGGCTTGGCAGAGGTGTCGGATGCATTCAGAAGCGCTTGGGATGAACATCTGGGAGTGACCAGAACATCCCCGCGGGTCCGAGAATGCCGTCGGGTGCATCCAGAAGTGTGCGGGATGAACTTCTAAGATTGACCAGAACATCCCCTCAGGCACAGCAGAGGCATTAGGCACATTGGGCAGTATGCGAGATGAACTTTCGGGAGTTACCGGAACATCCCACTAGCACAACAGAGGTGTCAGGTGCATTCGACAGTGTGCAGGACAAACTTTTGGGAGTGACCAAAAACATTCCCATGGGTGCAGCAGCGGTGTCAGACACATTCAGCAGTGTGCGGGATGAACTTTCGGGAGCAACCGGAGCATCCCCACAGGTGCGGCAGCGGCATTGGGTGCATTGGTCAGTGCACAGGACAAACATTCCTGAGTGACCAGAATCATCCTATGCCGCTCTTGTCCCCTTTCTGCCTTGGCAGTGTGCTGTGCACAGGACAAACTTCCAAGAGTGACTGGAACACACCTGCAGGCGAGGCAGTGGCTCAGACACGTTGGGCAGTGCTCAGGACGAACTTCCAGGATTACCAGAACATTCTCGCGAGCATGCCAAAGGCTTTAGGCATGTTGGGCAGTGAACAGGATAAACTTTCAAGAGTAAACAAAACATCATGTGGGCGCGGCAGAGGCATCGGGTGCATTCAGCAGTGTACGGTACAAACATCCAAGAGTGACTGGAACTTCCCCGCTGGCGTGGTGGATGCTTCAGGTGCATAGGGCAATGCATGGGATGAACTTCCGGGAGTGACCAGAACAACCCCGTGGGCACAGAAGAGACATTGGGCATGTTTTACAGTGTGTGGGATGAACTTCTGGGAGCAACCGGAACTTCCCTGTTGGCACGGCAGAGGCTTCAGGCGCGATGGGCAGTGCATGGAACGAACTTCTGGGAGTGACTAGAGCATCCCCATGGGCGCGGAAGAAACATCAGGCACGTTCACCAGTGCATGGGATGAACTTCCAGGAGCAACCGTAACATCGCCGATGGTGCGGCAGAGGCTTCAAATGCATTGGGCAGTGCATGGGATGAACTTCTAGGACCGACCAAAACATCCCTGCATGCGTGGCAGCGGTGTAGGGCACGTTGGGCAGTGTGAGGAACAAACTTCTAGGAGTGACCGCAGCATCACCAGGGGCATGGCAGAGAAGTCGGGTGTGTCTGGCAGTGCACAGGATGCACTTTTGGGAGCAGCCGGATATCCCCGCGGGCATGGTAGAGGTGTCGGGCTTGTTCGGCATTGTGTGGGACGAACTTTGGGGAGTGACCGGAACATCCCCCAGGGCACAGCAGTGGTGTTGGGTACGTTTGGCAGTGCACGGGACAAAGTTTCCAGAGCAAGCAGAACTTCCCTGCAGATGTGGCAAAGGCTTCGGGCACGTTGTGTAGTGCACAGGACAAACTTCGGTAGTGACCAGAACATCCCTGAGGGCGTGGAGAGGTGTCGGGCACGTTTGGCAGTGCACGGGATGAACTACCAGGAATGACCAGAATGTCCCCACCGGTGCAGCAGAGGCATCAGACGCATTCAACAGTGCGTGGAATGAACTTCTGGGAGCAACTAAAACATCTCAGTGGGTGTGGCAGTGGCGTGGGACACAATTTGCAGTGACTCGCAAAATCCACGTGGGCTCGATAGAGGTATCGGACACATTTGGCAGTGCTCAGGATGAACTTCTGGGCATGACCAGATCATCCCTATAGGCATGCAGAGGCATCGGGTGTTTGCTAGCATGCAGGATTAACTATCGGGAGCGACCAGAACATTCCCACAGGCACAGCAGAGGCATCGGCTGGATTCGGCATTGCACGGGATGAACTTTCGGGAGCGACCAGAACATCCCTGCAGGTGCGGCAGTGGTGTCGGTCACATTCAGTAGTCGGCAGGATGAACTTCCGAGAATGACCAGAACATCCCTGCAGATGTGCAAGAGGCTTTGGGCACATTGGGCAGTGCGTGGGATGAACTTCCAGGACCAACCGGACCATCCCCACAGGTGCAGCAAAGGCATCGGGCTCATTTCGGCAATCTGCAGTATGAACTTCCAGGTGCAACCAAAACTTCCCCGTAGGCGCAGCAGAGTCATTCAGCGTGTTCTGCAGTGCGCAGGATGAACTTCTAGGAGCGACTAGCATATCCCTGTGGGCTGCAGCAGAGTTCATCAAAAACGTGGTAAGACTTCATGGCATACCACAGACATTGCTGTCCGATACAGATACTGTTTTCATGAGCAAGTTCTGGAAGGAGCTTTTCACACAGCTCGGCAGCAACTTGGTCGCCTCATCCACCTTTCATCCACAAACAGATGGCCAAAGTGAGGTAACCAATCAAACCCTAGAGCAGTACTTAAGGTGTTTTTGCCATGACCAACAAAATGATTGGGAGAAGTACATACCATGGGCAGAACTGTGGTATAATACTACCTATCATGCGGCAATCAAGATGACACCATACCAAGCCGTATATGGAAGGTTACCCCCTGGAATGTCAAGCTCTACCATGGGGAACAGCAGCATACATGAAGTGGATGTCGCACTTCAGTCAAGAGATGATGTCTTGAAGAAACTCAAGCATGAGCTTGAGCAAGCAAGGGACCGAATGAAAAGACAAGCGGACAAAGGGAGGAAGGAAGAAGAATTTAAGGTAGGTGACCATGTCTATCATAAAATCCATCCTAGAAGGAAGATAAAGGCCGGAAAGCCAACCACAGCAAAGTTGGCTAGAAAATATTTTGGACCGTATGAGGTAGTTGAGCATATTGGAGCAGTAGCTCATCGCCTAAGACTACCGTTAACCTTCAAACTACATCCGGTGTTTCACATTTCATTGTTGAGGAAGAAGATAGGAGATGTGAGACAAGTGAATGAGGGACTGCCCGACGTTTTCAGGGAAGATCACCTTGGGCAGCAACTGAAGGAAGCCTTAGGATTTTGTATAGTAAGCTATGGCGCAATAGAAGGCCAGTATGGAGAGTACTCATATTGTGGAGTCATTCGCCCAAGGATGAAACAACATGGGAAGACTATGATGATATCCAGCAACGGTTCCCTAATTTCCACCTTGAGGACAAGGTGAGTCTTCAAGAAAGGGGGATTGTTGAGGACCTTAGGAGGAAAAGGGAGCGTGAGCGGCATAGGAGGATGCAAGAGAGGCGCCAAGCAGCAAGAGAGGCAGCTACGGGCCAGAACGTACGTGCAACAAGCTTGCACACGGCATGCAGTAAAGCACGGCCAGGTTTTGACTTTATCCTAATTGACCAAGGACATCCAAGCCAAGAAGGACTCCAGCATCAGCAGGATACGCATGGTGCAATTCAAGCAGGAGAAGGATGTGTACGGCATGAAGAACTCCAGCAGCAGCAGGACGTCATGAAGGGTTTAACTTCAACAAGTTGTTCACGTCAAGAAGAAGTCTTGGGATAGAAGGACATGCCATAAGGAAGTCCTAATCTTAGAAGGAAGCAACAAGATAAAGACCAGCAGCTGTAGGAGATAAGACAAGGATAAAGAAGTTTAGTCAAAATAGGATTAGTCAATCAAGAAAGACCAAGAATCCTAGTAAATTAGGAAACATGGATAAGGTCTATCTTGATAAGATTCTAGTTGTCTTAGGAAATCTTGTTGACTTAGGAAAACTTGTCCTAAGTGGATAAGGAACTTAAGTACTAGTTAAATTAGGAAAGGGCTGTCCAATACTATAAATACAACCCATTATTTGTTAGCATGGACATATGCTCCGAATTTGTAAGCTTTTATTCATTAATCATGAATCAAGCTTTGGCATTCTTGCTTATATTCTTGTTTATATTTCGGTTATCTTTTAAGAGTTGTCTTGAGATAACTTGGGCTTAAGACAAGGTGAAGAGTTCTCTTCCTTGCTTAAGAGCTTAGGTTGAAGTCAAGAGTTGTCTTCTTCAACCAAGGCAAGTTGTGATAGGTTTAAGAGTTGTCTTTCCTATCCAACATATCCTTTTATCATTAGTTAATCCCAAGGGACAGCTGAGGGGACAAGAACCAAAGAAAAGAACTCAAGGATCAAATGGGACAGCAAGTTAGGAGAAGTTTTAGAAGTCGTGCTAACCCCTAAGATGTAGAAAAGTTAGGACAAGAAATCAGGACCCCAACAGTGCGACAGTGTGCAGGAAGAACTTCCGGGAATGACTGGAATATCCACGCGGGTGCAACAGAGGTGTCAAGTGCATTCAGCAGTGTACGGGATGAACTTTCGGGAGTGACCAGAACATCCCCGCGGGCGCAGCAGAGGCTTCGGGCACGTTAGGCAGCATGCGGGATGAACTTAGGAGACTGACCTGAACATCCCCACGGTCACAGTAGTGGCATTGGACACGTTTGGCAGTGCAAAGGACAAACTTCCAGGAGTGACTGGAGCATCCTCATGTGCATGGAAGCGGCTTCGGGTGTGCTGGGCAGCGCATGAGACAAACTTCCGGGAGCCACTGGAACATCCCTACGGGTGCGGCGGAGGCATCGGTCACGCTCAGCAGTGCATGAGACGAACTTTCGAGATCAACTGGAACATCCCCATGGGCACAACAGAGGGCAGCGAGCAGATGAACTTCCAAGAGCGACCGGAACATACCCACGGGTGCACGTAGAGGCATCAGACAGTTTAGAAGTGCTCAGGATGAACTTTTGGGAGCAACCAGAATATCCCTGAAGGTGTGGCAGAGGCATTAGGCGCGTTTGGCAGTGCGCGGTACGAACTTGCAGGAGTGACCAGAACATCCCCGCACATGTGGCAGCGACGTTGGACACGTTGGTGTTGGGGTCCTAATTTTTTTCCCCAACTTTTCAACACCTTAGGGGTCAGCACAACTACTAAAACCTCTCCTAACTTGCTGTCCCATTTGATTCTTGAGTTCTTTTCTTAGATTTACGTACCCTAAGCTGTCCTTCAGGTTAACTAATGAATAAAAGATATGTTGGATAGGCAAGACAACTCTTAAACCTATCAAAACTTGCCTTGGTTGAAGAAGACAACTCTTAACTTCAACCTAAGCTCTTAAGCAAGGAAAGACAACTCTTCACCTTGTCTTAAGCCCAAGTTATCTCAAGACAACTCTTAAAAGATAACCGAAATATAAACAAGAATGGAAGCAAGAATGCTAACCTTGATTCTTGATTAATGAATGAGAAATATACAAAATTCGGAGCATATCTTCTGCTCACAAATAATGGGCTGTATTTATAGTATTTAGATAGCCTTATCCTGATTCAACTAGTACTTAGGTTCCTTATCCACTTAGGATATGTTTTCCTAAGTCAACAAGGTTTTCTAACACAACTAAAACATTATCAAGATAGACCTTATCCCAATGTTTCCTAATCCTACTAGGATTCTTGGTCTGTCTTGATTTCCTACTTAGACTAGAATTCCTACTTTGACTAAATCTTTCTGTCCTTATCTTATCTCCTCTCCTACAGCTGCTGACCTTCATCTTGGTGTTTCCTTCTAGGATTAGGACTTCCATATGGCGTGTCCTTCCATTCCAAGACTCTCTCTTTGACGTGATTATCTTGTTGAAGTCAAACCTGCCATGACGTCCTGCTGCTGCTGGAGTTCTTCATGCCGTCCATGTTCTTCTCCTGCTCGGATTGTGTCCTGCCAATGCTGGTGTTCTTCTTGGCTTGGATTTCTGCAGTCAATTAGGACAGAGTCAGAACCTGGCCGTGCTTCAGTGCATGCTTCATGCAAGCTTGTTGCGCGCACTTTCTGGCCTGTTGCTGCCTCTCTTGCTGCTTGGCACCTCGCGCGCATTTGTTCACATTCCCTTTGCCTCCTAAGGTCCTCAGCAGTTGGGCAGTGTGCAGGACGAAATTCCTAAAGTGACCAAAAAATCCCAGCGGCCCGGCAGAGTTTCGGCCACATTCAGCAGTGCAGGGGGATGAACATCTGGGAGCGAATGGAACATCCCTGTGGGCGCGGCAGAGGGGTCAGACATGTTTGTTAGTGCACAGGAAAAACTTCTGGGTGCGACCGCTACATCATTGAAGCCGTGGCAGCAGTGTGGGACACGTTTGGTAGAGCGCGGGATGAACTTACAGGAGCGACTGGAACATCCCGGGGTGCGCAGAGGTCGGGCACTTGGGAGCATGTTTGAACTTCGGGAGGACTGGAACATCCCGTGGGCGAGGCATTGGGCACGTGCAGCAATGCACAGGACGAACTTCCGGGAGCGACCAGAATATTCCCGTAGGTGCGGCAGCAGTATCGGGCACGTTCTGCAGAGGGATGAACTTTGGATCATTCCTGCGGGCACAGCAGAGGTTCGGGCATGTTCAAGAGTGAGCGGGATGAACTTCCAAGAGTGACCGGAACATCCCCGTTAGTGTGGCAGAGGCTTCAAGTGCATTAGGGCAGTGCATGACACGAACATCCAGGAGCGACTGGAACATCGCTGCAGGCTCAGCAGAGGCTTCGGGCAAGTTAGGCTGCATGCGAGATGAACTTAGGAGACCGACCTGAACATCCCCCCGGGCACGGTAGCAGCATTGGACACGTTTGGCAATGTGCAGGACAAACTTCCAGGAGCGACCAGAGCATCCCCGCGGGCACGGCAGGGGCTTCGGGTGCATTGGGCAGCGCATGGGACGAACTTCTGGGAGCGACCGAAGCATCCCTGCAGGGCACGGCAGAGGCTTCGAGTGTATTGGGCAGTGCATGGGATGAATTTTCGGAGTCACCAGAACAACCCTGTGGGCGTGACAGAGGCTTCGAGCGCATTGGGCATTGCACCACATGAACATCTGGGAGCAACCGAAACATCCCCGCAGGCATGGTAGAGGTGTTGGGCACATTTGGCAGTGCATTGGACAAACTTCCGGGAGCTACTGGAAAATCTCCACAGGTGCAGCAGAGGCTTTGGGTGCATTAAGCAGTACATCGGGAGGAGCTTCCAGGAGCAACTGAAACAGCCCCGCAGGGCACGGTAGAGGCATCAGGGCACATTTGGCAGTGCACTGGATGAACTTCCGGGAGTTTCCAGAACATCCCCGTGGGTGCAACAGCAGCTTCGGCTGTGTTTGTAGTACACAGGACAAACTTCCGGGAGTGATCGGAACATCTCCGTAGGCACGGCAGATGCTTCGAGCGCATTTGGCAGTGTCTAAGATGAACTTTCGGGAGTGACCGGAACATCCCCGTGGGCAGGCAGCAGGAGTGGGGCACGTTCGGCAGTGCATGGGATGAACTTCCAGGAGGGAATAGAACATCCCCGTGGGCACGGTAGAGGCGTCAGACACATTCATGTTGAGAACCTAAGTATGCAGGAAATGCAATGGGCAGAAAATGAGGCAGCAAAGGAGAGCATGGGCCAGAAAATGTGCACAACAAGCATGGCAACAGCAAGTGTGCAGCCCAGCAGTGAGGCCCGGCTATTATTTGACTTAATCCTAATCAATAAAGGACATTCACACCAACAGGAGTTCCAGCAGAAGAAGGATAATCGCATCAAGAAGAGTTCCAGCAGTAGGAGGACATCTACGCCAAGCAGAGTTCTAGCAGCAGCAGGACATCCATGCCAAGGAGAATTCCAGCAGCAGCAGGACATCTATGCCAAGCAGAGTTCCAGCAGCAGCAGGACATCCATGCCAAGGAGAATTCCAACAACAGCAGGAGATCTACGCCAAGAAGAGTTCTATCAGCAGCAGGACACGCATGATGAATTCCAGTAGCAAATAGGATAGTCATGACAAGAAGAATTCTAAGAGCAGAAGGATTTGCATTGAGAGTCCTAGTCCTAGAAGGATAAGCCAAGAGAAAGTCCAGCTGCTGTAGAATACGAGATAAGGTAGGAATTCTAGTCTAAGTATGAATTCAAGAAAGACCAAGAATCCTAGTAGGATTAGGAAACAGTGGGATAAGGTCTATCTTGATAATGTTTTAGTTGACTTAGAAAAGCTTGTTAACTTAGGAAAAGATATCCTAAGTGGATAAGGAACCTAAGTACTAGTTAAATTAGGATAAGACTGTCTTAGGACTATAAATACAGCCCATTATTTGTGAGGAGGAGATATGCTCCGAATTTTGTTATTTCTCATTCATTAATCAAGAATCAAGGTTAGCATTCTTGCTTACATTCTTGTTTATATTTTTGGTTATCTTTTAAGAGTTGTCTTGAGATAACTTGGGCTTAAGACAAGGTTAAAGAGTTGTCTTCCTTGCTTAAGAGCTAAGGTTGAAGTCAAGAGTTGTCTTCTTCAACCAAGGCAAGTTGTGATAGGTTTAAGAGTTGTCTTGCCTATCCAACATATCCTTATATATATTAGTTAACCCAAAGGACAGCTTAGGGGACGTAAATATAAGAAAAGAACTCAAGAATCAAACGGGACAGCAAGTTAGGAAGGATTCCAATAGATGCGCTCACCCCTAAGGTGTAGAAAAGTTGGGGGAAAACATTGGGACCCCAACAGTTTGGCAGTGCACGGATGAACTTTCAGAAGCGACTGCAACATCCCCGAGGGTGCAGCAGCAGTGTCATTCGTGTTAGGCAGTACACAGGATGAACTTCCGGGAGCCATTGTAACATCACTATGGGTCCCCATTTTTTTCCCCAACTTTTCTACACCTTAGGGGTCAGCACGCCTACTGGAATCCTTCCTAACTTGCTGTCCCGTTTGATTCTTGAGTTCTTTTCTTATTTTATATCCCCTAAGCTGTCCTTCGGGTTAACTAATATATATAAAGATATGTTGGATAGGCAAGACAACTCTTAAACCTATCACAACTTGCCTTGGTTGAAGAAGACAACTCTTAACTTCAACCTTAGCTCTTAAGCAAGGAAGACAACTCTTAACCTTGACTTAAGCCCAAGTTATCTCAAGACAACTCTTAAAAGATAACCGAAAATATAAACAAGAATGTGAGCAAGAATGCTTACCTTTGATTCTTGATTAATGAATGAGAAAATAACAAAATTCGTAGCTTATGAGCTCCTCACAAATAATGGGCTGTATTTATAGTCCTAAGACAGCCTTATCCTAATTTAACTAGTACTTAGGTTCCTTATCCACTTAGGATATGTTTTCCTAAGTCAACAAGCTTTTCTAAGTCAAATAAAACATTATCAAGATAGACCTTATCCAAATGTTTCCTAATTCTACTAGGATTCTTGGTCTTTCTTGAATTTCTACCTAGACTAGAATTCCTACTTTATCTTGTTTTCTACAGCAGCTGCACTTCCTCTTGCCTAATCCTTGTAGGACTAGGACTCTGAATGCATATCCTTCTGCCCTTAGAATTCTTCTTGTCGCAACTATCCTATTGCTATTGGAACTCATTATGAGTGTCCTACTGCTGATAGAACTCTTCTTGGCATGGATGTCCTGCTGCTGCTGGAACTCTGCTTGGCATGGATGTCCTACTGCTGCTAGAACTCTGCTTGGCATAAACGTCTTACTGCTGCTGGAGTTCTTCTTCAAGCAAATATCCTTCTTCTGCTGGAACTCTTGTTGGCATGAATGTCCTTCATTGATTAGGAATGCCCAGGCCTCACTGCCAGGCTGCACACTTGCTGTTGCCAGGCTTGTTGTGCACATTTTCTGGTCCATGCTCTCCTTTGCTGCCCATTGCCTTTCCTGCATACATAGGTTCTCAACAATTCAGCAGTGTGCAGGGACGAACATTCGAGAGTGACTGGAACATCCTCGTGGCACAACAGAGCCTTCGGGGGTGTTGGCAGTGCACAGGACGAACTTCCGAGAGTGACCAGAACATGCCTGCGGGCATGGCTGAGGCGTTGGGCACTTTCGACAGTGCTCGGGATGAACTTTCGGGAACAACCAGAACATCCCCATGGGCATGGCAAAGGCTTCGGGTGGGTTGGGCAGTGTGTGGGACAAACTTCCAGGAGTGACCAGAACATGCCTGCAGGTGCGGCTGAGGCATCGGACGCGATCAGCAGTGTTTGGGATGAACTTCCGGGAGTGACCGGAACATCCCAGCTGGTGTGGCAGAGGCATTGCCCACATTGGTCAGTGGACGGGACGAACTTCTGAGAGTGACCGGAACAACTCCGCTGGCATGGCAGAGGCGTCGAGCGCATTCACCAGTGCACAGGACAAACATCTGGGAGTGACTGGAATATCCCAACGGGTGCAGCAGCGGCGTCGGGTGCATACGGCAGTGCTTGGGATGAACTACTGGGAGCGACCAGAACATCCCCACAGGCATGGCAGAGGTGTCGAGCCCGTTCAGCACTACACGGGACGATCTTCTAGGAGACACCCGAACATCCCCACAGGTGCAGCAGCAGAGGCTTCGGGCACATTGACAGTGCATGGGACAAACTTTTGGGAGCGACCAGAACATCACGGTCAGCGTAGCAGAGGCGTTGGGCTTATTCAGCAGTGTGTGGGACAAACTTCCGGGAGTGACCGGAACATCCCCAAGGGCATGCCTGAGGTGTCGGCCACGATCTGCCGGGCGCGGGGCAAACTTCCTGGAGCAACTAGAACATCCCAGCAGGCACAGCAGAGGCATCAGGCGCATTCGGCAGTGCACGGAACAAACTTCTGGGAGCGACCAGAACATTGCAGCGGGTGCGGCAGAGGCATCGAGCACATTCGGCAGCACATGGGACAAACTTCTGAGAGTGACCTCAACATTCCCCCGGGCACGGCAGCGTCGTCGGACATGTTCGGCAGTGCATGGGATGAACTAATGGGAGCGACCAGAACATCCTGCAGGCATGGCGGAAGCTTTAGTTGCATTAGGCAGTGCATGGTACGAACTACCGGCAGCAATGAGAACATCCCCACAGGCGGGAAGCTTTGGTTGCATTAGGCAGTGCATGGTATGAACTTCTGGGAGGCATCAGAACATCCCTGCAGGTACGGCTGAGGCATCAGGCGCATTTGGCAGTGTGCAGGAGGAACTTCTGGGAGCGACTAGAACATCCCCTGCAGGTGCGGCAAAGGCGTCCAGTGCATTCGTGTTGGGGTCCCGATTTTTTTCCCCAACTTTTCTACACCTTAGGGGTCAGCACGCCTACTGAAATCCTTCCTAACTTGCTGTCCCGTTTGATTCTTGAGTTCTTTTCTTATTTTATATCCCCTAAGCTGTCCTTCGGGTTAACTAATATATATAAAGATATGTTGGATAGGCAAGACAACTCTTAAACCTATCACAACTTGCCTTGGTTGAAGAAGACAACTCTTAACTTCAACCTTAGCTCTTAAGCAAGGAAGACAACTCTTAACCTTGACTTAAGCCCAAGTTATCTCAAGACAACTCTTAAAAGATAACCGAAATATAAACAAGAATAGAAGCAAGAATGCTTACCTTTGATTCTTGATTAATGAATGAGAAAATAACAAAATTCGTAGCTTATGAGCTCCTCACAAATAATGGGCTGTATTTATAGTCCTAAGACAGCCTTATCCTAATTTAACTAGTACTTAGGTTCCTTATCCACTTAGGATATGTTTTCCTAAGTCAACAAGCTTTTCTAAGTCAAATAAAACATTATCAAGATAGACCATATCCTTTGTGTCTTAATCCTACTAGGATTCTTGGTCTTTCTTGAATTCCTACCTAAACTAGAATTCCTACTTTATCTTGTTTTCTACAGCAGCTGGACTTCCTCTTGGCTTATCCTTCTAGGACTAGGACTTTGAATGCATATCCTTCTGCCCTTAGAATTCTTCTTGTCGCGCTTATCTTATTGCTACTGGAACTCATCATGAGTGTCCTACATTAATTAGCATTAAGTCAAATACTGGTTGGGCTTTACTGCTGGGCTGCATACTTTCTGTTGCTACTCTTGTTATGCACATTTTCTGGCCCATGCTCTCCTTTGTCGCCCCATTTTCTGCCCATTGCCTTTCCTTCATACTTAGGTTCTCAACAATCCCCCTTTCTTGAAGACTCACCTTGTCCTCAAGGTGAAAGTTAGAAAACTGCTGCTGGATGTTATTGTAGTCTTCCCAAACTTGTAGGGGTAATCGTAAAGGTTGTAGCAATTCTTTGGTCTTGCAATCTTCTGGTTTTATCCATGGGAAAATGTCACAACTGCTGTTTTTCTTCTTACCTTTTGCCTTGAATGTTTTCGACCAAAAGTATAGCTTGATCCGCATGTGATGTCCTCCTTCCTTAACGTCAAAATTCTTAGTCTTCTTAGCATGCTCTTGTCTGTGAGGATCCATCTCCATTGCCTCTTTGATTTCTGTCCATACATTCCACTTTGCTTTGCTAATGGCAGTAAGGCACGCGTCATTAGGCTCATATACTGTCCATAATGCTTGACCTTCATTGCTTTTAGACAATGTGCCTGCCACCTTGTTTCCCTTGCCAGGTTTATAGATTATTTCATACTTGTATCCCATCAACTTGACAAGGAACTTTTGCAGCTCTGGTGTGGTAGTTTTCTGCTCTCTGAGGCTTCTCAAGGGTTGTTGATCTGTAATGATCAAGAATTTCCTCCCAAGAAGGTAAGGTCGCCATACCTTGACTGCATGGATGATGGCTAACATCTCCTTTGCGTATACTGACCATTCCTTTTTCATGGGCCCTAAAACTCTGCTCATGGATGCAATAGGTCTTTCGGCTTGACTCAGGACAGCACCTATTCCATCTTGACATGCATCAGTGTGAAGCTCGAAAGTTTGGTTGAAGTCAGGCAGTGCCAACACTGGTGTCTCACACATAGATTGCTTCAACAACTTGAGTGTGTCTTCACTCTTCTCTGTCCATAGGAATCTGTCTTTCTTTAGCAAATCCGTTAGTGGTTTTGCTATGGCACCGTATTTGTGAACAAATCGGCGATAGTAGCTTGTCAAACCTAGAAATCCTCTCAGTTCTATGACATTCTTTGGAGTTGGCCATGTTTGCATGGCTCCTATTTTTCGTTGGTCTACCTTCACTCCTTCTTCGGATATAATGTGACGAGGTATTCAAGCTCCTCTTGCATGAATGTGCACTTGGATGGCTTGATGACAAAACGATTTCTTCTTAACACTTCTAGCACTTTTGCTAAGTGTTCTGTGTGATCATTATGGTTCCTAGAATAGACCAAAATGTCATCGAAGAAAAGCTAAAACAAACCTGCGCAAGTAAGGTTTGAAGATGTCATTCATGGCCGCTTGAAAGGTGGAGGGTGTGTTGCATAGTCCAAACGGCATGACTAGGTACTCGTAGTGTCCACTATGAGTCCGAAATGCTGTCTTCTGCACGTCCTCTTCTTTCATGCGTACTTGATGATATCCGGCCTTGAGATCCAGCTTGGTGAACAGCTTTGCTCCATGTAACTCGTCCAGCATATCATCAATTGTTGGGATCGAAAAACGATCCTTGATAGTTGCTTGGTTGAGTGCCCAATAATCGGTGCAAAACCTCCAAGTTCCATCTTTCTTTCTAACAAGTAGAACGGGAGAAGAAAAGGGTGAGGTGCTAGGTCGGATAATACCTTGCTGTAGCATCTCCTCTACTTGTCTTTCGATCTCATTCTTTTGGAAGTGTGCATACCGGTAAGGTGCTACATTAATCGCCTTGGTTTCGTCGATTAATGGGATGGCATGGTCGTAATGTCTTGAGGGTGGTAGTCCTTGTGGCTCTCCTAAGACATCTCCGAATTGCTCCAAAAGATCCCTTACTCCTCTTGGTATGTCTTCGTGTGTAGGATGTTCGGCTGTGTTTTCCTCTTTTGTGGCTAATAGAATCGCAAAACATTGTGGCCCTTTTTCTGTATAATCGTTCAAGGGTACTTACCTCACAATGATGTGCTGCATTGGTGGTGGATGCCTCCCATGTGCAGTCCCTTCCCTTCCATTGGAAGTGTATGGCCATGGATTCATAGTCGAACATTATCTTGCCTATGGTTTTAAGCCAAGCATTGCCTAAAACCACATCAAGACCTACCAAGGCTAACACATGCAGTTCTGCCTCTATCTTGACTCCTTGAATCTGCATAGCTATTGCCTTGATAACTTGTGCACACTTGAGCTTCTGCCCGCTTGCCACTCTTACCGCAAATGGTACAATCTTTTTCGAACATAGTTGGAGTGTTTTGACCAGTTTTGTGTTGATAAAGTTATAAGTAGCTCCATTATCTATCAACACCAAAACGTTTTTTGCCATTAATGGTTGCGAATAACCTCATGGCAGTAGGCTTGGTGGTTGCCCCTACTGCATGCAAATTGATTTCGCCTTCTTCCGCATGATCTAGGGAGTGTTCTGACTCTGCTTCCTCCTTGTTGTCCATGCGGCTTTGGGCATTTATGCTGGCAATGGGGTTGCTGTCCAGAACACCTGACTTGATACATGGAATGTCTGGATCTTCAGTGTTCAAGCTGTAACCCAAATAATCCTCGTTCTGTCCAGGGAATTGAGGGTCTAAAACAGGTGCAGATGATGGCGTTTGATCAATATTTGTGCCTTGTAAAGCTTGCTGTATGCTAAGCATATTTTCCGCTTCAGTTTGACCAACGAATGATTTAAAGGTCTGATCTCTTGCAGCATGTGAATCTGTCTGTGAAAGATCAGTAAGTCCTTCGATCTGAATAGATGAATCAGGATGTTTGGTAGATGCATTATGCGACTCGTCACAAGACATCTGCATCTTTATCTTGACATCCAAGTCCTGTCCTGAAACACTTGTGTCCTTCGCGTCGCAATCATCTGAAAGTGCATATGCATCTCCTGTGCATAGTTCTTTTCCTCTACTGTCATCAACTGGAATTGTTGCTGATGAAATATTTTCGCTTGTTCTCCGAATTGGCATCATAGGAGGTGGAGATGAGAATTCTAAGTTCTGAACTGGTGCAGCATTCTTAGAATTTGATGAAGGAAATACTTGATTCCCATCAAACTCAGAGCAAATATTTGTGATGCTGGATGGGCCAAATCTGTCCATCAATTCTTGCGTGAACCTTGTCCAGCCAATTCGTCTACCTTCTCGACCATAGGTAGCTTTAAGCTGACGCCACCATTGGTTGGCTCTCCCGCATAGGTGACAGGATGCAAAATCAACCCTTTCACCCCTTTCTACACCTTGTTTTTTCAAAATAGAATTCAGCTTTGGAGATCCATTCGGTTGGATCTCCTTTCTCAAAGGTAGGGAATTCTATTTTTACCTTTGGTTGGGTGTAGTAGCTTAGGTTGTCGTAGTGTTTCCATTCTTTTCTCCTATTTGTCTGCCAAACGTTCTGCCTCATGACAACTCTGCATTCTCTTTGGTTGCCACGCTGCTGGCCTTCGATCCAAGACCTCATCGTCGCTGTATTCATCATAGGGGTCATGGGGCTGGTGCAAATTCGGTGGCACCTCCCTTCTACACCCTAGACTCATGTGCACTCTCCCCTTTTCTTGAGAGGGAAGCTGCTCATGGTGAAAATCTTCCTTCGAAAGCAGCCTTCTAGGTAGCTGTGGCAATATACTGCTCCTGGTTTTCTCAGTTTTGACTTGTTTTCCAGCCACTCGTGGTGTGTCTCTCTTCAATTGCTCAAGAGAATGGATGATAGAAGATAATTGATGTTTGATATCACTTACCTGGTCATTGAGTAAGCATCGATTCCTCTCTAAGGTCAGAATTCTTCCAAAGTCCTCCTTAGTTCGCTGTTGTAGTGAGGGTGAATGCTGCCAAGATGACATAGTAACCTTGCTGTCCTCACAATTGAATGGTGTTTCTGTTGCTGTCTCAACTAGAGCACTAATTCATAAGGGTGATTATGCTTCTTTTCAACTGGTGGTTGTGCTGATCTCTCAACGAAAGCACCAATTTGTTGGGGTCCCGATTTTTTTCCCCAACTTTTCTACACCTTAGGGGTCAGCACGCCTACTGAAATCCTTCCTAACTTGCTGTCCCGTTTGATTCTTGAGTTCTTTTCTTATTTTATATCCCCTAAGCTGTCCTTCGGGTTAACTAATATATATAAAGATATGTTGGATAGGCAAGACAACTCTTAAACCTATCACAACTTGCCTTGGTTGAAGAAGACAACTCTTAACTTCAACCTTAGCTCTTAAGCAAGGAAGACAACTCTTAACCTTGACTTAAGCCCAAGTTATCTCAAGACAACTCTTAAAAGATAACCGAAATATAAACAAGAATAGAAGCAAGAATGCTTACCTTTGATTCTTGATTAATGAATGAGAAAATAACAAAATTCGTAGCTTATGAGCTCCTCACAAATAATGGGCTGTATTTATAGTCCTAAGACAGCCTTATCCTAATTTAACTAGTACTTAGGTTCCTTATCCACTTAGGATATGTTTTCCTAAGTCAACAAGCTTTTCTAAGTCAAATAAAACATTATCAAGATAGACCATATCCTTTGTGTCTTAATCCTACTAGGATTCTTGGTCTTTCTTGAATTCCTACCTAAACTAGAATTCCTACTTTATCTTGTTTTCTACAGCAGCTGGACTTCCTCTTGGCTTATCCTTCTAGGACTAGGACTTTGAATGCATATCCTTCTGCCCTTAGAATTCTTCTTGTCGCGCTTATCTTATTGCTACTGGAACTCATCATGAGTGTCCTACATTAATTAGCATTAAGTCAAATACTGGTTGGGCTTTACTGCTGGGCTGCATACTTTCTGTTGCTACTCTTGTTATGCACATTTTCTGGCCCATGCTCTCCTTTGTCGCCCCATTTTCTGCCCATTGCCTTTCCTTCATACTTAGGTTCTCAACAATTTCGGCAGTGCGCGGAACAAACTTTCGATAGTGACCGCAAAACCCCCGCAGGCTTGGCAGATGCGTTGGACATAATCAGCAGTGCGCGGGACGAACTATGGCGAGCGACCAGAACATCTGTGCAGGCGCGGCAGTGGCGTCGGGCCCATTCGGCAATGCACGGGACAAACTTTTGAGATCGACCAGAACATCCTCGTGGGCGTGGCAGTGGCAACGGACACATTTGGCAGTGCATGGGACGAACTTCTGGGAGCCACCGGAACATCCCCGAGTGTCGAACCAGTGTTGAACACATTGGCTGTGTGCAGGATGAATTTCCAGGAGCAACCGGAACATCCCTGCAGGTGCAGCAGCGTCATTGGGCGCACTTGGCAGTGCACAGGACATTCTTCCTGGAAAGACGGAACCTCCCTGCAGGCATGTCAGAGGCTTTGGTCGCTTGGCCATGCACGGGATGAACTTTTGGGGAGACTAGTACATCCCTGCAGGAACGGCAGAGGCTTCGGTCGCGTTTGGCAGTGCATGGGACAAACTTCGGTGGGCGACAGGAACATTCCCGCGGGTGCTGCAGCAGCGTCGGATGCGTTTGCAGTGCTGGGACAAACTTTTGGGAGCAACTAGAACATCCCCATGGGTGCGGCAAGTGTCGGCCGCATTCAGCAGTGCACGGGACGAACGTCCAAGAGCAACCAGAACATCCCTGGCATGCTCGGCAGTGCGCAGGGACAAACATCTGGGTGTGACCGGAACATCCCTGCAGGAGCGGCACCGGCATCAGGTGCACTTGGCCGTGCACAGGGCATTCTTCCTGGAAAGAGTGGAACATTCTTGCAAGTGCATCAAAGGTTTCTTTACTTGGCGATGTGTGGGATGAACTTCTGGGAGCGACAGAAACATCTGTGTAGGCACATCTGAGGCTTCGGGTGTGTTGGGCCGTGTATATAACGAACTTTAAGGAGTGACCTGAACATCCACACAGATGGAGCATAGGTGTTGGGCTTGTATGGAAGTGCACAGGATGAACTTTGGGGAGCAACCAAAAAATCCTCGTGGGCTCAGCAGAGGCATCGAACTAGTTTGGAAGTGCTAGGGACAAACTTCTGGGGGCAACCAGAATATTCCCACAAGCATAGCTGGGGCGTCAGGCGCATTTGGTAGGGCACAGGACGAACTTCTTGGAGCAACCAGAATATTCCCATGGGCATGGCAAGGGTGTCGCGCGCATTTGGCAGGGTGCAGAACAAATTTCTGGGATCAACCAGAACACCCTTGCGGGCACGGCATATGCTTCCTGTGCATTCAGCAGCACGTTGGGTGAACTTCTGGGAGCAACTGAAACATCCCTGCAGGCACGGCAGCGACTTTGGGCATGTTTGGCAGTGCACAGGATAAACTTCTGGGAGTGATCGTAAAGTCCCTGCGGGCTCAGAAGAGGCGTCGGACATATTCGGCAGCGACTCGGGATAAACTTCTTGGAATGACCGGAACATCCCCATGGGCATGGCAGAGGCTTCGGGCACGTTGGACAGTGCGTGGGATGAACTTCTGGGTGTAACTGAAACATCCCCGCGGGCACGGCAGAGTCTTCAGGAGCATTCGTGTTAGGGTCCCAATTTTTTTCTCCAACTTTTCTACACCTTAGGGGTCAGCACGCCCACTTAAAACCTTCCTAACTTGCTGTCCCGTTTGATTCTTGAGTTCTTTTCTTGGATTTTTATCGCCTAAGCTGTCCTTCGGGATTAACTAATGTATAAAGGATATGTTGGATAGGCAAGACAACTCTTAAACCTATCAGAACTTGCCTTGGTTGAAGAAGACAACTCTTAACTTCAACCAAAGCTCTTAAGCAAGGAAGACAACTCTTAACCTTGTCTTAAGCCCAAGTTATCTCAAGACAACTCTTAAAAGATAACCAAAATATAAACAAGAATGGAAGCAAGAATACTAACCTTGATTCTTGATTAATGAATGCACAATTCAGAGTATATGTTTCTGCTCACAAGTAATGGGCTGTATTTATAGTATTAGACAGCTTTATCCTAATTCAACTAGTACTTAGATTCCTAATCCACTTAGGATATAGGTTCCTAATCCACTTAGGATATGTTTTCCTAAGTCAACTAAAATATTATCAAGATAGACCTTATCCCAAAACTAAAATATTATCAAGATAGACCTTATCCCAATGTCTCCTAATCTTACGAGGATTCTTGGTCTTTCTTGAATTTCAACTTAGACTAAACCTTTCTGTCCTTATCTTATCTACTCTCCTACAGCTGCTGACCTTCATCTTGAGTTAAAATAAATTTTGCCTTTATGATTAAGCAAATTGTTTTGAAAACTTGTTATAAGTTAAAAACTCTCTTATAGAGGTAAACTGAAGTACTAGGCAGAAGCAAAGGTGCTCTATTAGGACTTCCATATGGCATGTCCTTCCATTCCAAGACTTCTCTTTGATGTAATCATCTTGTTGAAGTCAACTTTGTCATGACACCTTGTTGCTGCTAGAGTTCTTCATGCCGTCCATGTCCTCCTGCCTGGATTGTGTCATGCATCCCTGCCAATGCTTCTGTTCATCTTGGCTTGGATTTCTGCAGTCAATTAGGACAGAGACAGAACCTGGCCATGCTTCACTGCATGTTGCATGCACATTCTGCCCTGTTGCTGCTTGGTGCCTCGTGCGCATTCGCTCACGCACCCTTTGCCTCCTAAGATCCTTAACAATCCCCCTTTCTTGGAGACTCACCTTGTCCTCAAGGTGGAAATTAGGGAAACGTTGCTGGATATCATCATAGTCTTCCCATGTTGCTTCATCTTTGGGCGAATGACTCCACAATATGAGTACTCTCCATACTGGTCTTCAGTATGGATTTTTCAGTCGCTCCTGGAAATTCATCTTACCCATGCCTGAATGTGCCTGATGCCTCTGCTGCACCCACAGGGATGTTCTGGTCACTCTCAGAAGTTCGTCCTGTAAACTGTCAAACCAGCCTCACATAGCTGCTGCGCCTGCATAGTTGTTACGGTCGCTCCCAGTGGTTCTTCCCACAACCGCGCCCCTGGTGATGTTCCGGTTGGTTCCCAAAGTTCGTACTGTGTACTGCCAAATGTGCCAGATGTCTTTGCTGCGACTGCAGGGATATTCCGGTTGCTCCCGGAAGTTTGTCACTTGCAGTGCCAAATGTGCCTGACGCTGCTGCTGCACTCGCCGGATGTTCTGGACACTTACAAAAGTTTGTCCTGCACACTGCCGAATGCAGTCGAAAGCTCAGCCATGCCTGCAGGGATGTTCTGGTTGCTCCAGGAAGTTTGTCCCGGCACTGCCTAACATGTCCAATGCCGCTGCCGCGCATGCAGGAATGTACTGGTCTCTCCGAGAAGTTCATCCCGTGCACTGTTGGACATGTCTGAAGCCGCTACAGCACCTGCAGGAATGTTTTGATCACTCCCGAATGTTCATCCTGCGCACTGTCAAATGTGCCAGATGCCTCTACCAAGCCTGCGGCAATGTTATGGTCGCTCCTGGAAGTCCGAGCTGCACAGTGCCCAATGCACCCGCGAGGATGTTTTGGTCACTCCTTGAAGTTCATCCTGCACACTACCAAATGCACCCAATACTGCAGTTGCGCCTGTGGCGATGTTCCAGTTACTCCAGGAAGTTCGACATTTTTCGGTCACACCCGGAAGGTCTTCCCATGCACTAACAAATGCACCTGACACCTCTGCCAGGCCTACAGAGATGTTCCGGTCACTCGCCGAAGTTCCTCCCGTGCACTGCCAAACGCGCCCAACACCTTGCCGAACATGCCCAACACCTGTGCCGCACCTGCAGGGATGCTCCAGTCGCTCCCAGAAGTTCATACCAAGCACTGCCAAATGCGTCCGATGCCTCTCCCGAGCCAGTGGTGATTTTCTGGTCACTCCCGGAAGCTCGCTCTGACCACAGCCAAATGTGTCCAACACCACTGCCATCCCTGCTGGCATTTTTCACTCACTCCTGGAAATTCATCCTGCCCATGCCTGGACGTTCTTGATGCCTCTGCTGCACCCATAGGGATGTTCTGGTCAATCTCGGAAGTTTGTCCCATAAACTGTCAAACCAGCCTGACATAGCTGCTGCACCCGCAGAGTTGTTAAAGTCACTCCCAGAAGTTCTTCCTGCAGCCGTGCCCCTGGTGATGTTCCGGTCGCTCCCCAAAGTTTGTACTGTGCACTGACAAACGTGCCAGATGTCTTCGCTGTGACCGTGGGGATATTCCGGTTGCTCCCGGAAGTTCATCCCTTGCAGTGCCAAATGTGCCTGATGCCGCTGCCGTGCTCGCCAGATGTTTCAGACACTGGCAAAAGTTTGTCCTGCACACTGCCGAATGCAGTCAAAAGCTCTGCCATGCCCACAGGGATGTTCTGGTTGCTCTAGGAAGGTTGTCCCGGGCACTGCCAAACGTGTCCAACGCCGCTGCCGTGCCTGCAGGAATGTATTGGTTGCTCCTAGAAGTTCATCCCGTGCACTGCCGGACATGTTTGAAGCCGCTGCCATGCCTACAGGAATGTTTTGATCGCTCTTGCATGTTCATCCTGTGCACTGTCAAACGTACCAGATGCCTCCACTAAGCCTGTCGCGATGTTATGGTCACTCCCGGAAGTTCAACCTGCACACTGCCCAAAGCGCCCATGGGGATGTTTCGGTCACTCCCTAATTTCGTCCTGCACATTGACAAATGCGCCCGACACCGCATTCTCGCCTGTGGTGATGTTCCAGTCGCTCCAGGAAGTTCGACCTGCGCACTGTCCAACACGCCTAAAGGCTTTACCGCACCTGCGGGGAATTTCTGGTTGCACACGGAAATTCAACCTGCCCGTGCCCGAACGTGCCTGATGCCTCTGCTGTGCCCACAAGAATGTTCTGGTCACTCTCAAAAGTTCGTCCCATAAACTGTCAAACCAGGCCGACATAGCTGCTGCACTCACAGAGTTGTTATGGTCGCTCCCAGATGTTGTTCCTGCGGATGCAAAACTGGTGATGTTCCGGTCGCTCCCCAAAGTTTGTACTGTGCACTGCCGAACGTGCCAAATATCTTTGTTGCGACCGTAGGGATATTCCGGTTGCTCCCGGAAGTTCATTACTTGCAGTGCCAAATGTGCCCGATGCTGCTGCCACGCTCGCCAGATGTTTCGGACACTCACAAAAGTTTGTCCTGCACACTGCCTAATGCAGTCAAAAGCTCAGCCACACCTGCAGGGATGTTCCGATTGCTCCAGGAAGTTTGTCCCGGGCACTGCCAAACGTGTCCAACGCTGCTGCCGTGCCTGCAGGAATGTACTGGTTGCTCCGAGAAGTTCATCCCGTGCACTGCCAGATGTGTCTGAAGCCGCTGCCACGCCAGCAGGAATGTTTTGATCTCTCCCACATGTTCATCCTGCGCAGGTTGAACTTCTGGGAGCAGCCATAATATTCCCGCAGGTGTGGCAGAGACATCGGGTGCATTCGGCCATGTGCAGGATGCAGGCAGGGCAGTGGCGTCAGGTGCACTCGGCAGTGCACTGAAACATCCTCATGGGCATGGCATAGGTGTTGCTCACGTTCGGCCGTGAGCTGGATGAACTGCCAGGAGCGACTGGAACATCCCCACAGACATGGCAACGACATTGGGTGCCCTCAGCAGTGCGCCAAAACATCAGTGCAGGTGTGACAGAGGCATCGGGTGCATTAGCCCATGCTTGGGACAAACTTCCGTGGGCGACTGGAACATCCCTACAGGCACCACAGCAGCATTGGGCATTCTCAGCAGTGTGAGGGACAAAACATCCGGAAGTGACCGGAACATCCACACAGTATGGCACCCACGTTGGGCGCATTCTGCAGAGTGCAGGATGAACTTCCAGGAGCGACCGAAACATCACCACAGGCGTGGCAGCAGCGTTGGGCACGTTTGGCAGTTTGCAGGATGAACTTCTGGGAATGACCGGAACATCGCTGCTGGCACGGCAGAGGCATTGGACGCGTTCGGCACTGCTCGGGACAAACATCCAGGAGTGACCGGAACAACGCCGCGGGCATAGTAGAGGCTACGGGCGCATTGGGCAGTGTGCGGGACGAACTTCTGGGAGCAACCGGAACATCCCCGTGGGCACTGCAGTGGCATTGGATGCATTCGGCAGTGCACAGGACAAACTTCTGGGAGTGAACAGAATATCCCCGTGGGTGCGACAGAGGTGTAGGGCGCATTCGGCAGTGCCCAGGGTGAACTTCTGGGAGTGACCGGAACATCCCTTTGGGTGCGGCAATCGCATTGGACATGTTCAGCAGTGCACCGGATGAACTTCCAGGAGTGACCAGAACATTCCCACGGGCATGGCAGAGGCGTTGGCTACAAGGGGTAATCCCCACGGGCTCCATAGAGGTGTCGGACACATTCATCAGTGCTTGAGATGAACTTTTGGTAGCAACCACAACATCCCTACGGGCATGGCAGATGGTTGGGCGCATTCGTCATTGTGCGGGACGAACTACCTGAAGAGGCCAGAACACCCCTGTAGGCGCGACAAAGGTGACGGGCGTGTTAGGCTGTGGGCGGGATGAATTTCCAGCAGCGACCAGAATATCCTCGCGGTGTGGCAGAGGCATAAGGTGCGTTCGGTTGTGCACAGGAGGAATTTCTGGGAGCGACCGGAACATCACTGCAGGCACAGCAGAGGCATTGCTCACCTTTGGCAGTACTCAGGACGAACTTCCAGGAGCGACCAGAACATTCCTACACCTTAGGGGTCAGCATGCCTTCTGGAATGCTTCCTAACTTGCTGTCCTATTTGATTCTTGAGTTCTTTTCTTATTTTATATCCCCTAAGCTGTCCTTCGGGTTAACTAATATATATAAAGATATGTTGAATAGGCAAGACAACTCTTAAACCTATCACAACTTGCCTTGGTTGAAGAAGACAACTCTTAACTTCAACCTTAGCTCTTAAGCAAGGAAGACAACTCTTAACCTTAACTTAAGCCCAAGTTATCTCAAGACAACTCTTAAAAGATAACTGAAAATATAAACAAGAATGTGAGCAAGAATGCTTACCTTTGATTCTTGATTAATGAATGAGAAAATAACAAAATTCGTAGCTTTTGAGCTCCTCACAAATAATGGGCTGTATTTATAGTTCTAAGACAGTCTTGTCCTAATTTAACTAGTACTTAGGTTCCTTATCCACTTAGGATATGTTTTCCTAAGTCAACAAGCTTTCCTAAGTCAAATAAAACATTATCAAGATAGACCTTATCCAAATGTTTCCTAATTCTACTAGGATTCTTGGTCTTTCTTGAATTTCTACCTAGACTAGAATTCCTACCTTATCTTGTATTTTACAGCAGCTGCACTTCCTCTTGCCTAATCCTTGTAGGACTAGGACTCTGAATGCATATCCTTCTGCCCTTAGAATTCTTCTTGTCGCGACTATCCTATTGCTACTGGAACTCATCATGAGTGTCCTACTGCTGATAGAACTCTTCTTGGCATGGATGTCCTGCTGCTACTAGAACTCTGCTTGGCATAAACGTCTTACTGCTGCTGGAGTTCTTCTTGATGCAAATATCCTTCTTCTGCTGAAACTCTTGTTGGCATGAATGTCTTTCATTGATTAGGAAGTCCAGGCCTTACTGTCGGGCTGCACACTTGCTGTTGCCAGGCTTGTTGTGCACATTTTCTGGCCCATGCTCTCCTTTGCTGCCCCATTTTCTGCCCATTGCCTTTCCTTCATACTTAGGTTCTCCAACAGTGCGGCAGAGGTGTTGGGTACATTCAGCAGTGCAGAGGACGAACTTAGGGGAGCGATCGGAACATCGCCACAGGCTCAGCAACAGCGTTAGTCACATTCAGCAGTGCACGGGACGAACTTCCTGGAGCAACCAGAACATCTCCATGGGTGCAACAGTGGCATGAGGCGCGTTCAGCAGCGCTTGGGACAAACTTCCGGGAGTGACCAAAACATCCCCATGGGTGCAGTGGAGGCTTTGGGCATGTTGGGGCAGTGCACGGGATGAACTTCCGGGAGCAAGTGGAACATCCCTGCAGGTGCTGCAGAGGTGTTGGTGGCTTTCGGCAGTGCTCGGGATGAACTTCTGAGAGTGATCAAAAAATCCCCGTGGGATCGGTAGAGGCTTCAGGCGCGTTCAGCAGTGCACGGGACAAACTTCTGGGTGCGACCAAAAAATCCCTGCAGTTGTGGCAGTGGCAGCAGGCGCATATGTGTTGGGGTCCCAATTTTTTTCTCCAACTTTTCTACACCTTAGGGGTCAGCACGCCTACTAAAAACCTTCCTAACTTGCTGTCCCGTTTGATTCTTGAGTCATTTCTTATATTTACGTCCCCTAAGCTGTCCTTCGGTTAACTAATATGTAAAAGGATATGTTGGATAGGCAAGACAACTCTTAAACCTATCACAACTTGCCTTGGTTGAAGAAGACAACTCTTAACTTCAACCTAAGCTCTTAAGCAAAGAAGACAACTCTTACCTTGACTTAAGCCCAAGTTATCTAAGACAACTCTTAAAAGATAACCGAAATATAAACAAGAATGTAAGCAAGAATGCTAACCTTTGATTCTTGATTAATGAATGAGAAATAACAAAATTCAGAGCATATGTCCTTCTCACAAATAATGGGCTGTATTTATAGTCCTAAGACAGCCTTATTCAACTAGTACTTAGGTTCCTTATCCACTTAGGATATGTTTTCCTAAGTCAACAAGCTTTTCTAAGTCAAGTAAAACATTATCAAGATAGACCTTATCCCATTGTTTCCTAATCCTACTAGGATTCTTGGTCTTTCTTGAATTCCTACTTAGACTAGAATTCCTACTTTGACTAAGTCTTTCTGTCCTTATCTTATCTCCTCTCCTACAGCTGCTGAACTTCTTCTTGCCATTTCCTTCTAGGATTAGGACTTCCATATGGCGTGTCCTTCCATTCCAAGACTCCTCCTTGACGTGATCATCTTGCTGAAGTCAAACCTGCCATGACGTCCTGCTGCTGCTGGAGTTCTTCATGCCGTCTATGTCCTTCTCCTGCTGGAACTCTTCTTGACATGGACGTGTTACTGCTGCTGGAGTTCTTCTTCATGCATTGTCCTTCTTCTGCTGGAACTCCTGTTGGTGTGAATGTCTTTCATTAATTAGGATTAAGTCAAATACTGGCCGGGCTTCATTGCTGGGCTGCACACTTGCTGTTGCCATGCTTGTTGTACACATTTTCTGGCCCATGCTCTCCTTTGCGCCCCATTTTCTGCCCATTGCCTTTCCTGCATACTTAGGTTCTCAACAGTATGGCAGTGCATGGGACGAACTTCAGGGAGCAACTGGAACATCCCCGTGGGCGAAGCAGCGGCATGGGGCGTGTTTGGCAATGCATGTGACGAACTTTTGGGAGTGACCAGAAATTCACCGTGGGCTCGGCAGGGGCATTGGACGTGTTCTGCATTGCTTGGGATGAATTTCTGGGATCAACTGGAACATCCCTGCGGGCACGGCAGAGGCTTTGGGCCCATTAGGCAGTGCACAAGAAAAACTTCCGGCAGCAACTGTAACATCCATGTGGATGCAGCAATGGCATCAAACACATTCAACAGTGTATGGGTCAAACTTTTTGGGAGCGACCGGAACATTCCCGTAGAGGCAGGAGGAGTGTCGGGCATGCTCGGTAGTGCAGGGGACGATCTTCTGGGAGTGACCGGAACGTCCCCGCAGGTGCAGTAGAGGCATCAGGTGCATTTGGCAATGCACAGGATGAACTTCTGGGAGCAACTGGAATATCATGTGGGACCGGCAGAGGCTTTGGGACCGTTAGGCAGTGCGCGCAAAAAACTTCCAGCAGCGACTGTAACGTCCATGCGGATGCAGCAATGGTGTCAGACACATTCAACAGTGCACGGTTCAAACTTTTGGGAGCAACTGAAACATTCCCGCGGAGACAGGAGGAGCGTCGGGCACGTTCAGCAGTGCAGGGACGATCTTCCAGGGAGTGACCGAAACATCCCTGTGGGTGCGGCAGAGGCGTCGGGTGCATTTGGCAATGCAAGGGATGAACTTCCGAGAGCAACCCAATCATTCCTGCGGGCACGGCAGTGGCGTTGGATACGTTTGGCAGTGTGCAGGATGAACTTGCGGGAGCAACCGGAGCATCCCTGTGGGTGTGGCAGAGGCTTTGGACGTGTTGGGCAGTGTGCAGGACGAACTTGCAGGAGTGACCGGAACCTCCCCGTGGCTGCAGAAGAATCTTCGGATGCGTTGGGCAGTTTGCAGGACAAACATCCAAGTGAGACTGAAACATCCCCGTGGGCATGGCAGAGGCATTGAGCATGTTAGGCAGTGTACGGGACGAACTTTTGGGAGGGACCAGAAGCTCCCCTATATCTAAACATATTATTTAGTGCTATATGTTCCACTAGGGGTATTAGAATGATAAAACCAGAGATAATAGCAGGATTAGGTTGGAACTTAGAAAAATTTGTAGAAATAAATACAAGAAAAACAGTATTAGTACCAGAAAGTAGTTCAATATATGTAGACTTAAATGGTAATCAAAGTATAAGATTTGATAATTTTGTAGAACAAAGAAATGTAGGAGCCTCAGAATTAGATAGTGATGAAGAATCTATAGAACAAAATATACCTATCATAAGAAGAAATTAAAAATGTCAATAAATACAGACTTTAATTCACATAGAGAAACAATTAATTCCTTGCTTAGGATAAACTTAGATAGTAGAGTAAATATAGCAACATTTAGAAATATGTTAATAATTGAAATAGAAAGATTAGAAGAAAGATTAGCAAATAGTGGAAGTATGTTAGTATTAAGTAATTATCACCCTCAGTTATGGGAAGAAATAATAGCTAAGTGGGAATCTAGTACAATCTTACATTTGAGTACGTTTAATTTCATAGATAACCAAGAGAAAGTAAATTATGTAGAAAATTTATTAGGAGAAGTAGCAAAGTTATATTTTCAGTCATGGAAAAAAGACTATAGTAGTGCGTATAGATTATTAGCAGCTAATGCTGATGTAACAAAAAATATAACTAGTCAAATAAGGCAGATGATTTTAGGATATGACCAGTATAGAGGAAACACAGAAATGCAAAATAGAGCATTACAAGACTTAGAAAGATTACACATAGATAATATGACACAGATAAAAGATTTTAGTAATGAATATCTTAACTTAGCAAGTAAGACAGGAAGAGCATTTACTGATGACCAACTAAGTAGTAAGTATTTTCTAAAATTACCTCCTCATTTTAATACTATATTAGCAGATGAATGAAATAAAAAGCATGGTACATCCTTCCAAATAGGAATAACACCTAGAATAATATTTACATTTGAATACTTCAAAATCAGTGTATAGTAAATGAAGTGGCTAAGCAGGTTAAGAGTTATAATTATTGTAAAAATGTGTATATACCAAGGATATATAAACAAAAGGTACTGCATTCAATCAGAATCTTTGATCTGGCTTCTTCAGGATAACCATTACTGTAGGAGGCGGGAATAGATCTGACTCCTAAATTAATATGCCCAGAGGGACATTTGTCTTTTCCAAAGAGGGTATATAACATATGTGCTAGCCTCTAGGAATATGGTTCTATGAATCTTCTGACCTGTTCTGCTTTAGTCACAATGATCTTGTAGACATATCCCATTTCCATCATTCTGTTGAAACCATATATTTCTTCAAGTGGTTCCCACATAGAAAGGTGTATGGCCATTCTGTAGAAGACAAAACCTTCTTCATAGTCACAAGCTTTAGTTTCTTCATGTTTTTTCCCCATATAGTATATGACATTTATACCTAGAGTATTTATATCTGGCCGATATACTAAATCTCTCATTTTTTCCTGATAATAAATCATTAAAAAAAACCCCTCTTTGTTTTTTCTTCTTTTTCAAAGTAGGCTACAACCTCTTTTTCTCTCATTGAGCTCCTTTTTCATATTTTCTAATTTTTCCTCGAGCTCTTTGATTTTTTCATTCTTAGCACTCAACTCTGCCTTTGCCAAATTTAGCTCTTTTTGGAGCATGAATGGTGTTTGTGGGGTAAGGCCAAGTGCTGGGGGGGCCAAAAGCATGGATCTCAGATGTTCTTCTTGATTTTTTAAATCAAGATAACAGCACAAAGCATGGATTATTCAGGCTTGGATTTTGGATTGGAATTCCAAAGATTATCAACGAGACATTTTTGCTCAGGCTTTAATTGGGCTTTGGCCTTAAAGGAGAGGTTTGTTCCTGAAGGAAAAGACTTTAAAGTGTATGGGCCGAAGAAAAAAGCATTGGGTGTTGGTGTTTGTGATGATCCTGCCATTGCTGCAAAAAAGAATAAATAATTTTGTTAAGAAAAAATTATTTTTCTACAATGTCTAGTTTGTCTACATATGCATGAAAGAATTAATAGAATGAAAGAATATGTTGATGGACTTAGTGGGCTCCTAACTTAAGTTGGTACCCACAACAAAATTGAATTTTGTACAATGCCATCATGAATGTATGAATGCATATTGCTTTTCTATATGAAAAATGTAAATGCAAATGCAAATTATATTTTTCTACATGTATATTAAATTTCTACTATGCAGATTTCTACTGATTACATGTCTACATGATGATTGTTTTTCTATCCTCCCTCTTAGAGGGTTAATAATTTTAATTGTCCTTCAAAATTATCTTGATTTTCTATTTCTTCTATATTATCACATATACTTAATACGTCACTGTCATTACTATTTTCACTACCATTTATACTAATTATATCAAATTCATCTTCTAATTCTAACTCTTTATACACTGTCATTCTTTCTAAATCTCCTCTTTTATTCCTACATTCTCTAGCATAATATCCTATTTGTCCACATATAAAACATTTACATTTTTTAATTGGTGGTTTTTTATTTTTAAATTTATTAACGGCGTGTGTTGAGAACTTAAGTATGAAAGAAATGCAATGGGCAGAAAATGAGCTGCAAAGGAGAGCATGGACAAGAAAATGTGCACAACAAGCATGGCAACAGCAAGTGTGCAGCCCAGCAGTGAGGCCCAGCTATTATTTGACTTAATCCTAATCAATAAAGGACATTCACACCAACAGGAGTTCCAGCAGAAGAAGGATAATCGCATCAAGAAGAGTTCCAGCAGTAGGAGGACATCTATGCCAAGCAGAGTTCTAGCAGCAGCAGGACATCCATGCCAAGCAGAGTTCTAGCAGCAGCAGGACATCCATGCCAAGCAGAGGTCCAGCAGCAGCAGGACATCTATGCCAAGCAGAGTGCCCTATGCCTCTGCCATGCCTACGGGGAGTGCCCTATGCCTCTGCCATGCCTACGGGGTTGTTTTGGTCACTTTCAAAAGTCAACCCGTTCACTGCCGAATGCGCCCGCTGCATCTGCTGCACCCACGGGGAAGTTCGTCCTGGACACAGCCCAATGCACTGCCTACGGGGTTGTTTTGGTCACTTTCAAAAGTCAACCTGTGCACTGCCGAATGTGCCCGCTGCATCTGCTGCACCCACGGGGAAGTTCGTCCTGGACACAGCCCAATGCACTGCCTATGCAGTTGTTTTGGTCACTTTCAAAAGTCAACCTGTGCACTGCTGAATGCGCCCACTGCATCTGCTGCACCCGCGGGGAAGTTCGTCCCGGACACAGCCCAATGCACCGGAAGCCTCTGCTGCGCCTAGGCAGATGTTCCAATAGCTCCCAGAAGTTCATCCCATGCACTACAGATTGCGCTCAACACCTCTGCCATGCCGGTGGAGATGTTCCGGTCACTCTCACAAGTTTGTCCCACGCATCATCCAATGCACTGAAAGCCCCTGCCACATCCTGTGGGATGCTCCTGTAGCTCCAAGAAGTTCATCCCGTGCACTTCTTAATACGCTGGCGACATCTGCTGCGCTCGTGGGGATGTTCCGGTCACTCTGCAAAGTTCGTCCCACACTGCCAAACCTGTCCGACACGTCTGCTGCGCCCACAGGGGATGTTCATGTCACTCCCAGAAGTTCGTTCCGCATGCTATCCAATGTGTCTGGCTTTGCTGCCACACTCACATGGATATTCAGGTCGCTCCCCGTAAGTTCATCCCACACACTGCAGTACACGCACGCTTTTTCTAGTGCACCCACGGGGATGTTCTGGTCACTCTCGAAAGTTTGTCCTGAGCACTGCCGAATGTGGCTGACACCCCTACTGCACCTGAGGGGATGCTCCAATCACTCCTAGAAGTTCATCCCATGCACTGCCAAACGTGCCCGACGCCTCTGCTTTGCCCGCGGGGATGTTTGGGTCACTCCTGGAAGTTTGCCCCATGCACTGCCCCACGTACTGGAAGCCTCTGCTCCACCCGTTGGGATGTTTCAGTCTGTCCAACCCGGCTGAAGCCTTTGCCGCACCTGCAGGGATGCTCTGGTCGCTCCCTAGAAGTTTGTCCCGCACACGGCCGAATGCACCAGATACTTCTGCTGTGCCCGAGGGGATGTTTTGGCTAATCAGGGAAGTTTGTACTGTGCACTGCCCAATGTGCTCGACAATGCTGCCGCACCTGTAGTGATGTTCCAGTTGCCCTTGGAAGTTTGTCCCGCACACTGCCGAATTGTTGAGAACCTAAGCATGCAGGAAAGGCAATGGGCAGAAAATGGGGCGACAAAGGAGAGCATGGGCCAGAAAATGTGCACAACAAGCCTGGCAACAGCAAGTGTGCAGCCCGGCAGTGAGGCCTGGGCGTTCCTAATCAATGAAGGACATTCATGCCAACAAGAGTTCCAGCAGAAGAAGGATATTTGCATCAAGAAGAACTCCAGCAGCAGTAAGACATTTATGCCAAGCAGAGTTCTAGCAACAGCAGGACATCCATGCCAAGTAGAGTTCCAGCAGCAGCAGGACATCCATGCCAAGAAGAGTTCTATCAGCAGTAGGACACTCATGATGAGTTCCAGTAGCAATAGGATAGTCATGACAAGAAGAATTCTAAGGGCAGAAGGATATGCATTGAGAGTCCTAGTCCTAGAAGGATAAGCCAAGAGGAAGTCCAGCTACTGTAGAAAACAAGATAAAGTAGGAATTCTAGTCTAAGTAGGAATTCAAGAAAGACCAAGAATCCTAGTAGGATTAGGACACAAAGGATAAGGTCTATCTTGATAATGTTTTATTTGACTTAGAAAAGCTTGTTGACTTAGGAAAACATATCCTAAGTGGATAAGGAACCTAAGTACTAGTTAAATTAGGATAAGGCTGTCTTAGGACTATAAATACAGCCCATTATTTGTGAGGAGGACATAAGCTACGAATTTTGTTATTTTCTCATTCATTAATCAAGAATCAAAGGTAAGCATTCTTGCTCACATTCTTGTTTATATTTTCGGTTATCTTTTAAGAGTTGTCTTGAGATAACTTGGGCTTAAGTCAAGGTTAAGAGTTGTCTTCCTTGCTTAAGAGCTAAGGTTGAAGTTAAGAGTTGTCTTCTTCAACCAAGGCAAGTTGTGATAGGTTTAAGAGTTGTCTTGCCTATCCAACATATCTTTTATATATTAGTTAACCCGAAGGACAGCTTAGGGGATGTAAATATAAGAAAAGAACTCAAGAATCAAACGGGACAGCAAGTTAGGAAGGATTCCAGTAGGCGTGCTGACCCCTAAGGTGTAGAAAAGTTGAGGAAAAAAATCGGGACCCCAACATGAATGCACCCCGACGCCTCTGCCATGCCCACAGGGATGTTCCAGTCGCTCCTAGACATTCATCTCGCTCACTGCCCAAAGCCTCTGCTGCACTGGCAGGGTCATTCCGATCGCTCCCAAAAGTTTGTCCTACGCACTGCCAATTATGTCCAACCTGCTGCCACACCCGCAGGGATGTTCTAGTTGCTTCTGGAAGTTCATCCCGAGCACTGCCGAACGCATCTGACGCCACTGCTGAGCCTGCAGGATTTTCCGGTCACTCTTGGAACTTCAACCCGTGCACTGACAGATGCGCCAAATCCCGCTGCCGTGCCCGTGGGGATGTTCCGGTTTATCCCGAAAGTTCATACCGCACACTGCCTAATGTGCCTGAAGCCTATGCCGTACCAGGGTGGATGTTCCAATACCTCCCAGAAGTTTATCCCACGCACTGCAGATCATGCTTGAGGCCTCTGCCGCACATGCGGGGATGTTCCAATCGCTCCCAGAAGTTCATCCTGTGCTCCGCCCAACGAGCTGGAATGCCTACCATGCCCAGGGCATGTTCTGGTAGCTCCCTGAAAGTTTATCCTGAACGCTGTCGAATGCACCCGACATCTCTGCCATGCCCATAGGGATGTTCAGGTCACTCCTAGAAGTACGTCCTGTGCACAGCCAAATGCGCCTGATGTAGCTGCCATACCCACGGGGATGTTCTGGTCGCTCCCCGAAGTTCATCACGTGCACTACAAAACGTGCTCAATGCCTGTGCCGTGCCTGTGGGTGTATTCCGGAAGTTCGCCCCGCATGCTGCCTAACATGCCCGAAGCCTCTGGTGCGCCACGGGGATGTTCTAGTTGCTCTTAGAAGTTTGTCCTGAGCACTACCGAATGCATCCGATGCCTCTGCCAAACCCACAGTGATTTTCTGATCACTCCCAAAAGTTCATCCTGTACACTACCGAACACGCCCAACGCCTCTTCTGCACCCGTGGGGATGTTCCAATTGATCCTGGAAGTTTGTCCCGCACACTGTTAAATATGCCCAATGCTCTGCCATGCCGGCGGGGTTGTTCTGGTCACTCTCAGAAGTTCATCCTGCATACTGCCGAACGCATCCAACATCGCTACCGCACCTGCGGGGGTGATCTGGTCACTCCTGGAAGTTTGTCAACACACTGCCGTACGAGCGTGACAGCTCTGCCATGCCCACAGAGATGTTCCAGTCCCTCCTGGAAGTTTGTCCTGTGCACTGCCGCACGAGCCCTATGCCGCTGCCACATCGGGGGGGATGTTCTGGTCGCTCCCTGAATTTGGTTCCAAGCACTGCCATACACGCCTAATGCCTCTGCCATGATTGGGGGGATGTTCCAGTAGCTCTTGGAAGTTTGTCCTGCGGACTGCCTCACGCACCTAACACTTCTGCTGTGCCACGGGGATATTCTAGTCAATCTCAGAAGTTCATCCCCACACTGCTTGATGCACCCAACACCACTGCCACGCTTGCGGGGATGTGCTGGTTGGTTCCAGAAGTTCATTGTGTGTTGCTGAATTTGCCCGATGCCTCTGCCATGCCCACGGGAATGTTCTGGCTGCTCCCAGAACTTCGTCCTGCACACTGCTGAACGTGCCCAATGCCACTGCCGCGCCCATGTAGATATTCCATTTGCTCCAGTAAGTTCGTCTCGTACACTTTTGAATGCACACGATGCCTCTGCCACAGCCGCAGGGATGTTCTAGTCGCTCTTGGAAGTTCATCTCCGCGCACTGCTTTACGGACCCCAAGCCTCTGCCATGCCTGCGGGGATGTCCCAGTCGCTCCCGGTAGTTCATCCCATGCACTGCCGAATGTGTCTGCCGCCACTGCCATGCCCGTGGGGTTGTTCCGGTCGCTCCCTGGAAGTTCATCTCGAGCACTGCTGAACTCGTCCGACACCTTTTGCTGAGCCAGCAGGGATGTTACGACCACTCCCGTAAGTTCGTCCCACGCACTGCCGTCTGCGCTGGGTGCCATTGCTGTGCCTGTGGGGATGTTCTGGTTGCTCCCGAAAGTTTGCCTTGCACACAGCTGATCGTACCCTGATGCCTCTGATGTGCCTGCGGGGATGTTTGAGTTGCTCCCACAAATTTGTCCCACGCACTGCTGAACTTTTGGGGTCCCAATTTTTTTCCCCAACTTTCTACACCTTAGGGGTCAGCATGCCTACTAAAATCCTTCCTAACTTGCTGTCCCTGTTTGATTCTTGAGTTCTTTTCTTATATTTACATCCCCTAAGCTGTCCTTCGGGTTAACTAATATATATATATATAAGGATATGTTGGATAGGCAAGACAACTCTTAAACCTATCACAACTTGCCTTGGTTGAAGAAGACAACTCTTAACTTCAACCCTAAGCTCTTAAGCAAGGAAGACAACTCTTAACCTTGTCTTAAGCCCAAGTTATCTCAAGACAACTCTTAAAAGATAACCAAAAATATAAACAAGAATGTGAGCAAGAATGCTAACCTTTGATTCTTGATTAATGAATGAGAAAATAACAAAATTCGGAGCATATCCTCCTCACAAATAATGGGCTGTATTTATAGTCCTAAGATAGCCTTATCCTAATTTAACTAGTACTTAGGTTCCTTATCCACTTAGGATATGTTTTCCTAAGTCAACAAGCTTTTCTAAGTCATCTAAAACATTATCAAGATAGACCTTATCCCATTGTTTCCTAATCCTACTAGGATTCTTGGTCTTTCTTGAATTCCTACTAAGACTAGAATTCCTATTTTGACTAAGTCTTTCTGTCCTTATCTTATCTTCTCTCCTACAGCTGCTGAACTTCTTCTTGCTGTTTCCTTATTGGATTAGAACTTCTGCTGTGGCATGTCCTTTCTCTCCAAGACTTCTCTTTGGCGTGGTCCTCTTGCTGAAGTAAACCTGCCAAGACATCCTGCTGCTGCTGGAGTTCTTCACGCCGTCACTCTCCTTCTCCTGCTCGGATTGCTTCATGCGTGTCCTGCCAATGCTGGTCTTCTTCTTGGCTTGGATTTCCACAATTGATTAGGACTGAGTCAGAACCTGGCCATGCTTCACTGCTTGTGGCATGCAGGCTTGTTGCGCGCACATTCTTGCCTGTTTCTGCCTCTCTTGCTGCCTGGCGCCTTGCGCGCATTCGCTCACGCTCCCTTTAGCTCCTAAGGTCCGATGCCAATTTGTCTTCCATATATTGCTTGATAACTTGACATTCCCGGGCAGCAGCATTGGACACGTTCAGCAGTGTGCAGGGCAAACTTCCGGGAGCAGCCGGAACATCCCGGTGGGCCACAACAGAGATGTTGGGTGTGTTTGATAGTGCATGGTATGAACTTTCAGGAGCGACCGTAACATCCCTGTAGGCACGGCAGCAGCATTGGACACATTCAGCTGCGTGCAGGGCAAACTTCCGGGAGCAGCAGAGACGTTGGGTGTGTTTGACACTACATGGCATGAACTTTCAGGAGCGACCGTAACATCCCTTTGGGCACAGCAGCGGCATCGGACACTGCAGCACTGTACAGCAAGAACTTCAGGGAGTGACCAGAACATCCCCACGGGCATAACAGAGGCATTGGGTGCATTTTGCAGTGCGTGGGACGAACTTCCAGGAGCAACTTGAACATCCCCGTAGGCATGGCTGCAGTGTTTGACATGTTTGGCAGTGCATGGGACAAGCTTCCAGGACTGACCAGAACATTCCCCATGTGGCAGAGGCTTTGGGTGCATTGGGCAGTGTATGGTTCAAACTTCCGGGAGCGACCAGAACATCCCCACAGGTGCGGCGGAGGTGTAAGGCACCATTGCAGTGCGTGGGATGAACTTCTGGAAGCTAGCAGAACATCCCCCTGGGGCATGCAGAGGCTTCCGACACGTTTGCAGTGCAGGGTCAAACTTCTGGGTGCAACTTTAACATCTCCGCAGGCGAGACAGTGGCATCGAGCGCTTTTGGCAGTGCGTGGGACAAACTTCCCTGAGTGACCGGAACATCCCCGTAGGCTCAGCAAATGCATTGGGCTAATTCGGCAGTGCATGCGACAAGCTTATAGGAGTGACCAAAACATCCCCACAGGTGTGGCAGAAGCTTCGGGTGCATTCAGCATTGTGCGGGATTAAATTTCGGGAGCTTCTGGAACATCCCTGCAGGATCAACAGAAGTGTTAGGCATGTTCGGCAGAGCGCGTGACAAACTTTTGGGGAATGACTAAAACATCCCTGCAGACGCAGTAGAGGTGTTAGTCACATTTTACAGTGCATGGGACAAACTTCAGGGAGCAACTGGAACATCCCACTGGCAAAACAAAAGCATCGGCCGCATTCAGCAGTGCACAGGATGAACTTCCGGGAGTGACCAGAACATCCCCGCGGGTGTAGCAGCGTCATGAGGTGTGTATAGCAGTGTGTGGGACAAATTTGTGGGAGCGACTGGATAATCGCCAATGCAGTATCAGCATCGGGCATGTTCAGCTTGCAAGGGATGAACTTCTGGGAGCGACCGGAACATCCCCACGAGTGCAACATTGGTGTGGGGTGCATTCGACAGTGCGTGGGATGAACTTTCGGAAGCAACTGGAACATCCCCATCGATACAGCAGAGGCTTCGGGTGCATTTGGCAGTACGTGGGATGAACTTCTGGGACCGACCGGAAACATCCCCGCAGGTGCAGCAGCGGCCTTCAGTGCAATCAGCACTACACGGAACAAACTTCCAACAGCGACTGGAACATCTCCGCGGGTGTGGCAAGGACTTTGGGTACGTTGAGCAGTGTGCAGGATGAACTTCGGATAGCGACTGGAACATACCTGAGGGAGCTGCAGATGCATCGGGCGTGTTCAGTAGTGCACAGGGCTGACTTGTGGGTGTGACCAAAACATCCCCGAAGGCACGTTAGAGGTATCGGGCTCATGTGACAGTGCATGGGACAAACTTGCAGGAGCGACTGGAACATCCCTGCAGGCTCAGCAGCAGCGCTGGGTGCATTTGTGTTGGGGTCCCGATTTTTTTCCCAACTTTTCTACACCTTAGGGGTCAGCATGCCCACTGGAATCCTTCCTAACTTGCTGTCCCATTTGATTCTTGAGTTCTTTTCTTATTTTATATCCCCTAAGCTGTCCTTAGGTTAACTAATATATATAAAGATATGTTGGATAGGCAAGACAACTCTTAAACCTATCACAACTTGCCTTGGTTGAAGAAGACAACTCTTACTTCAACCTTAGCTCTTAAGCAAGGAAGACAACTCTTAACCTTAACTTAAGCCCAAGTTATCTCAAGACAACTCTTAAAAGATAACCGAAATATAAACAAGAATGGAAGCAAGAATGCTTACCTTTGATTCTTGATTAATGAATGAGAAAATAACAAAATTCGTAGCTTATGTCCTCCTCACAAATAATGGGCTGTATTTATAGTCCTAAGACAGCCTTATCCTAATTTAACTAGTACTTAGGTTCCTTATCCACTTAGGATATGTTTTCCTAAGTCAACAAGCTTTTCTAAGTCAAATAAAACATTATCAAGATAGACCTTATCCTTTGTGTCCTAATCCTACTAGGATTCTTGGTCTTTCTTGAATTCCTACTTAGACTAGAATTCCTACTTTATCTTGTTTTCTACAGCAGCTGGACTTCCTCTTGGCTTATCCTTCTAGGACTAGGACTCTCAATAAGTATCCTTCTGCCCTTAGAATTCTTCTTGTCGTGACTATCCTATTGCTACTGGAACTCATCATGAGTGTCCTGCTGCTGATAGAACTCTTCTTGGCATAGATGTCCTGCTGCTACTGGAATTCTCCTTGGCATGGATGTCCTGCTGCTGCTGGAATTCTCCTTGGCTTTCATTTCCGCCATTGATTAGGACTGAGTCAGAACCTGGCCGTGCTTCACTGCTTGCTGCGTGCATGCTGGTTGTGCGCACTTGCTGGTTGGTGGCTGCCTCTCTTGCTGCCTGGTGCCTTGCGCACAATCTCTCATGCTCCCTTTGCCTCCTAAGGTCCTCAACAGTTTGGCAGTGCACGGAACGAACTTCTGGGGAGCGACCAGAATATACCCGCGGGCTTGGCAGAGGCATCAGACACATTCGCCAGTACTAGGGGTGAACTTCCGGGAGCGACTGGAACATCCCTGCAGGCGTGGCAGAGGCTACAGGGTGCTCGGCTGTGAGCGGGATGAACTTCTGGGAGTGGCTGGAGCATCCCTGTGGGTGTGGCAACGGCATCAAACATGTTCTGCAGTGCGTGGGATGAACTACCGGGACGACCAAATTATCCCTGCGGTGTGGCAGTGGCATTGTGCAAGTTTGTCAGTTCTGAGGATGAACTTTTGGGAGCGACCAGAACATTCCTGTGGGCACAGCAGAGGCATCATGCGCGTTTGGCAGTGTGTGGGACGAACATCTGGGAGCGACCGGATCATCCCCGCAGGGCGTGGCAGCAGCATCAAATACGTTTCGGCAGTGCACTAGATGAACTTCCTGGACCTACCGGAACATACCTGAGGGCATGGCAGAGGCTTCGGGCACATTCAGTAGTGCACGAGACAAACTTCCAGTAGTGCTGGAACATCCCCACGGGTGCAGCAGAGTTGTCAGACGTGTTCTGCAGTGCTCGGGACGAACTTCCGGGAGCTAACAAAAATTCCCCACGGGCACGGCAGCAGCATCAGATGCGTTCGGCAGTGCTCAGGGACAACTTCCGGAGGTGATGGGAACATCTCTGCAGGTGTGGCAGATGCTTCGGGCGTGTTCAGCCATGCGTGGGACAAAGTTCCAGGAGTGACCCGGAACATCTCGTGGGCGAGGCAGCGGCATTAAATACGTTCAGCAATGCATGGGATTAATTTCTTGAACTTACCGGAACATACTTGAGGGCGCGGCAGACGCTTTGGGCACATTTGGTAGTGCACGGAGCAAACTTCCAAGAGTGACCGGAACATCCCTGTGGGTGTGGCAGAGGCATCAGATGCATTCGGCAGTTCCTGGGACGAACTTCCAGGAGCTACCAAAAATTCCCTGCAGGCATCGCAGCTGCATTGGATGCATTTGGCAGTGCACGAGGACAAACTTTCGGGGGTGACGAGAACATCTCCACAGGAGCAGCAGAGGCTTCGGACGTGTTCGGCCGTGTGTGGGACAAAGTTCCAGGAGCGACTGAAATATCCCCGTGGTATGGCAGCTGCATTGGATGTGTTCAGAAGTGCACGGGACGAACTTCTGGGATGGACCAGAACATCCCTATACGTGTGGTGCCAGCTTCGGATGTGTTCAGCAGTGCGGGGGACGAACTTCCGCAGTGACCAGAACATCTTCGCATGCACTGCAGAGGCGTCGGGTGCATTCGGTAGTGTGCAGGTCAAACTTCTAGGAGTGACTGGAAAATCCCACGGGCACAGCAGCAGCGTCGGACACATTCATGTTGGGGTCCCGATTTTTTTCCCCAACTTTTCTACACCTTAGGGGTCAGCACGCCTACTAGAATCCTTCCTAACTTGCTGTCCCGTTTGATTCTTGAGTTCTTTTCTTATTTTATATCCCCTAAGCTATCCTTCGGGTTAACTAATATATATAAAGATATGTTGGATAGGCAAGACAACTCTTAAACCTATCACAACTTGCCTTGGTTGAAGAAGACAACTCTTAACTTCAACCTTAGCTCTTAAGCAAGGAAGACAACTCTTAACCTTGACTTAAGCCCAAGTTATCTCAAGACAACTCTTAAAAGATAACCGAAATATAAACAAGAATAGAAGCAAGAATGCTTACCTTTGATTTCTTTGATTAATGAATGAGAAAATAACAAAATTCGTAGCTTATGAGCTCCTCACAAATAATGGGCTGTATTTATAGTCCTAAGACAGCCTTATCCTAATTTAACTAGTACTTAGGTTCCTTATCCACTTAGGATATGTTTTCCTAAGTCAACAAGCTTTTCTAAGTCAAATAAAACATTATCAAGATAGACCATATCCTTTGTGTCCTAATCCTACTAGGATTCTTGGTCTTTCTTGAATTCCTACCTAGACTAGAATTCCTACTTTATCTTGTTTTCTACAGCAGCTGGACTTCCTCTTGGCTTATCCTTTCTAGGACTAGGACTTTGAATGCATATCCTTCTGCCCTTAGAATTCTTCTTGTCGTGACTATCCTATTGCTACTGGAACTCATCATGAGTGTCCAACATTAATTAGGATTAAGTCAAATATTGGTTGGGCTTCACTACTAGGCTGCATACTTTCTGTTGCCATTCTTGTTATGCACATTTTCTGGCCCATGCTCTCCTTTGTCGCCCCATTTTCTGCCCATTGCCTTTCCTTCATACTTAGGTTCTCAACAATTCAACAGTGTAGGGGACGAACCTCCCGGACTTACCAGTACATTCCCGCAGCCATGGTGGAGGGTTCAGGCACATTCGGCAGTGTGCGGGACAAACTTCGGGGAGGGACTGAAATATCCCCGCGAGTGCAGTAGAGGCATCAGGCATGTTTGGCAGCGCCAGGACAAACTTCCGGAAGTGACCGCAATATCCCTGCATGCACGGCGCTGTATTCGGACACATTCGGCAGTGCATGGGATGATCTTCCGAGAGTGACCGGAGCATCCCGCAGTCATGGCAACGGCATTGGATACATTTGGCTGTACACGGGACAAACTTCCCGGACCTACCGGAACATCCCCGTTGGCGCGGCCGAGGGTTCATCTAGAAAAGTGCCAATTACTGCACTATCTGGCTAATGCCCTACCAATTCGGCGAACCTCTCGAATTCTTCAGGGTAACTTTCTAGAGATCCCTCTTACCTAATCAGGGCAACTCTTAAGAGCTTAGGTTGAAGTTAAGAGTTGTCTTCTTCAACCAAGGCAAGTTGTGATAGGTTTAAGAGTTGTCTTGCCTATCCAACATATCTTTTATATATTAGTTAACCCAAAGGACAGCTTAGGGGACGTAAATATAAGAAAAGAACTCAAGAATCAAATGGGACAGCAAGTTAGGAAGGATTCCAGTAGGCATGCTGACCCCTAAGGTGTAGAAAAGTTGGGGAAAAAAATTAGGACCCCAACAAATTGGTGCTTTTGTTGAGAAATCAGCACAACCACCAGTTGAGAAGTAGCACGATCACCCCTACAAATTGTTGCTCTCACTGATAGGCAGCACAATCACCATCCAGTTGAGAGGACAGCACGGTCACCATGTCATCAAGGCAGCATTCACCCTCACCACAACAGCGAACTAAGGAGGACTTTGGAAGAATTCTGACCTTAGAGAGGAACCGACGCTTACTCAACGACCAGGTAAGTGATATAAAACAGCAGCTATCATCCATCATCCATTCCCTGGAGCAGTTGAAGAGGGATACACCCCAAGTGTCAGGAAGGCAAAGCCAAACCGAGCAAAGAAGAAGCAGCATACTGCCACAGCAACCTAGAAGGCTGCATTCAGAGATCTCACGACACCAGGTGCATGAGGATGAATCTGACCATGAGCAGCTTCCCTCTCAAGAAAGGGGGAGAGTGCGCATGAGTCTAGGGAGCAAAAGGGAGGTGCCACTGAATTTGCACCAGCCCCATGACCCCTATGATGAATACAACGACGATGAGGTCTTGGATTGAAGGCCAGCAGTATGGCAGCCAAGGAGAATGCAGAGTTGTCATGAGGCAGAATGTTGGCGGACAAATAGGAGAGAGGAATTGCAACACTACGACAGCCCAAGCCACTACACATGGCCAAAGGTAAAAATTGAGTTCCCTACCTTTGAGAAAGGAGATCCAACCGAATGGATCTCAAAGCTGAATCTACTTTGAAAAAAGGTGAGAGGGGGTGAAAGGGTTGATTTTGCATCCTATCACCTATGTGGGAGAGCCAACCAATGGTGGCATCAGCTTAAGGCCACCTATGGCCGAGAAGGTAGAAGGATTGGCTGGACAAGGTTCACACAAGAATTGATGGACAGATTTGGACCATCCAGCATCACAAATATTTGCTCCGAGTTTGATGGGAACCAAGTCTTTCCTTCATTAAATCTGGAGAGTGCTGCACCAATTCAGAACTTGGAATACTCATCTCTGCCTCCTGAGATGCCAATCTGGAGAACAAGTGAAGATGTTTCATCACCAACAATTCCAGTTGATGACAGTAGAGGAAAAGAATTGTGCACAGGAGATGCATATGCACTTCCAGATGATAGCGACACTAAGGACACAAGTGCTTCAGGACAGGACTTGGTGTGCTCGAATGCCAAGATAAAGATGCAGATGTCTTGTGATGAGACAAATAATGCATCTACCAAATGTCCTGATTCATCTATTCAGGTTTATGCTACTACTTTTACATCTTCTTTAGCACTACCAAGAGTGGAAGAACAGCAAATTAAAGTGGATGCAGAATCATATGGATTACAAGTGCATGCTCCTACAAATTATCCACTAGAAAATACTCCAACAAGGACTGTGCAGGACCAATCTGCCTTGTTGGCTAAACCTGGATTAGAAGACAAAGTTCCTAATCATATTCCTGTCCAGATTAAAGGACTTACTGATCTTTCACGGACAGCTTCACAAGCTGCAAGAGATCAGACCTTTAGACCATTCATTGGTCAAACTGCAGCGGAAAATATGCATAGCAGCACAAATATTGATCAAACGCCATCATCTGCACCTGTTTTAGACCCTCAATTCCCTGGACACAACAAGGATTATTTGGGTTGCAGATTGAACACTAAAAATCCAGACATTCCATGCAACAGGTCAGGTGTTCTGGACACCAACCCCATTGCCAGCACAAACGCCCAAAGTCGCATGGATAGCGAGGAGGAATCTGAGGCAGTACGCTCCCCTGGATCATGCGAAAGAAGGCAAAATCAACTTGCATGCAGTAGGGGCAACCACCAAGCCTACTGCAATGAGGCTGTTCGCAACCATAAACGACAAGAATATTTTGGTGTTGATTGATAGTGGAGCCACCCATAACTTCATCAACACAAAACAGGTCAAAACACTCCAGCTATGTCCGAAAAAGGATTGTACCCTTTGAGGTAAGAGTGGCAAGCGGACAGAAGCTCAAGTGCGCACAAGTGATCCAGGCAGTAGCAATGCAGATTCAACGAGTCAAAATAGAGGCGGAACTGCATGTGTTAGCCCTGGCAGGTCTTGATGTGGTTTTAGGCAATGCTTGGCTCAAAACCATAGGCAAGATAATGTTCGACTACGAATCCATGGCCATGCACTTCCAATGGAAGGGAAAGGACTGCACGTGGAAGGCATCCACCACCAATGCAGCGCATCATTGTGAGGTAAGTACCCTTGAACGACTATACAGAAAAAGGGCACAATGTTTTGCGGTTCTCTTGGCCACAAAAGAGGAAAACACAGCCGAACATCATACACACGAAGACATACCAAAAAGAGTAAGGAACCTACTGGAGCAATTCGGAGATGTCTTAGGAGAGCCACAAGGACTACCACCCTCAAGACATTATGACCATGCCATCCCATTAATCGACGAAACCAAAGCGATTAATGTAGCACCTTACCGGTATGCACACTTCCAAAAGAACGAGATCGAAAGACAAAAGGAAGAGATGCTACAGCAAGGTATTATCCGACCTAGCACTTCCCCTTTTTCTTCTCCCGTTCTACTTGTTAGAAAGAAAGACGGAACTTGGAGGTTTTGCACCAATTATCGGGCACTCAACCAAGCAACTGTCAAGGATCGTTTTTCGATCCCAACAATTGATGATATGCTGGACGAGTTACATAGAGCAAAGCTGTTCACCAAGCTGGATCTCAAGGCGAGATATCATCAAGTACGCATGAAAGAAGAGGACGTGCAGAAGACAGCATTTCGGACTCATAGTGGACACTACGAGTACCTAGTCATGCCCTTCGGACTATGCAATGCACCCTCCACCTTTCAAGCAGCCATGAATGACATCTTCAAACCATATTTGCACAGGTTTGTTTTAGTTTTCTTCGATGACATTTTGGTCTATTCCAGGAACCACAATGATCACATAGAACACTTAGCAAAAGTGCTAGAAGTGTTAAGAAGAAATTGTTTCGTCATCAAGCCATCCAAGTGCACATTCATGCAAGAGGAGCTTGAATACCTCGGTCACATCATATCCGAAGAAGGAGTGAAGGTAGACCAACGTAAAATAGGAGCCATGCAAACATGGCCAACTCCAAAGAATGTCACAGAACTTAGAGGATTTCTAGGTTTGACAGGCTACTATCGCCGATTTGTTCGCAAATACGGTGCCATAGCAAAACCACTAACGGATTTGCTAAAGAAGGGACGGATTCCTATGGACAGAGAAGAGTGAAGACGCATTCAAGTTGTTGAAGCAAGCTATGTGTGAGACCCCAGTGTTAGCACTGCCCGACTTCAACCAAACCTTCGAGCTTCACACTGACGCATATCAAGATGGCATAGGTGCTGTCCTCAGTCAAGCCAGAAGACCTATTGCATACATGAGCAGAGTCTTAGGGCCCATGAAGAAGGAATGGTCAGTATACGCCAAGGAGATGTTAGCCATCATCCATGCAGTCAAGGTATGGCGACCTTACCTTCTTGGGAGGAAATTCCTGATCATTACAGATCAACAACCCTTGAGAAGCCTCATGGAGCAGAAAATTACCACCCCAGAGCAGCAAAAGTTCCTTGTCAAATTGCTGGGTTACGAGTATGAAATAATCTACAAACCAGGCAAGGAAAACAAGGTGGCAGACGAATTGTCCAGAAGCAATGGAGGTCAAACATTATGGACAGCATGTGAGCCTAATGACACATGCCTCACTGCCATTAGCAGAGCAGAGTGGAATGTATGGACAGAAATCAAGGAAGCAATAGAATTTGACCCTCAATGCCACGAGCTCATGGAAAAGATCAAGAATTTTGACCCTAAGGTTAGTAAATTCACCCTTAAGAATGGATATATTTGGTACAACCAGCAGGTGTATGTACAGAACATACCGGGACTAAGGGGAAAAATCTTGAATCACTTCCACAACTCACGGAAGGAGGACACTCAAGATGGTTTTGTACTTACATGCGGATCAAGCTATTCTTTTGGTTGGAAGGATTCAAGGTAGAAGTCAAAAAGAAAGACAGCAATTGTGACATTTGCCCATGGATAAAACCAGAAGATGGCAAGACCAAGGATTGCTACAATCTTTGCCATTACCCGTACAAGTTTGGGAAGACTATAATGACATCCAGCAGCAGTTTTCCAACTTTCACCTTGAGGACAAGGTGAGTCTTCAAGAAAGGGGGATTGTTGAGAACCTAAGTATGCAGGAAAGGCAATGGGCAGAAAATGGGGTGGCAAAGGAGAGCATGGGCCAGAAAATGTGCATAACAAGAATGGCAACAGCAAGTGTGCAGCCCAGCAGTGAGGCCCAACCAGTATTTGACTTAATCCTAATCAATGAAGGATATTCATGCCAACAGGAGTTCCAGCAGAAGAAGATAATCACATCAAGAAGAACTCCAGCAGCAGTAGGAGGACATCTATGCCAAGCAGAGTTCCAGCAGCAGCAGGACATCCATGCCAAGGAGAATTCCAGCAGCAACAGGACATCTACGCCAAGAAGAGTTCTATCAGCAGCAGGACATGCATGATGAGTTCCAGTAGCAATAGGATATTCATGCCAAGGAGAATCCTAAGGGCAGAAGGATATGCATTGAGAGTCCTAGTCCTAGAAGGAAAAGCAAAGATAAAGTCCAGCTGCTGTAGAATACAAGATAAGATAAGGACAGAAAGATTAGTCAAAGTAAGAACTCTAGTCTAAGTAGGAATTCAAGAAAGACCAAGAATCCTAGTAGGATTAGGAAAATATGGGATAAGGTCTATCTTGATAATGTTTTAGTTGACTTAGAAAAGCTTGTTGACTTAGGAAAACATATCCTAAGTGGATAAGGAACCTAAGTACTAGTTAAATTAGGATAAGGCTGTCTTAGGACTATAAATACAGCCCATTATTTGTGAGGAGCTCATATGCTACGAATTTTGTATATTTCTCATTCATTAATCAAGAATCAAAGGTAAGCATTCTTGCTCACATTCTTGTTTATTTTTTGGTTATCTTTTAAGAGTTGTCTTGAGATAACTTGGGCTTAAGTCAAGGTTAAGAGTTGTCTTCCTTGCTTAAGAGCTAAGGTTGAAGTTAAGAGTTGTCTTCTTCAACCAAGGCAAGTTGTGATAGGTTTAAGAGTTGTCTTGCCTATCCAACATATCTTTTATATATTAGTTAACCCGAAGGACAGATTAGGGGACGTAAATATAAGAAAAGAACTCAAGAATCAAATGGGACAGCAAGTTAGGAAGGATTCCAGTAGGTGTGCTGACGCTTAAGGTGTTGAAAAGTCGGGGAAAAAAATCGAGAACCCAACATGAACGCACTTAACACCTTTGTCACTCCCTCGGGTGAGGCCGTCGCGGATCGCATAATCCATGCGCTCCCAATGATCTCCCAACAGCCTTTGCGCACCCATGGAAAAATCGATTCGCCGGTGGATGAGGGGCTGGCGGTCACCTTGAGGTTCGTCCCACACAGCGTGTGGGGGCCCAATGTGTGTGTGGTGTCAAAGCGCGGCCGCTTGAAAAAGTCAGAGGGTGTTTTGTCGGGTGTGAGGTGATCCGTGCGCCGGATGTGCGGCTGTATGGTTGGCTCTGGACATATTGCCCAAAGGCGACTTAATGGGGAGTCAGCCCGGAGCACGATGATGACCAATGCTGACAGTTCCATCAAGTTGTGAGGTATCCCTGAGAAATGGCAGACGCACCCATCGGGCCGGGGATGTTCTGGTCACATACGCTAATGCATGCCGCTGACGGAACCGGCCCTTTCCGCCTCACCTTAAGTGTCACAAGGTCGCACGCAAAAAGGCAAAGCACCGCAGAACAACCGGACACAAAAGGAGACACAAAGGGCGCCCACCGGTGCACGGAGATTAAAGAAAGGGCAGCGGCACCCGCCAGGCAGAGGGGACCGCGGGAGCACAGGGCAGGAAGACAGGCGAAAGTAAGAAGGTGATGAAGACCAAAACGGAACCGCGGGGCACCCAGGAGCCAGGGGAAACGGACGGAGAGCGGGGGCACGAGCACAGCAGGCAAACCGCGAGGCCCACCAGGCGGATAAGCCGGCCGCCCAAGGGGGCAGGCACACGGCCAACGGGAGGAGGGCGGCGGCCACATCGCAGGATGTTGCGGGTCACTACCCGGGACGGCAGCCCGCGCACGGGTGAATGCACCGGAGCGCTACGGTCCGGCGAGGCAACCGAACCTCCTGGAAGTTTGTCTCACGCACTCCGAATGTGCCCGACTCTGCCATGCATGCAGGGATGTTCTGGTAGCTTTTGGAAGTTCATCTCACACACTGCCGATCGCATCCGACGCCTCTGCGCCGCCCATGGGGACATTCTGGTAACAGACAGAAGTTTGTCCCGCACACTAATGAACATACCCGATGCCTCTCCCGCACCCACAGGGATGTTCTGGTCGCTCCTGAAAGTTCCTCCTGTGCACTGTTGAACATGCCCCACACCTCCGCCTCGCCAGCGGGGATGTCCTAGTTGCTCCCTCTAGTTCATCACTCATGATGCCCAATGCACCCAAACCTCCGCCTTGCCTGCAGGGATGTTTCGGTTGCTCACGGAAGTTCGTCATGCGCACTGTAAAACGTGCTCAACACCTCTGCAGATCATGCGGGGATGCTTTGGTCGGTCCCAGAAGTTTGCCCCTTGCATTGCCGAACGTGTCTCGATGCCACTGATCGCACCAGCGGGGATATTCCAGTTGCTCCCCAAAGTTCATCTTTTGCAATGCCAAATGTTCTCGACGCCTCTGTCGCTCCCGGGGGATGTTTTGGTTGCTTCCGGAAGTTCATCCCACGCATTGCTCAACATGCCCAAAGCCTCTGCCCACATGAGCTGCAATGTTCTGGTCACTCACAAAAGTTCGTCCCTGCACACTGCCGAATGTGTCCAACACGCTGCTGCACCCGACAGGGATGTTCTGGTCATGCCCAGAACTTCATTCCACGCACTGCCCAATGCGCCCGAAGCCTCTTCCTCACCTGTGAGGAAGTTCCTGGTCGCTCCAGAACTTCATTTTGCGCACTGTCGAAACGTGTCTGACGCTGCTGCACACGCCCACAGAGATGTTCAGGTCGCTCCCAGAAGTTCATACCACGCTCTGCGGAATGTGCCCAATGCAGCTGCCGCGTACGCGAGGATGTTCCGGTCGCTCCCGGAAGTTCATCCCACGCATTGCCCAGCATGTTCAATGCTGCTGCCACACCTGCAGGGATGTTCCGGTCGCTCCTAGAAGTTCATCCCAGCATTGCTCAGCGCGCCACATGCCAGATGCCGCTACCGCATCCATGGGCATGTTTTGGATGCTCTGGGAAGTTTATCCCGTGCAATGCCCAACACTTCTGAAGCCTATGCCGTATCCGCAGGGATGCTCTGGTCACTCCCAAAAGTTCATCCCGTGCACAGACAAACATGCACAATGCTGCTGCCATGCCTGCAGTGTTGCACTCAGGAAGTTCATCCGATGCACTGCTGAATGCGACTGAAGCCTTTGCTGCACCAATGGGGATGTTCCCATCACCCTCAGAAATTCGTCCGCCGCACAGCCTGACGAGCCTGATGCTGCTGCCACAACCACGGGGATGTTCCAGTCGCTCCCAGAACTTTGTCCCACGCGCTACCAAATGTGCCAGAAGCCGCCGCTGCACCCGTGGGGATGTTCTGGTCGGTCCTGGAAGTTCGTCCCGACCACTGCCGAATGCATCCAATGCCTCTGCCGAGCCCATGGGGATTTCCCAGTCACTCCCAAAAGTTCATCCTGCAAACTGCTGAACACGCCTGATGCCATTGCCGTGCCCGTACAGATGTTCGAGTTTCTCCTAGAAGTTCATCCTACACACTGCCAAACGTGCCTGACACATCTACCGCATCCATCGTGATTTTCCAGTCGCTTCTAAAAGTTTGTCCCACACACTGCCGAACTGTTGACAACCTTAGGAGGCAAAGGGAGCATGAGAGAATGTGCGCAAGGCTTCAGGCAGCAAGAGAGGCAGAAACAGGCCAGAATGTGTGTGCAATAAGCCTGCATGCAGCAAGCAGTGAAGCACAGCCAGGTTCTGACTCAGTCCTAATTGATTGTGAAAATACAAGCCAAGAAGAAGACCAGCTTTGGCAGGACACGCATGACTCAGTCCTAATTTTTTTCCCCTAACTTTCCTACACCTTAGGGATCAGCATACCTACTAAAAACCTTCCTAACTTGCTGTCCCATTTGATTCTTGAGTTCTTTTCTTATATTCATGTCCCCTAAGCTGTCCTTCGGGTTAACTAATATATAAAAGGGTATGTTGGATAGGCAAGACAACTCTTAAACCTATCACAACTTGCCTTGGTTGAAGAAGACAACTCTTAACTTCAACCTAAGCTCTTAAGCAAGGAAGACAACTCTTAACCTTGTCTTAAGCCCAAGTTATCTCAAGACAACTCTTAAAAGATAACGAAAATATAAACAAAAATGGAAGCAAGAATGCTAACCTTGATTCTTGATTAATGAATGAGAAATCTACAAAATTCGGAGCATCTATTCCTGCTCACAAATAATGGGCTGTATTTATAGTATTGGACAGCCTTATCCTAATTCAACTAGTACTTAGGTTCCTTATCCATTTAGGATAAGTTTTCCTAAGTCAATAGGTTTCCTAAGACAACTAGAACCTTATCAAGAGAGACCTTATCCAAATGTTTCCTAATTCTACTAGGATTCTTGGTCTTTCTTGAATTTCTACCTAGACTAGAATTCCTACCTTATCTTGTATTCTACAGTGGCTGGACTTCCTCTTGGCTTATCCTTCTAGGACTAGGACTCTCAATGAGTATCCTTCTGCCCTTAGAATTCTTCTTGTCATGACTATCCTATTGCTACTGGAATTCATCATGCGTGTCCTATTGCTGATAGAATTCTCCTTGGCATGGATGTCCTGCTGCTGCTGGAACTCTGCTTGGCGTAGATGTCCTCCTACTGCTGGAACTCTTCTTGACATGGACGTCCTGCTGCTGCTGGAGTTCTTCTTGATGCAATTATCCTTCTTCTGCTGGAACTCCTGTTGGTGTGAATGTCCTTCATTAATTAGGATTAAGTCAAATATTGGCCGGGCTTCACTGCTGGACTGCATACTTGCTGTTGCCATGCTTGTTGTGCACATTTTCTGGCCCATGCTCTCCTTTGCTGCCTCATTTTCTGCCCGTTGCATTTCCTGCATACTTAGGTTCTCAACAAGTAGCACATCGACGCCTCTGCTGTACCTGCAGGGGATATTCGGTCACTCCCAGAACTTCGTCCCACACACAGCCGAACAGTCCGAAGCCTCTGCCATGCCTGTGGAGATGTTCCCGTCACCCCCTGAAAGTTTATCCCGTGCACTGCCGAATGCATCCAATGCCGCTGCCATGCCTGCAGGGAATTTTTGGTAGCTCCTGGAAGTTCGTCCCAGGCACTGCCAAATGCGTCTGATGCCTCTGCCGCACCCGCGGGGATGTTCCGGTCACTCCTGGAAGTTCACTCTGTGCACTACCAAATGTGCCCGAAGCGTCTGCCTCGCCCTCAAGTATGTTCTGGTAGGTTCAAGAAATTAATCCCATGCATTGCCGAACGTATTTAACACCGCTGCCTCGCCCACAGAGATGTTTCCGGTCACTCCTGGAACTTCATCCCATGCACGGCGAACATGCCCGAAGCATCTGCCACCTGCAGAGATGTTCCCATCACCTCCGAAGTTGTCCCGAGCACTGCCCGAACGTGTCTGATGCCGCTGCCGCGCCCATGGGGAATTTTTGGTAGCTCCCAGAAGTTCATCCCGAGCACTGCAGAACACGTCTGACAACTCTGCTGTGCCCGTGGGGATGTTCCAGCGCTACTAGAAGTTTGTCTCGTGCACTACTGAATGTGCCTGAAGCCTCTGCCATGCCCTCAGGTATGTTTCCGGTAGGTCCGGGAAGTTCATCTAGTGCACTGCGAAATGTATTTGATGCAGCTGCCATGCCCGCGGGGATGATCTAGTTGCTCCCAGATGTTCGTCCCACACACTGCCGAACGCGCATGATGCCTCTGCCGTGCCCACGGGGATGTTCTGGTCGCTCCCAAAAGTTCATCCCACGAACTGACAAACTTGCACAATGCCACTGCCGCACCCTGCAGGGATAATTTGGTCATCCCGGTAGTTCATCCCATGCACTGCAGAACATGTTTGATGCCGTTGCCACACCCACAGGGATGCTCCGGCCACTCCCAGAAGTTCATCCCGCTCACAGCCGAGCACGCCCGTAGCCTCTGCCACGCCTGCAGGGATGTTCCAGTCGCTCCCGGAAGTTCGCCCCTAGTACTGGCGAACGTGTCTGATGCCTCTGCCAAGCCCGTGGGTATATTCTGGTCGCTCCCAGAAGTTCGTCCCAGCACTGCCAAATGTGCCCGGCGCCACTGCTGAGCCCGCAGGGATGTTCCAGTCGCTCCCGCAAGTTTGTCCCATGCACTGTCGCATGTGCCCGACACCTTTGCCGTGCCCGCGGGGATGTTCCGGTCGCACCCGGAAGTCAGCCCCGCGCACTACCGAACGCGCCTGATGCATCTGCAGCTCCCTCAGGGATGTTCCGGTCGCTACCGGAAGTTCATCCTGCACACTGCTCAACGTGCCCGAAGTCCTTGCCGCGCCTGTGGAGATGTTCCAGTCACTTCCGGAAGTTCGTCCTGTGCACTGCCCAACACACCCGAAGCCTCAGACTCACCCGAGGGGATGTTCCGGTTGCTCTCGGAAGTTTGTTCCGTGCACTGCCGATTGCACTGAAACGCCGCTGCTGCTCCTGCAGGGATGTTCTGGTCGGTCCCAGAAGTTCATCCCGCATACTGCCAAATGCACCCGAAGCCTCTGCTGTGCCGGTGGGGATGTTCCAGTTGCTTCCGGAAGTTCGTCCCACGCACTGCCGAAATGCACCCCACACCGATGTTGCGCCCGTGGGGATGTTCCGGTCGCTCCCAGAAGTTCATCCCTTGCAAGCTGAATGTGCCCGACGCTGATACTGCACCGGCGGGGATTTTCCGGTCGCTCTCGGAAGTTTCGTCCCACACACTGCCATACACACCTCATGACGCTGCTGCGCCAGTGGGGATGTTCCGGTCACTCCCTGAAGTTTGTCCCATGCACTGCAAAATGCGACCGACACCTCTACCGACCCCCGTGGGGATGTTTTAGTCGTTCCCCGAAAGTTCGTCCCGCGCACTGCCGAACATGCCTGACACTTCTGCCACTCCTGCAGGGATGTTCTGGAAGCTCCCGAAATTTAATCCCGCACAATGCCGAATGCACCCGAAGCTTCGGCCACACCCATGGGGATGTTTTGGTCACTCCTATAAGCTCGTCGCGTGCACTGCCGAATTTGCCCGACGCATCTGCTGAGCCTGTGGGGATGTTCCGCTCACTCCTGGAAGTTCATCCCAGCACACTGCAAAATGTACCCAATGCCTCTGTTATGCCCGTGGGGATGTTCTGGTCACTCCCTGAAGTTCTTGCTGCACAGTACTGCAGTGTCCGATGCCGCTGCTGTGCCCACAGGGATGTTACGGTCGCTCATGAAAGTTCGTACCGTGCACTGTCAAACATGCCCGATGTCTCTGCTGCACCCACTGGGATGTTCCGGCTGCTCCCGGAAGTTCGCCCTGCGCACTGCTGAACGTGTCCAATGCCGCTGTTGCACCCACGGGGATGTTCCGGCCGCTCCCGGAAGTTCGTTCTGCGCACTGCAAAATGCGCCCAAAGCATCTGCTGTGCCTGCAGGGATGTTCCATTAACTCCTGGAAGTTAGTCCCGCGCTCTTCCAAATGTGCTCAAAGCATCTGCCATGCCCGTGGTGATGTTCTGGTCGCTCCGAGAAGTTCGTCCTGAGCACTGCTGAATGCATCAGACACCTCTGCCGCACCCGCAGGGATGCTCCGGTCGCTCCTGGAAGTTCATCCTGCACACTGCCAAACGTGCCAAGTGCCTCTTCTGCGCCTGCCGGGATGTTTTAGTCACCTCCGGAAGTTCGTCCGGCAAACTGCCCAACACGCCTGAAGCCTCTGCCGCGCGCCGGCTGGGATGTTCTGGCTGCTTCCGGAAGTTCGTCACATGCACTGCCGAACGTGCCAGATGACTCTGCCTTGCCCACGGAGATGTTCCAATTGCTCCCGGAAGTTCGTCGCACGCGCTGCCTAATGCAACCTGCGCCTTTGCCATGCCCACGGCATATTCCAGTTGCTCCTGGAAGTTTGTCCCAAGCACTGCCGAACGCGTCTGATGCCTCTGCCGCACCCATGGGGATGTTCCGGTCATTCCCACACGTTCGTCCCAGCACTGCCAAACGTGCCCGGTGACTCTGCAGCGCGCGTGAGGATGTTCCGAATTCTCCCAGAAGTTTGCCCATGCGGTGCTGAATGCAACCGACGCCTGTACCTCGCCCGCGGGGATGTTTTGGTCGCTCCCGAAAATTCATCCCGTGCAATGCCCAACATGCCCGAAGCCTTTGCTGCTCCTGCAGGGATGTTCTGGTCGCTCCGGAGTTTGTCCCGCGCACTGCCGAACTGTTGAGGACCTTAGGAGGCAAAGGGAGCGTGAGAGAATGCGCGCAAGGCGCCAGGCAGCAAGAGAGGCAGCAACAGGCCAGCAAGTGTGCGCAACAAGCCTGCACGCAGCAAGCAGTGAAGCATGGCCAGGTTCTGACACAGTCCTAATCAATTGCAGAAATCAAAGCCAAGAAGAAGACCAGCATTGGCAGGACACGCAGGAAGCAATCCGAGCAGGAGAAGGAGAGTGACGGCATGAAGAACTCCAGCAGCAGCAGGACGTCTTGAAAGGTTTACTTCAGCAAGATGACCACGCCAAAGAGAAGTCTTGGAGAGGAAGGACGCCACAGCAGAAGTCTAATCCAAGAAGGAAACGGCAAAGAAGAAGTCAGCAGCTGTAGGAAAGAAGATAAGATAAGGATAGAAGGACTTAGTCAAAGTAGGAATTCTAGTCTTAGTAGGAATTCAAGAAAGACCAAGAATCCTAGTAGGATTAGGAAACAGTGGGATAAGGTCTATCTTGATAATGTTTTAGTTGACTTAAAAAAGCTTGTTGACTTAGGAAAACATATCCTAAGTGGATAAGGAACCTAAGTACTAGTTAGATTAGGATAAGGCTGTCTTAGGACTATAAATACAGCCCATTATTTGTGAGGAGGACATATGCTCCGAATTTTGTTATTTCTCATTCAATAATCAAGAATCAAAGCTTAGCATTCTTGCTCACATTCTTGTTTATGTTTTCGGTTATCTTTTAAGAGTTGTCTTGAGATAACTTGGGCTTAAGACAAGGTTAAGAGTTGTCTTCCTTGCTTAAGAGCTTAGGTTGAAGTTAAGAGTTGTCTTCTTCAACCAAGGCAAGTTGTGATAGGTTTAAGAGTTGTCTTGCCTATCCAACATATCCTTTATATATTAGTTAATCCCGAAGGACAGCTTAGGGGACATAAATCTAAGAAAAGAACTCAAGAATCAAACGGGACAGCAAGTTAGGAAGGTTTTTAGTAGGCATGCTGAGCCCCTAAGGTGTAGAAAAGTTGGGGAAAAAAATCGGGACCCCAACATGAACGCTCCTGAAGCCTCTGCCGTGCCCGCAGGGATGTTTCAGTTGCACCTGGAAGTTCATCCCGCGCATTGTCCAACGTGCCCGAAGCCTCTGCCACGCCACGGGATGTTCCGGTCATTCCAAGAAGTTTGTCCCTGAGCGCTGCCGAATGTGTCCGACGCCTCTTCTGAGCCTGCAGGGATTTTACGATCGCTCCCAGAAGTTTATCCTGTGCACTGCCAAACGTGCCCAAAGCAGCTGCCGTGCCTGCAGGGATGTTCCAGTTGCTCCCAGAAGTTCATCCTCGCGCTGCCGAATGCACAGGAAGCATATGCCGTGCCCTGCAGTGATGTTCTGGTCACTCCCAGAAGTTTGTTCTGCACCCTGCCAAATGCGCCCGACACCCTTGCCATGCCCTGCGGGAATATTCGGTCGCTCCCAGAAGTTCGTCCCTGCACCTACCAAATGCGCCCGATGCCACTGCCACTCCACATGGATGTTTCGGTTGATCTCAGAAGTTTGTCCTGCGCACTGACGAAATGGGCCCGATGCCACTGCCGCGCCCGCACAGATGTTCCGGTCACTCGCCATAGTTCATCCCACGCACTGCTGATTATGTCCAATGCATCTGCGAGCCTGTGGGGGTTTTCCGGTCACTATCGAAAGTTTGTTCTGCACACTGACTGAATGCACCGGACGCCTTTGCCGCACCCGCAGGGATGTTCCAGTCGCTCCCAAAAGTTCCCTCCCTACGCACTACCGAATGCGCCTGATGCCTCAGCCATACCTGCAGGGATGTTCCGATGCCTCCCAGAAGTTCATACCATGCACTGCTTAATGCAACCAAAGCTTCCCACCTGTGGGGATGTTCTCATCACTGCCGGTAGTTCATACCATGCACTACCTAATGCAACTAAAGCTTCCGCCATGCCTGCAGGATGTTCTGGTCGCTCCCATTAGTTCATCCCATGCACTGCCGAACATGTCCGACGATGCTGCATGCCCGGGGGAATGTTGAGGTCACTCTCGGAAGTTTGTCCCATGCACTGCCGAATGTGCCCAATGCCTCTGCCGCACCCGCTGCAATGTTCTGGTCGCTCCCGGAAGTTTGTTCCGTGCGCTGCGAATGTGCCCAATGCCTCTGCTGTGCCTGCTGGGATGTTCTAGTTGCTCCAGGAAGTTTGCCCCGTGCCCGGCAGATCGCGGCCGGCACCTCAGGCACGCCTTTGGGGATGTTCCGGTCACTCCCGGAAGTTTATTCCCACGCACTGCCGAATAAGCCCCAACGCCTCTGCCGTGCCGACCGTGATGTTCTGGTCGCTCCCAGAAGTTCGTCCCATGCACTGTTCAATGTGCCCGAAGCCTCTGCTGCTGCACCCGTGGGGATGTTCGAGTGTCTCCCAGAAGATCGTCCCGTGTAGTGCTGAACGGGCCCAACACCTCTGCCATGCCTGCGGGGATGCTCCAGTCGCTCCCGGTAGTTCATCCCTGAGCACTGCTGTGCACACCCTACGCCACTGCTGCACCCTGTTGGGATATTCCAGTCACTCTCAGATGTTCATCCTGCACACTGGTGAATGTGCTCGACGCCTCTGCCGTGCCGGCGGAGTTGTTCCGGTCACTCTCGGAAGTTCGTCCCGTCCACTGACCAATGCAGGCAATGTCTCTGCCACACCAGCTGGGATGTTCCCGGTCACTCCCAGAAGTTCATCCCAAACACTGCTGAACGTGTTCGATGCCTCAGCTGCACCTGCGGGCATGTTCTGGTCACTCCCGGAAGTTTGTCCCACGCAATGCCCAACCTGCCTAAAGCCTTTGCCACGCCCACGGGGATGTTCTGATTGTTCCCGGAAGTTCGTCCCTCGCACTGCCGAAAGTGCCCAACGCCTCAGCCATGCCTGCAGGCATGTTCTGGTCACTCTCGGAAGTTCGTCCCGTGCACTGCCAACCCCCCCTCCTCGCAAAGCCTCTGTTGTGCCACGGGGATGTTCTGGTCACTCCCAAAAGTTTTGTCCTCGCACACTGCTGAATGTGTCCAATGCTGCTGCCGTGCCTGCAGTGATGTTCCAGTGGCTCCCGGAAGTTTCCCAGTACTGCTAACATGACACTGCGCTGCACCCTCGGGGATGTTCCAGTCACTTCTGGAAGTTCCTCCCTGCACACTGCCAAACTGTTGGGGTCCCGATTTTTTCCCCCAACTTTTCTACACCTTAGGGGTTAGCACGCCTACTGGAATCCTTCCTAACTTGCTGTCCCGTTTGATTCTTGAGTTCTTTTCTTATATTTACATCCCCTAAGCTGTCCTTCGGGTTAACTAATATATATAAGGATATGTTGGATAGGCAAGACAACTCTTAAACCTATCACAACTTGCCTTGGTTGAAGAAGACAACTCTTAACTTCAACCTTAGCTCTTAAGCAAGGAAGACAACTCTTAACCTTGACTTAAGCCCAAGTTATCTCAAGACAACTCTTAAAAGATAACCGAAAATATAAACAAGAAAGTAAGCAAGAATGCTAACCTTTGATTCTTGATTAATGAATGAGAAAATAACAAAATTCGGAGCATATCTCCTCCTCACAAATAATGGGCTGTATTTATAGTCCTAAGACAGTCTTATCCTAATTTAACTAGTACTTAGGTTCCTTATTCACTTAGGATATCTTTTCCTAAGTTAACAAGCTTTTCTAAGTCAACTAAAACATTATCAAGATAGACCTTATCCCACTGTTTCCTAATCCTACTAGGATTCTTGGTCTTTCTTGAATTCATACTTAGACTAGAATTTCTACCTTATCTCGTATTCTACAGCGGCTGGACTTTCTCTTGGCTTATCCTTCTAGGACTAGGACTCTCAATGCAAATCCTTCTGCTCTTAGAATTCTTCTTGTCGTGACTATCCTATTGCTACTGGAATTCATCATGCGTGTCCTGCTGCTGATAGAACTCTTCTTGGCGTAGATCTCCTGCTGTTGTTGGAATTCTCCTTGGCATGGATGTCCTGCTGCTGCTGGAACTCTGCTTGGCATAGATGTCCTGCTGCTGCTGGAATTCTCCTTGGCATGGATGTCCTGCTGCTGCTAGAACTCTGCTTGGCGTAGATGTCCTCCTACTACTGGAACTCTTCTTGATGCGATTATCCTTCTTCTGCTGGAACTCCTGTTGGTGTGAATGTCCTTTATTGATTAGGATTAAGTCAAATAATAGCCGGGCCTCACTGCTGGGCTGCACACTTGCTGTTGCCATGCTTGTTGTGCACATTTTCTGGCCCATGCTCTCCTTTGCTGCCTCATTTTCTGCCCATTGCATTTCCTGCATACTTAGGTTCTCAACACGAACGTGTCTGACGCCTCTACCGTGCCCACGGGGATGTTCTATTCCCTCCTGGAAGTTCATCCCGCGCACTGCCGAACGTGCCCCACTCCACTGCACGCCCACAGGGATGTTCCGGTCGCTCCCAGAAGTTCATCTCACGCACTGCCAAATGCGCTCGAAGCATCTGCCGTGCCCACGGAGATGTTCCGATCTCTCTCGGAAGTTTGTCCTGTGTACTACAAAACACAGCCGAAGCTGCTGTTGCACCCACGGGGATGTTCCAGAAACTCCCTGGAAGTTCGTCCAGTGCACTGCCAAATGTGGCCCGATGCCTCTACTGTGCCTGCGGGGCTGTTTCAGTTGCTCCTGGAAGCTCCTCCCTGTGTACTGCTTAATGCGCCCGAAGCCTCTGCTGCACCCGTGGAGATTTTCCAGTAGCTCCCGGAAGTTTGTCCCAATGCACTGCCCAACACACCCAAAGCCTCTGCCGTGCCCTCGGGGATGCTTCGGTCGCTCCCGGAAGTTTGTCCCATGTGCTGGCCAACGCACCGGAAGCCTCTGCCGTGCCCACAGGGATGCTCTAGTCACTCCTAGAAGTTTGTCCTGCACACTGCCAAATGTGTCCAATGCTGCTACCGTGCCCGGAGGGTCAGCAGCAGGACATCTATGCCAAGAAGAGTTCTATTAGAAGCAGGACACACATGATGAATTCCAGTAGCAATAGGATAGTCATGACAAGAAGAATTCTAAGGGCAGAAGGATACTCATTGAGAGTCCTAGTCCTAGAAGGATAAGCCAAGAGGAAGTCCAGCCGCTGTAGAAATACAAGATAAGGTAGGAATTCTAGTCTAGGTAGAAATTCAAGAAAGACCAAGCATCCTAGTAGAATTAGGAAACATTTGGATAAGGTCAATCTTGATAAGGTTCTAGTTGTCTTAGGAAAACCTTGTTGACTTAGGAAAACTTGTCCTAAGTGGATAAGGAACTTAAGTACTAGTTAAATTAGGAAAAGGCTGTCCAATACTATAAATACAGCCCATTATTTGTTAGCATGGAGATATGCTCCGAATTTGTATATTTTCATTCATTAATCAAGAATCAAGGTTAGCATCTTGCTTCTATTCTTGTTTATATTTTGGTTATCTTTTAAGAGTTGTCTTGAGATAACTTGGGCTTAAGTCAAGGTGAAGAGTTGTTGATATGCCTTAAGGATCTTCAATGGTGAATCAAGATCTAATGGGTATATTTTTTTTAGGGTTTTTGTGGATGGAAAGAGGTGCGGGGATATGGTATAGTTGTTGGGTGGATGAAAAGTCGTAATTGGAGTAAGTTATTGGGTCTGTAGAGGTGTTTTAAGGAAGCTGAAGGGTTATGTACGAATTTGAAGTGGGAATGTGATAGGGATAGCTTATGAAAAGTTTAAGAAGAGAAAAATAAATTTCAATCAATATCAAGAATCAAAATAAAGAAATTAAAACTAGTTAATCAAGTTTGATAAGATCAAATCGCCACAAACAAGATTACTAGGTTGATTCGCCACACTCTAAGATAGAAAGAAGGAAGAGTGATAAGAATCGATAGATAATTCGCCACTAAACAAAGAATTTGTTTAGATAAGAATTTGGATGCAACTAAGCAAAATTCCGCTTATTCCTCAAAACTGTTTAATTACAAGCAATAATGTTGTATTTATAGTGATGACAGCCTTTCCATGTCTAACTTATACTAAAACGCCTAATTCATCTATGATAAGGATTCCTAAGTAAATAAGGACTACTAAGTCATCTAGATTTCTATGAGGGATAAGCCTAGTATATCGGGTTCCTACTCCTACTTAAAATTTTACTTGTAAAACCCTACTTGATCTCAAACTCCTTGCCTAGTGACATTTCCTGCTGCTGCTGGAATTCTCCTTGTCATGGATATCCTTTGTTAATGAGGATTAATCTTTCTTGGATGGCAGCAACTTCATTTCCATGATTGAGCACATCAGTTGTCTTCCTTGAAAGATAACCGAAATATAAACAAGAATGGAAGCAATAATGCTAACCTTGATTCTTGATTAATGAATGAGAAATATACAAAATTCGGAGCATATGTCCTCCTCACAAATAATGGGCTGTATTTATAGTCCTAAGACAATCTTATCCTAATTCAACTAGTACTTAGGTTCCTTATCCACTTAGGATATGTTTTCCTACGTCAATAAGCTTTTCTAAGTCAACTAAAGCATTATCAAGATAGACCTTATTCCCATTGTTTCCTAATCCTACTAGGATTCTTGGTCTTTCTTGAATTCCTACTTAGACTAGAATTCCTACTTTGACTAAGTCTTTCTGTCCTTATCTTATCTCCTCTCCTACAGCTGCTGAACTTCTTCTTGCCATTTCCTTCTAGGATTAGGACTTCCATATGGCGTGTCCTTCAATTCCAAGACATCTCCTTCATGTGAACATCTTGCTGAAGTCAAACCTGCCATGACGTCCTGCTGCTGCTGGAGTTCTTCATGCCGTCCATGTCCTTCTCCTGCTCGGATTGCTTCATGCGTGTCCTACCAATGCTGGTTTTCTTCTTGACTTGGATTTCTGCAGTTAGTTAGGACAGAGTTAGAACCTGGCCATGCCTTACTGCTTGCTGCGTGCAGGCTTGTTGTGCAAACATTCTGGCCTGTTGCTGCCTCTCTTGCTGCTTTGCGCCTCGCGCACATTCGCTCACGCTCCCTTTGCCTCCTATGGTCCTCAATTTCTGCCCGTTGCATTTCCAGCATACTTAGGTTCTCAACAATCCCCCTTTCTTGAAGACTCACCTTGTCCTCAAGGTGGAAGTTTGAAAACTGCTGCTGGATGTCATTATAGTGTTTCCAAGTTTGTACGGGTAATGGCAAAGGTTGTAGCAATCCTTTGGTCTTGCCATCTTCTAGTTTTATCCATGGGCAAATGTCACAATTGCTGTTTTTCTTCTTGACTTCTGCCTTGAATCCTTCCAACCAAAAGAATGGCTTGATATTCTTGGTGAGTTCTTGGCATTGAGGGTCAATTTCTATTGCCTGCTTGATTTCTGTCCATACATTCCACTCCGCTCTGCTGATGGCAGTGAGGCATGCGTCATTAGGCTCACATGCTGTCCACAATGCTTGACCTCCATTGCTTCTGGACAATGCATCTGCCACCTTGTTTTCCTTGCCTGGTTTGTAGATTATTTCATACTCATAACCCAGTAACTTGACAAGGAACTTTTGCTGCTCCGGGGTGGTAATTTTCTGCTCCATGAGGCTTCTCAAGGGTTGTTGATCTGTAATGATCAGGAATTTTCTCCCAAGAAGGTAAGGTCGCCATACCTTGACTGCATGGATGATGGCCAACATCTCCTTGGCATATATTGACCATTCCTTCTTCATGGGCCCTAAGACTCTGCTCATGTATGCAATAGGTCTTCCGGCTTGACTCAGGACAGCACCTATTCCATCTTGACATCCGTCAGTGTGAAGCTCGAAGGTTTGGTTGAAGTCGGGCAGTGCTAACACTGGGGTCTCACACATAGCTTGCTTCAACAACTTGAATGCATCTTCACTCTTCTCTGTCCATAGGAATCCGTCCTTCTTCAGCAAATCCGTTAGTGGTTTTGCTATGGCACCGTATTTACGAACAAATTTGCGGTAATAGCCTGTTAAACCTAGAAATCCTCTAAGTTCTGTGACATTCTTAGGAATTGGCCATGTTTGCATGGCTCCTATTTTCTGTTGGTCTACCTTCACTCCATCTTCGGATATGATGTGACCGAGGTATTCAAGCTCCTCTTGCATGAATGTGCACTTGGATGGCTTGATGACGAAAACGATTTCTTCTTAACACTTCTAGCACTTTTGCTAAGTGTTCTAGGTGATCATCATGGTTCCTGGAATAGACCAAAATGTCATCAAAGAAAACTAAGACAAACCTGCACAAATAAGGTTTGAAGATGTCATTCATGGCTGCTTGAAAGGTGGAGGGTGCATTGCATAGTCCGAAGGGCATGACTAGGTACTCGTAGTGTCCACTATGAGTCCGAAATGTTGTCTTCTGCACGTCCTCTTCTTTCATGCGTATTTGATGATATCCGTCTTGAGATCCAGCTTGGTAAACGACTTTGCTCCATGTAACTCGTCCAGCATATCATCAATTGTTGGGATCGAAAAACGATCCTTGACAGTTGCTTGGTTGAGTGCCCGATAATCGGTGCAAAACCTCCAAGTTCTGTCTTTCTTTCTAACAAGTAGAACGGAGAAGAAAAAGGGGAAGTGCTAGGTTAGATAATACCTTGCTGTAGCATCTCTTCCACTTGTCTTTCAATCTCGTTCTTTTGGAAGTGTGCATACTGGTAAGGTGCTACATTAATCACCTTGGTTTCGTCGATTAATGGGATGGCATGGTCGTAATGTCTTGAGGGTGGTAGTCCTTTTGGCTCTCCTAAGACATCTCCGAACTGCTCCAGTAGGTTCCTTACTCCTATTGGTATGTCTTCGTGTGTATGATGTTCGGCTGTGTTTTCCTCTTTTGTGGCCAAGAGAACCGCAAAACATTGTGCCCTTTTTCTGTATAGTCGTTCAAGGGTACTTACCTCACAATGATGCGCTGCATTGGTGGTGGATGCCTCCCACGTGCAGTCCCTTCCCTTCCATTGGAAGTGCATGGCCATGGATTCGTAGTCGAACATTATCTTGCCTATGGTTTTAAGCCAAGCATTGCCTAAAACCACATCAAGGCCTGCCAAGGCTAACACATGCAGTTCCGCTTCTATTTTGACTCCTTGAATCTGCATTGCTGCTGTCTTGATAACTTGCGTGCACTTGAGCTTCTGTCTGCTTGCCACTCTTACCACAAAGGGTGCAATCCTTTTCGGACATAGCTGGAGTGTTTTGATCAGTTTTGTGTTGATGGAATTATGGGTGGCTTCACTATCAATCAACACCAAAACATTCTTGTCATTTATGGTTGCGAACAACCTCATTGCAGTAGGCTTTGTGGTTGCCCCTACTGCATGCAAGTTGATTTCGCCTTCTTCTGCATGATCCGGAGAGTGTACTGCCTCGGCTTCCTCCTTGCTATCCATGCGACTTTGGGCATTTGTGCTGGCAATGGGGTTGCTGTCCAGAACACCTGACCTATTGCATGGAATGTCTGGATCTTCAGTGTTCAAGCTGCAACCCAAATAATCCTCATTCTGTCCAGGGAATTGAGGGTCTAAAACAGGTGCAGATGATGGCATTTGATCAATATTTGTGCCTTGCAAAACTTGCTGCATGCTATGCATATTTTCCGCTGCAGTTTGAACAATGAATGATCTAAAGGTCTGATCTCTTGCAGCTTGTGAAGCTGTTTGTGAAAGATCAGCAAGTCCTTCAATCTGGACAGGAATATGATTAGGAACTTTGTCTTCTGATCCAGGTTTAGCCAACAAGGCAGATTGGTCCTGCACAGTCCTTGTTGGAGTATTTTCTGGTGGATAATTTGTAGAAGCATGTATTTGTAATCCATACGAAAATCCATATGATTCTGCATCCACTTTAATTTGTTGTTCTTCCACTATTGGTTGTGCTAAAGAAAATGTAGAAGTAGTACCATAAACCTGAATAGATGAATCAGGACGTTTGGCAGATGCATTGTTCGATTCATCACAAGACATCTGCATCTTTATCTTGGCATTTGGACACACCAAGTCCTGTCCTGGAGCACTTGTGTTCTTAGGATATGTTTTCCTATGTCAATAAGCTTTTCTAAGTCAAATAAAGCATTATCAAGATAGACCTTATCCCATTGTTTCCTAATCCTACTAGGATTCTTGGTCTTTCTTGAATTCCTACTTAGACTAGAATTCCTACTTTGACTAAGTCTTTCTGTCCTTATCTTATCTCCTCTCCTACAGCTGCTGAACTTCTTCTTGCCATTTCCTTCTAGGATTAGGACTTCCATATGGCATGTCCTTCAATTCCAAGACATCTCCTTCACGTGAACATTTTGCTGAAGTCAAACCTGCCATGACGTCCTGCTGCTGCTGGAGTTCTTCATGCCGTCCATGTCCTTCTCCTGCTCGGATTGCTTCATGCGTGTCCTGCCAATGCTGGTTTTCTTCTTGACTTGGATTTGTGCAGTTAGTTAGGACAGAGTTAGAACCTGGCCGTGCCTTACTGCTTGCTGCGTGCAGGCTTGTTGCGCAAACATTCTGGCCTGTTGCTGCCTCTCTTGCTGCTTTGCGCCTCGCGTGCATTCGCTCACGCTCCCTTTGCCTCCTATGGTCCTCAATTTCTGCCCGTTGCATTTCCAGCATACTTAGGTTCTCAACAATCCCCCTTTCTTAAAGACTCACCTTGTCCTCAAGGTGGAAGTTTGAAAACTGCTGCTGGATGTCATTATAGTGTTTTCCAAGTTTGTACAGGTAATGGCAAAGGTTGTAGCAATCCTTTGGTCTTGCCATCTTCTGGTTTTATCCATGGGCAAATGTCACAATTGCTGTTTTTCTTCTTGACTTCTGCCTTGAATCCTTCCAACCAAAAGAATGGCTTGATATTCTTGGTGAGTTCTTGGCATTGAGGGTCAATTTCTATTGCCTGCTTGATTTCTGTCCATACATTCCACTCTGCTCCGCTGATGGCAGTGAGGCATGCGTCATTAGGCTCACATGCTGTCCACAATGCTTGACCTCCATTGCTTCTGGACAATGCATCTGCCACCTAGTTTTCCTTGCCTGGTTTGTAGATTATTTCATACTCATAACCCAGTAACTTGACAAGGAACTTTTGCTGCTCTGGGGTGGTAATTTTCTGCTCCATGAGGCTTCTCAAGGGTTGTTGATCTGTAATGATCATGAAGTTGCGGTAATTTTCTGCTCCAAAATATCCTTGAAGGTGCGGCAGAGGCATTAGGCGCATTCGGCAGTGCATGGTACAAACTTGCAGGAGCGACTGGAACATCCCCGACAGGTGTGGCAGCGGCATTGGACATGTTGGTGTTGGGGTGCTAATTTTTTTTCACAACTTTTCTACACCTTAGGGGTCAGCACAACTACTAAAACCTCTCCTAACTTGCTGTCCCGTTTGATTCTTGAGTTCTTTTCTTAGATTTACATACCCTAAGCTGTCCTTCGTGTTAACTAATGAATAAAAGATATGTTGGATAGGCAAGACAACTCTTAAACCTATCACAACTTGCCTTGGTTGAAGAAGACAACTCTTAACTTCAACCTAAGCTCTTAAGCAAGAAAGACAACTCTTCACCTTGTCTTAAGCCCAAGTTATCTCAAGACAACTCTTAAAAGATAACTAAAATATAAACAAGAATGGAAGCAAGAATGCTAACCTTGATTCTTGATTAATGAATGAGAAATATACAAAATTCGGAGCATATCTTCTGCTCACAAATAATGGGCTGTATTTATAGTATTTAGACAGCCTTATCCTGATTCAACTAGTACTTAGGTTCCTTATCCACTTAGGATATGTTTTCCTAAGTCAACAAGGTTTTCTAACACAACTAAAACATTATCAAGATAGACCTTATCCCAATGTTTCCTAATCCTACTAGGATTCTTGGTCTGTCTTGATTTCCTACTTAGACTAGAATTCCTACTTTGACTAAATCTTTCTGTCCTTATCTTATCTCCTCTCCTACAGCTGCTGACCTTCATCTTGGTGTTTCCTTCTAGGATTAGGATTCCATATGGCGTGTCCTTTCCATTCCAAGACTCTCTCTTTGACGTGATTATCTTGTTGAAGTCAAACCTGCCATGACGTCCTGCTGCTGCTGGAGTTCTTCATGCCGCCCATGTTCTTCTCCTGCTCGGATTGTGTCCTGCCAATGCTGGTGTTCTTCTTGGCTTGGATTTCTGCAGTCAATTAGGACAGAGTCAGAACCTGGCCGTGCTTCACTGCATGCTGCGTGCAAGCTTGTTGCGCGCACTTTCTGGCCTGTTGCTGCCTCTCTTGCTGCTTGGCACCTCGCGCATATTTGCTCACGCTCCCATTTGCCTCCTAAGGTCCTCAGCAGTTGGGCAGTGTGCAGGACAAACTTCCTGAAGCGACCAA
>BNST01002595.1:0-76175 GCA_019650275.1 Xylocarpus granatum | reverse complement strand
CCTCTGATATGATCGTCGAACCATCTCGAAAAAATACCTATTTTCTTTCGTACATCTTTGTCCCTTCTGCCGATGGTGTCGAAGCGATGCTGACAATGCCAGTTATGTATACTTTCACGAGGTCGGAGGATTTGCATGTTGTCTGCAGATTCACATGATTTACGATACCCTGCTGTAGGGAGATCTGCCACGGGAATTCAACTGAGCTGGTCGTCATCTCGCGTAAATATTACCGGCTCGCGCCTGACGCATAAATATCGAGACACTTGTCAGTACGTAAGATGCGGTCTTGACGTGCTGAACATTCAGTCTGGAGACGAAAATTCCACCCACTTTGAAGGTGTTGCCGACAGTAAGCGAATCTGAAGCACTGTTTTCTAGGGGGAGACAGTGCCGGCGGGAACATAGCTCATCACGTAGCAGTCAAGGCCTGTAGTTTCGAATTTCGTAATCTGAAGTTGGCCGGAGTTATAGCAAATCAGCCATTTTTCGGCGGAGAAGAAAGGACTGAATCCGAAATCAAGCTTGTTGGAGTACCGTTACCAGACGTTGATCTTACAGACTGCTTTTGGAAAGCGTTTTTGCCTGAAGGTTTGCACAGAGACCATCCTTCGGCGAACGTCTTCGTGGGCCGAAATCGGATGATATCTCGGAGCTAAACTTTCCTGGCGACGATTGTGATTGTCGGAGGGCTTGATCCCTTAAAAGATAGGCAAAAGAGATACTACGAGGGATTGAAGAAATGTGGGAAAGAAGCTTATTTGATCGAGTATCCAAATGCATTTCATGCTTTCTATTCTTTTCCCGAGCTGGCAGAATCTTCTTTGTTTATCAAGGAAGTAAGAGATTTCATGCAAAAGCAATTTGCTAAAGAGAAGAATTGATTCTTTCTATTTCAATAAAAAAGAAAGATTGAAGGTTGGAGTAGAACAAAGGTGAACTGATAGAGAAGCCCATGCTGCAACTTGTCCTGTTAATTTCAGCTCTTATGAGTCAATACTGTATTTTAATGGAAATCGACCAATAATACTATGACCTCTCTGTATTAATTATTGGAAATCGACCAATATACATGCATATAATCTTACATGATGTAACACAAATTTTGAAATGGTTAAAACAACATTTGAAATAATATAAAAAAAAATAATTTAAATATAAAATAAAAAACTTGCAAACACTTAATAAAAACTTAAAATATTTAACAAGAAAAAATTTAAAATATTTGAACATACGATTACATATATGTATGGTAATCAATCCCTCAATTATTAAGTTTAAATCAAATACGATTTCAATAAATCTTGTAATTATCTGCAGTATATCTCACACATACTTTATCTTTAAAACTGTAATTTTATATTGACGCTGTATAGCCCAGTGCCATCACACTTCCAAGTATCATAGCCTAACACAATTTCATTTCAGGTCTCTAATGGAAAATCAAGATATCCAGTTCCATTGCCAAGTTCTTCATGAAGTTCATTTGCCGATCAGACGGCGCCGTCAACCGCTGTGTGTTGAAGTTCCTCGATTACAAAGTACCTCCTTCGATTAAACCCATTAACGGTGTCAAAACCTCGGTTATCATCGTCGATCCGTCTCTGGTTCCGTCTCTTCATCCCCACCACCACCGATGGCGGGAACGATGGTAGCATGCCAGTTATCCTGCATTTTCATGGCGGAGGGGGCGCATTGTTTTCTGCGAATTCAATAACTTACGACAGCCTCTGTCGGAGACTTGCCAGAGAACTCCACGCTTTAGTTATCTCCGTCAACTACAGGCTCGCGCCTGAGGAGAAATATCCAAGTCCTTAGGAAGATGGGTTTGACTTGCTGAGATTCATAGAAGAAGACAACACAAAGTTTGATAGTTTTCCGACAATTTCTAATCTAAGAACTGTTTTGTCGGCCGGGATACTGCAGGCGGAAACATAGCTCATCATGTTGCAGTCAGGGCCTGTAATTACGAATTTTGTAATTTGAAGATCATCGGAGTTATAACAATACAGCCGGGTTTCGGCGGAGAAGAAAGGACTGAATCCGAAATCAAGTTTGCTGGAGCTCTCTTCCTTGACATGGAGCGTATTGACTGGTTTTGGAGAGCATTCTTGCCGGAAGGGTCAGACAGAAATCAGCCAGCGGCAAACGTTTTCGGGCCGAAATCTAGTGATATTCCCGGGCTAAACATCCTGGCGCCGATTGTGCTTGTTGGAGAGTTCGATCCTTTAAAAGATTGGCAAAAGAGATACTAGAGGGATTGAACAGATGTGGGAAAGAAGCTTATTTGATCGCGTATCCGAACACATTTCACGGATCCTATTCTTTTCCGGGGCAGCCAGAATCTTCTTCGTTTATCAAGGAAGTGAGGGATTTCATGCAAAAGCAATATGCTAAACGTATGTGTTGAAATGATGATGCAAATTTTAAATCATCTACCAATATTTACGAAGAGTAATATAATCAAAAGAAATTATCTGTTCACGTGTATCTATCTGTCTAATCATGAAGTATCGGAGCTAACAACAGTTAGAACAAAAAGCAGATCGTCAAGCTACTAATATTATTACGATAATAACCCAAGATCCATTAGTGAGCAATATAATAAAAATTGCTGTCATTATTTAGCAAAGAGAGTTCGCATTAAACTCCAAGAATTGCTTAAAGCAATCCCCACAACAACTCCACTAGCTACGAGCACCTGGGTCCGTATTCCTTCTTAGAGAGCCTATCAAAATTAGTCTTTAACCGTACCAAATAAGGTGGATACCAGGAAAGAACGAACACGGCAAAAATGCTTTCCGCGTCCAATCAGATCGCTCCATGGACAGTAACGGAGCCCCGACGAGTCTGGTTTCTGATTCAGTCCATTCTTCTCCGCCCCAAAAAATGGTTAACCAGCTACAACTGCCACGTTATGCGCCAAGTTTCCTCTGGTACTGTCTCTGCCGCGAACAAGATCAGCAAAACCTGCCTTGCTGGCACTGTCAATGAATTTTAACACATCGATGCCATCTTCGTACTGAAAAGGACGGTGGCTGTCGGAGATGACCATAGCCGAAGTTCACGGCAAGATTTTGGCAATAATCATCAACCCTTTTGAATTTGCAGCCATTAAACGAGTCCTCCCAATAAAATGACATCTTAACATAGAATGTAACACTCATCAAAGACAAGTTTTATCTCAAATTTTTAATATAGTTAATGTAACATACATCAAGTACATTCATCAATCAGTTTATTCGAAGGTTTGATCATGATTTTAGAAATTATAAAAATCTTTTGTCACTTATTGAATGCCACATATCAGTAAAAGACAAGCTGAAATGCACATATACCACCCTCAAGAAATCAGTCATTCTTACATACAGTACTTGAAGTACTTTAGTTTCCTCCCTTATTTTAAATATTCACAACGTATAAAATTTTTCACCTCCTCTATAAACAAAGAAAACTCTGTTAACTCAGGGATAAGATAAAAGCCTTGAACACCGTATAAGAGTACTCAACCAAATAATATCTTTTCCCAAATTTCTTCAATCCCTCGTAACATCTCTTTCCGCAGTCTATTAAAAAGATTAAACCTTTTGACAAACACAATCGTCGTCGCCGGGAAATTTACGCCGGAGATATCAACTGCTTTTGGTCCAAAAATGTTCATGACCTGATGGTTCGATTTGACCCTTGTGACAAAAATGCTTTCCAAATACTGTCAGTAATTTCCACTGTAACTATCGAAACTCGGTTGAGTCTGATTTCTGATTCAGTCCACTGTAATTTCCACTGACAAAAATGGATGTATCGATATGATTTATGGATTTAATCGAGAAATACCACGTTATGCACCAAGTTGGCGCCGGCACTATCTCCGGCGAGAGAACAATGTTTGAAGTTAGCAAAAGAAGGAAAAAGTCCAATGTTTTAGCTGTCAATAAATCTTAACACGTCAATTCCATCTTCATATTGACTTGGGGTACCGATGTTCTGTCAATTCCATCTTCATATTGACTTGGGTACCGATGTTCTGGTGCAAGACGGTAGTTGATGGAGACGACGGACGGCAAGAAGTTCCGGGGCAAACCTGCGGCAATAATCGTCGTAGCCCATACAGTTGGCAAACATTCAAATGAATCCTCCGCTGTGGAAGTAGACAATGACTGGCAAGCTGGTGGTTGGACTTGGATTAGCGGTCGTGTAGAGGCGAAACCAGAGGTTGCGGGAGCAGTCAATGGTGATGTTGGAGGTTGAACGCCGTTTTGTGGATTTTTTTTTGGTAGGGGAACATTTGGTGTCAATGAGGTTTAAAAGAAGACAGTTAAACGTCAGATTATGGCGATAAAAGACGTCAACGACGAAGGACAATATGGACAAGAAGATTCTGATCTTCCATGGGAGTTGTGTTGAAGTTGTAGGTTTTTCTGTCAGGTTCCACTCAACGAAAAATCACTGCGGCCAAGTTTCTAATTTAATGGACAGTGGCGAAAGGTTGAAGGGAGGAATTTAATGACACAATTCTTCTAGAATTAAAACAGTTATGAATATAAAAAATAAGTTATTTTATATACACACATTAACAAGTCAAAATCGGCTTTAATTTGACAGTGAAATTATCATTTGTTAGATATTTGTTCGTATTCCTTATCTTCTCGTCCATTGCATAGCCAGGGACAAATGATAAGTCCGAGTCTCACAAACCATTGACACGCACATACTTCACATTGAAAATGAAGCTCACCGTTTCCATCACCAAATTCATAACGAAATTCTGTTGCCGCTCCGACGGCACTTTCAACCGCCGTCTGTTGAGTTTCCTTAACTAAAAGTACCTCCTTCAGATAAACCCAAAAAGGGAGTCAAAACCTCTGATATCATCGTCGACTCGTCTCGCAACCTCTGGTTTCGCCTCTTCGTTCCCTCCAATGACGACGGTAACAATGTCAGCATGCCGGTGATAGTTTACTTTCATGGAGGAGGATTCGTAATGTTGTCTGCAGATTTAGTAATTTATGCTAGTCGTTGCCGGAGACTAGCTGGCAAACTCAATGCTGTTTATCATCTCCGTCAACCAACGGCTGACGGCTGAGAATAAATATCTATGTCAATACGAAGATGGATTTGATGTGCTTAACTTTATCCAAAACAGCACAAACTTTGAAAGTTTTCCGATAAATGCCGATCCGAAGAACTGTTTTGTTGGAGGAGACGGTGCAGGCGGAAACATAGCTCATCACGTTGCAATGAAAGCCTGCAACTACGAATTCCGCAACTTGAAGATCACCGGCGTTATACCAATACAGCCATTTTTCGGCGGGGTACAAAGGACTGAATCCGAAATCGAGCTCCGTTTCTTAACGTGGATCTTACAGACTGCTTTTGGAGAGCGTTTTTGCCGCAAGGATCAGAAAGAGACCATCCGGCGGCAAACGTTTTCGGACCGAAATCCGTTGATATTTCGGGGCTTAAATTTCCGGCTACTATTGTGATTGTTGGAGGGTTTGATCCTTTGCGAGATTGGCAAAAGAGATACTACGAGGGATTGAAGAAATGTGGGAAAGAATCTCATTTGATTGAGTATTCAAATGCATCTCACTCTTTCTATACTTCTCCGAAAGTGGAGCAGCCTTCTCTGTTGATCAACCAAGATAGATATTTCATGCAAAAGCAATCTGCTGAACACAAGAATCATCTTTCACTGAAAGCTATACAAGTAAATCGCCATGAAAATGGGCGAAGCTTGGTGATGGCTTGCCTCTAGTACCATATTATTTAAGATAAAACAATTTAAAATTATTACTTAAACAAGTATTAGAGAATCTTGAACATGTTAACTTTGATTATTTAACAGACGCCGAAGCTGGAATATTTCGTTCATCTGGATGAAGATTCATTGACTCGCTAAAAATGTGCAACAACCATTCAAGCAAATGGTCCTCGCTCAGCAGCTGTATTTGTACTCCGGTCTGTGGTTTATTCTTTTCTAATATATTTTAGAATGCTCACCCCTCTAATTTTTCATTATTTAAACATGATCAAAATTTAGAGAGGGGCACGCTCGGCAGTGCGCGGGCGAATTAAGAGAGTGACCGGAACATACTTTTCAGTGCAGCAACATCATCGAACACGTTCATAAACTTCGGGAGCGACAGCAACAATCCGCATTCGCGGCAGCCACGCTATTCCACTGTGCATTTTTTAAATTTAATTATACATATAATCTTTTATTTTTTATTATTATCCATTAAAATTAACTTGTTCTCACTTGTCTGCAAATGCTTACTTCCTTCGACTTTGTTTCATCATCTCTAGCATTTGTCTTCTCACTTCACTCTTCAACTGCAATATGCAAAATCATTATACTAATTCCCAAATTTTCATGCAACCGAAAGTTAATAGCATTCCCAAAATAAAAATTTACCATTTAACTTCACACTATACATTATCTCTAATCTAAAACTCAAACTGATCAATCTTCAAACCCTAATAAATTTGATGTGATTCGACTGTAAACGATGGTTGATGAAATGGTATCTCTTTTTCTGAGGTTGAAACTTGGTGTTATTCGATTATGGCTTTGACCAGTGCCGTTTGTTTCAACTATATTTGAATGTTAAATGTGAAGTTAAGAACTGATTATAACGGTAAACAAAAAGAAATCTTATTTTTGAAGAGTGCTGGGGTGTGACTTAAGATTTTTTTTTATTAAATTTAATAAATGGTGGGATTAAAATTGAAACATTTGAAACTTTTCATATATATATTAAAAATAGGGGGGTATTTGATAATATCCCACAAACAAGTCAGAACCGGGTTTTAACGGACAGTCTAGCTCCGCCTTCTCTTCAAACTTGTTGCTGGAAACGAAGGCGCTAAAAATGGCGAGATTCGGAAGAAGACAACCGACGTTACTGCAGAGGCACAGTAATCAGATCAATATAAGAAGATTATTTTCTCCTTCAAAACGATCCTTTCGTTGGATTCTCGTTTGCCTCGCTTTCATCGCCGTTTGTCCTCCTGTTTTCTTCCACTTCAGACTCCGCCGCTTCCATCAGGTGAAAAACTAAATCCCATCCCGATTTTCTGTTTTTGGATCTTTGTAAGTTTTTGTAAATTTAAATGTTAGGAGTTTTCATTGGCTTAAAGTTTGATAATATTCCGATCCGAAGTGAATTTTGGTTTATGATTCTGTGTATTCGTTTTGATTATGGGTAGGTCGGATCTAGGTAGGATTTTTATCGAATACTTGGCGCTAATTTTCTGGGAATGTGGTGATCTAAGATTCTGATAACTTATAGTGTGTTTGCGAATGCTTTTGAGGGTGCTAAAAGTGCTTTCGTGTATGTTTCTGAGGGTGATGCGATTCTGCCAAAGGGACCCTTGGCACACAATTAAATTCAAAAATTTTTCTAAAAAGTGCTAGAAAAAAAAGGCTAAAATACATAAGCGCGCTTGCATTCAAATGGAATACTGTTTTGTGCTTTTGTCGAAGTAGTTTTTGGCCAATATTGAATGTGTTTTTTTAGGTTTGAGAAGCACTTGGAATACGCTTAGAAAAACAATCAATATGTAGCACTTGTAGAGTAAGAAAAGCATTTGAAGTGCTTTTTCAAGAAGCAATTGATAAGTGCTCTCTAAAATGTGCTTTTAAGTGGTAGAAAGTATTTCTGCGGAAGTGTGTACTTTTTTTCGAAATCACTATCATATGTAGTCATATTCTTGGAGTGGCATAGTTTGTAATTTTTCTTTCTTCTTCCTTTGTTTAAGAAATAGTACCATGGAGCATATTTACCTTCAGTTAGGTGAATGTTATGCTCTTCATTTACTGTTTAGATTGAACATTATTACTAGATATTACTTAACCTTGTAATTGATATTATACAAATGTGGAATAATACTTTTATTTTTTGCAGATGCAACTTAAAAAGTGTGGCTGGCTGAATGATTATCCTCTTGTGTGTGCCCATGGTGGTGATTCAACCAATGCATTCCCCAACACAGTAGGCATCATATTTTAAATGTGGATTTCTTTTTCCCATTTTCTCATTTGGATGATTCAGACCACATTAAGCACACTACTGAGTTTAGGTTTGGTTTTCTTTGTCTACCATGTTGTGACATTTTTCTTTTTTCCGAAAACTTCCACCAAGTTAGGGCTTCATTCAAGTTCAATCTGCTCTAGTTGTAATCATGTGATCCATGAAGAACTAATTTAATTTTATACAGTAACGGAATCTTATAAATGAGGCCTGTGGTCAGGGAACAATGAAAATCCTTTATGCAAAAAAGCGGAATATACATCTTTTCACAATAATTTTTTTTTCAGAGCTATTTTTTATTGAGAATTAGAAGATTTATCTCTCTGTCTTTTGATTTTGACTTTTCTGTTACTTTTCCTATCATAGATGGCTGCATATCGATCTGCCATTCGCTCTCAAGTAGACTGCATAGAGATTGATGTTTCTCGTTCTTCAGATGGAGTTTTGTTTGCTCTTCATGATAGGTACTTAACCACTGCCTCTATGGTGATTATCTTACGCAAATCAACATCAATGAAGAATGCTTTACTGCATGAAGAATACGTTTTACTTGTAACCCTCTTAGTTTGCTGATAAGAACCTGTACCTTCTGCCGAATTTTCATTTTAGGCACCTTTATTTTTCTAATTTATCAGATTGAAGCTATTGTGTAGTGCATTTAATAATTGTAAGAGTTAAATTCTTTATCCTTGACTTGAACATCCGAAAAATATCTAGTTAACATCATTTCATATTCATGCTGGAGAATTATAACTATATGTTACAAACTTGGAGATTATTTTTGAGGCTGCTTGGAGATTTGATTTTGACATGACAGGCAGGGACTTGCAGCGGATATCTGGTAACAAAACTTCTAAAGTTGGGCATTTGAGCATGAAAGAGGTGAGAATTGCCATATGTTTCTCTTTTCGTTGTGTTAAGCAGTTCAAAAAATAAATAAATGAAGATTCAAAGTCTGTTATTGGAAAAAAAAAGCAATAACTTATTACTAGATGCATCAAGCATCAACAATAAAAGAAACTATAATGAAAATTTGTGGGTTGTTACTTTAGGGAACTTAGTGAGATTTACGGCTGAGATTTGCACTCAAATGTATGAGGTTATAAATTTTTGATGCAAAGTACCATGAAAAGACAATTTTTTCTCTTTTATTTTGACACTTTGTCAATAATTTACAGGGTACTGCATGAAATGTTGGTATTTCCTTTAGAAAGGTGGTGGTCTATTTTGGTAGTGGCTTGTTCATATGAGCTGGTACTTAAAATTAGAAGATGACTGACCAGACAATCTGTAAAGTTGCTTTATACTATTAGGGAATGTTCTTGGATTTTTTAAGGTCTGGTGCAGTGGCAAAAAGTAGTATCTATTTTTGTTTAATTTAATTCTCTCAAACCTCTGCATATTTCTTGTTAAAACAGTTCCTTATCCCAAAGGCGGGGGGAAAAAAATAAAAGAAAGAATATAATTTGTCGTATTAGATATTTATTGGTGATCTTTACCCGTGGAAAGAAATGTATATAATTTTCATACCACAAGATGTCTATCAGTGATATTGATTGAGATTATATATTAGTTTCTGATTTTAGATAAAGGAGCTAGATGCATCACTTCAGTTTGAGCAGAAGTCTTATGATCAAGTAATTCCTACTATGGAAGAAGCCTTGACGGTAACTACCAAACACTTTGATTATCTCTCTAACAAGAATTATTCTCTTTTTTCTTCCCCTGAATTCCTTTTAGTACCTTCTGAATTAAATATATTGTGCCACCATCATCTTTTGACATGTTGTTAGTTTCATTTGTTCTTTTGAAGCGTCATTGAGCTGAAAATGAGTATCTTACTATTTTTGCATGGCTGTTCTCAGTTCATATCAAACTCAGTACGGCAGGTGATTGTGGATGCAAAGGTTGGCCCTCCGGCATACGAAAAGGGGCTTGCAAAGGATATTCTTTCTGTTGTGAGTTTGTAGTTTGCTCCTCTTTCCTTCTGATCCTTGTTTGATATTTTAAGCTTCCAGTCCGAAAATGCAATTATAATACTTAATAAGATTTTTCATGCTTGTTTACTTTGCAGAGAACTACACATCATTTTTTATAGCTAATTAAGCTATGTGTGCAGTTCAATAATTTTTATGTCCTTTGGGATGTTTAGATCATTGCCTTTCTTTTGGTACATTATTTATGGTCAACATGGTTTAGAGTTCTTAGAGTCACTTGTTGATTATTATTGAAAATATAGTTCGTGTTGAAGGCTATATAAACACTTTCACATTTCCACCAGTTATAACTTTCTTAACCATGACATTGTTGGATGTCTGGAAAAATTTCTGGAATGTTGCTACATGGATACCTGCCTCGGGGAGTTGGTTACACCCTCGCTCTAGTTTAATCTGATTGTACAACAATCGTAACACAAATTTCTGGTTAGTTGCATAGTCAATTAGCTTTCTGTTGGTTCTTTTTGTCTCCTGGAAACCTCTAATACTATATGGCAGTATTCATTTACAAGAGAAAATGACGACTCCAAATATCCAATAAATTCATGATAATTCTGCAAAATTTCTAAAGTGCAATTGTTAACTAGTTTGTTTGGCTGTCAATTTGCATGTCAGAATTACATTATGCTTTTAATTTATGTGGTTGTCAACAACTGCAGCCCTGAGGTTTTATGTGCAAACATTTTCAGGTCGAAAGGATAAAGTGTGACAATTGCATTGTTTGGGCCAAAAGCGACAATTTAGTGAGGGATATGATCAGACTCTCATCTAATGTCACAGTAAGAAGCTGTATTTATCACTTAAGGATTGCTTTGCTTTGCATATAATAGATGATTTAGTTATGAATGCACTTGGTTTTATGCTAACGCTACAAGAAAACTATAGTTTTCCACAGAGCGTCTACACTATAAATCACCGCCATTTAATGTAGATGAGATTTTGAGTTCGAACACTTAAAGAACATGGTCCTCAAGAAGTGTAAATAAAATCTTTTCATGGAAACTTAAACCTGAGTATGGTTCATTTTGGATTCTTTTCACTGCTTATTTTGTTTGTTTTACTAGAATATGATGATTGTGCAGGCGGGCTACATTGTTATGGTGGACCAGTCCACTGGGGTTCGAACCAACTCGTTGAGGATTAAAAAAGCTAAAGTAGTTGGCGTATACCACCCATTAATTGATGAAAAGCTCGCGAGAATTCTCCACGGGTATGTATGAACTTGGATGCATTAGTTTTTGCATATTGCTGTTCACAGTGCATGTCCAAATTCATAAACCACATATAACGAAGAGCACTCTAACAGGAGGAACAAAAGGGTGTATGCCTGGACTGTGGATGACGAGGATTCGATGAAGAAGATGCTGCATGAGCGCGTAGATGCTGTTGTCACAAGCAATCCCATTCTCTTCCAGCGTCTTATGCAAGATATCAGAACGGAATGTCTTGAAGAAGGCTTTTCCTTGAAAGGGTGACTTGTTTTAAGGATTTAGAGTCAGCCCATTTGCAATTTTATTTTATTCTTTTGGGAAGAAGAACCTAAATGCGATGATTGACGAGTGTTGTTTGTCACACAAATCTAAATTATGCGGTTGATTAAACAATAGTACATGCAAGCTGATTGTAACGAGCCAATACCAACCGCTAGATTTTCCACGTGTGTCATTCTAATAGCGTATGCGTTCTGTTATCTTATGTGTTGCCACGTGTCAAATTATTATTTAATATTATTACTTCCATTTCCGAATTTAATGTCGGTTGTCTCACGCAACAACGACGCCCAACTAAGTTTCAGATTTAGCGTCGTACCGAACCCGCCAGAGTTGTTATCCTCTGCAGCCACTGCACACGATTTTCCCCTCAAAATGACGCGGTAGAATTTGACTCGTTGATTGAAAAATCTGAACTTGAATATTCCTCCTAAACAACATCTGCTCCGAACAAAAATCTCGGAACATGCTAAAACATTACAAAGTTTGTAAATTCAAGAATAAAAATAAAGGAATCCGATATCCTCAAACTCTGCGGAGTAACAAATTTATCAAACTAATACCCAGAATTTGATTCGGGCTCTTCGTTTTGATTCCTTCAATCCCTTCTCTTTCATTTCGATAAGAATTTTAAAAAATAAAAAGCAAGGGGATTCGGACCTTGGCTTAACAAAAAAATCGTTGATTCTCTCCTTCCAATCATCCGTGGGTAAATCTTATTCTTCATATGTTGTATTATTGTTTTTAAAATTTGGGTTGATTTTGATTCTGGGTTAATGTTGACTTTTCTACAGAGGTGCAGAGACGAAGCAGTTAGCATGCTCTACAGCTCTTGGAATCACCATTGGAGTATTTCCCATCTGCGGCGTGTTCTCTTATTAGTTATTTTTTTTCCTTTTTTTGGAATCATAGGATCGTCATGGTATGAATAATGAAATTAATATCTGGGAATCTGGTTGTTTTTTGTTTATGTGGATATGCAGGAGTTACTGTATTCCTATGTGGGATGGTGATCGCAGTGCTTGGATCTCATTGCCATGCTCCAAGTGTTATGCTTGCTAATTTCATTGCTACTCCAATAGAATTAAGGTAATTCCTATGATTTTCTGGGCTACAAGCATTACATTTGGGTCGTCATTGAATAATGCCATGGAAATACTTCCATTTTTGTTTGACGTTTTGGGTTCGTTAATGGTTTATGCCTCTGCATTGAACGATTTAATTTAATGTGTACGTATTGTGTTCTGACTTCTGTTAGTACATTATGTTTTCAAGTTTGATCGTGCCCTTCTTGCGATTCGGTGAAGCTATCTGCGGTGGGCTGCATTTTTCATTACCTTCTGATGCGTTGAAGAAGGTTTTGACCGGCCAAGCTTTAGAGGACGCCCTATTTAGCATTGCGCATGGGGTAAAAAGCAGAAGTTTTGAACTTTCATGCTTAATTCTCTTGCTTTTCACATGCACAGAGGCACAACTAATACGCAATTGAACTTCTCTTTAGTTATTATGAGCTTCTGTTGTGGAAATTGTAGTCATTGGTGGATGAACAAGCGGGATGATTTGAGAGAGACAATCTAATTTAGAAGAAACTTAGAATTTACTGTTTTCAAAAGAGATTATATACCAGGTAAGCAAGATTTTGCTATCTCTATTCTCACTTTTTCGATCTACTCGTCTTAAGGTTCGCCCCCCACCATCCAATAAAGATATCTGATTACGGTCTTGGATTTAAAAACAGCTTGTGGGTAACAGAGGGATAGCCAGACTCAGCACACGACAAAATGGATTTTACAATCTTAACAGCTTGACATTTTTCGTCAGAGTTTATAAAAATTTATGGTGTCTATGGGCTATGGATAGTTCAAATTATGTTTAGAATGAAAAGCTGCCACTGCATTTTGCTGAACTAGCAAAACACCATTAATCTCCTTAGTGGTTCAGACTGCATTGTCCTGAGTCATAAACTTGACTTGTGTGTGACAGTGGCGATTTATGCCATCTAAAAATGAAGTATATTGAGAAAATGCATATTGAATCACAAGTGTAAATTTGACGAGCTAGATGATACCATATATAAGAATGTGGTTTTCATTGTATTCAATATGGAGATTGATTCATGAGAATTTTGTAATTTCATGACAATTAGGAATTCTGAAATTTTAGCCTCTTTGTTCTACTCCAAAAAATTCTCTGACTTTTATATTTTAATATTTTCTTTCTACTCCAATTTGCTGATACTTACACTTAAATTGCATAACAATCTTTGCAGTTGTTGGGATCGCTTGTTGCGGGACCTTTTATTCTTGCTGCTCTCTACATATTACTTTTGCCAGTTTTCAAGATCTTGGTTCACAAGTTCAGTTCCATTCCTTCAAGCCCGAAGAAGCCACTCCATCCTCACTTAGAAATCTAACTAAAGCTGAGGGATGTTTGTTGGATTAAAAGTGTAAATTTGCTTTTATCATCCTTTTCAAAGGGAACGGCTGACACAGTAATGTTTCTTGTGCGTAGCACTTCACCAAAACTTGGTCTCTGTAAGTTTCATGTTTTACAAGCCTGTTGTATTCTATGTTGTTGTCAACTCAGACGAGGATTTATAAAGATTATGGCAACTCACAACAGGTCTTGTAACTGATGCAGCGTATGCAAAATGCATGGTTGCTAACACCCTCAATCTACGGTACTCTTGTAACTTTTAGAGCTAACTCGGATCATTTAACACCTGCTGTACAGATCCATTATATTGTTCTTGTAAATCGCACAGTTATGAGTTATCGTTATTAACATCCCGAGCCAGAGAGTGACAAAACTCTACTCTTTGATCTCAAATTCTTTCATATTAGGCTTCTTTGAAGGGTATTTTTCTTGATCCCCTGATTTTTGTGTTTCTCAAGACATCCAAAGAGCTAGGAAACTTATCTAGACTTCATACAACACACCCCTTAATTTCAAAATTTTGGAGCTTCTCCAACCTTGCCTGAAATGTATGTAACTTTTCGGTTAGAATATTTACTGGTCTTTGAGCATCTCTTTGATAAATCCTGTCTTGCATATGATTTTTGAACAAATAATGTCAGCAGAAGCGACATCAAGAATGGAAGTAGTATTGATTTTTCAAGCGATGGCAAGTTGAGAATCTTATTAAGAATGTTTAAATATCTTAATTGTAAGGGTTAGTTTAAGGCTTAATTATCTTATTAAGAATCATATCTCTAACACCAATAATTGATATCTTTGGCTTTCCCTAATGCAAATTAATTTATGTGCTGTTTTCATTCATGGCTTCACACTGTCAAATCACATATAAATCAATATATATTTGTAATTAATGAAATACTTTATTTAATCTACTTTTCTATTAAAATAATTAAAGTTTGATCTACTCTTAAAAAGAAATTAAGGATCTATTTGATATAAATATAAAATAATATTTTTATTAATTTAAAATATACTTTTTTTTTATTTGTGTAGCATTTTGGAGTAGAGTTGTGTCCTTCAATACATAATACCTTTTAATTAATCTCTCATGAATAATTTAAATTTTAGAGTGAAATTTAGCTCGTTAAATTTAAATATTTTTATATTATTGTTCAAATTCAAATATTATATGACAATCATGATTGGTACATTCTATTTTTTTTTAAGAATTAATTAATTAATAATAAAATATGATTTATAAATTTAAATTTTGTTGAATGTAATCCTACTTAATTTATTTAACTTATCAAATTAATTAATTTAATTTTTTTTATTTAATAAATAATTAAACATTAATAATGTGTTTAACCAACTAATCACAAGCTCTTCATTCATTTTACAAATCCCAATCATAGGTTAATGATTGAGTAAGAAATGAATTCAAAAAAATTAAACACAACAAATTGAAAGCCGAATCAAAGAAGTTGTAAATGGGTTTATTAAATTAGAATTTTCTCTTGATGAATGAATTTAAGTAATGACAATGAGTAAAGTAAAGATATTTCATTTTAATTTTTGATGTATTAGGTGAAGAAGGAAATTAATTTGCTAATTCAATTTAAAATATTTTAATTATTATTTTTTATTTTCTAAAGAAAAGGTTTACATCACCCAAATCTTCAAATAATAATTTTGCTAAAATAATCCTATTTATTTAACTAATTAGTTATTTAAGCAATGAATGAATTTAAGGTTGAAAATTCTTTTTTAATAAAAATCATAAATTAATAACATTAATTTGTTTTATTTTGGAATATATTATTATTTACTACAGATGGAAGCTACAGAAGTAACTGAAGACTAACGTCATCTTCATGTTCTAATGTCTGTCTCCGCATATAAAATAAAAAATAAACTAAAATGAAAAATCTTTTTCTGTTCGTTAGCGCAAAAAATTAGATCCATTGCCTAACATACCTGCCCGAAAAAGACTGAAGCTTTCTGATCTTTCTGTCAGTTTTAGATCACTTATTCACTCCAGCATTTCTATCGTTAAATTTTTTTTTCCTGTTACTTCATTTCATAAATCTGATTTGCTCATCTGGGCTTTATTACTTTATCAAGCAAAATCTGATTTTTATTTTTTTTTAAAGTTGATTCTTGTTATTTGTGTAAATTGTTTTAGAAAATGATCCATTGAGAAAACCCATTTTATTTTTTTGTATTTAAGCCATCGAAACTGCTTCTTGCAGCTTCAGTATTCCTGCAACGCTTGCATTATTGAACTGTCTACATCACAACATTGCATATTTCTATTGATTTGTGTAATTTCTTGTTCTTCTTCTTTTAATTAAATCTATCCAGAAACTTCATTTCTTATCTGGTTTTTCTCCAAAAATTACAGATTTTAAATCTTTGATTTGTTTTTTCTATATGTTTTTTGTTGATTTATATGTGTAACTGTGAATTAAATTTGTGGGGGGTTTTTGGTTTGAAGAAGTAGAAATAATTGATTATGTCTTATTACAGTCATCCAGTCCCATCTAGCTGTTATTCCTCAACACCTTCTTCATCTGCTTCAGCTCAACTGAAAGTCTACCAAGCTTTCATATTTTCTGTTCCAATTTTCTTCACTTTCGTCCTTCTTCTTCTATTTTACTTGTTCTATCTTCGCCGCCGAAGAGTTGATTGGTCCTCCCTTCGAATGCGAATACAAATCAGCAACGACAATGACATCTCCAGAGTAAGATCATTTTTTTCTTTTTATCTTCTTTATCCATGTTTTATTGCATGTTCTTATGTTTGTGTTTGTGTCGGTTGTGTTTTTTGTCAGGCTGAATTGGGTTTGAAGAAAGAACTGCGAGAAATGTTGCCTATTATTATATACAAGGAAAGTTTCTCTATCAGAGATACAGTGTAAGTGAACTTTGTATGATTTAATTTGTTTGAATGTTTCATTGACTTCTTGTTAGATTTACTTGTTTATTGATTGTTTTTCATATTCTTATATCTATGTTTTTGAGCATGCGGGACTTTTAAGTTTCTCTTGCAATGCATGTTAAACCTGGTAAGAAATTCAACAAATTGTTCTTGGTGATCCAATTTGTTGGGCATTTTACAACAATGATTTGGTGACAATACACAAGATTTATAAAACTACCAAATTGTTTTGGCTTGAGCGGGATCAAGCAAAGGATTATGAAGAGGAGGAAAGAAATGATAAACAACACAAGTTATTTTGTTCAAAATATTTCTTATGGTGCACCACTAGATGAAAGATGTTGAAATTGGTTGCTAGTTACGGCAAGATTTCATTTGCTTGCAAAGAATTTATTTATTGTGCTTTTCATTAACTCATTGGTGAATTCAATTTGAATGAGAACAAAGAAGAAAATACATAAATGGTAATAGAAAAGCAGAGTGTGTCTTCACAGTATTTTGATCATTCTCGGTTTGACTGATGAATCACGTACTCATATTATTGCATTCAGTCAATTAAAAATTTCTGGATTCCAAATTTTATAGTTTTCAATCATTGACTTATCTGGGCACTGATCTTCTCTAGTTGTGGAAGGATTTTGTTTTCATGTTGGTGTCGATTATCTGCACAAATAATTAATAAGGATCTAATGAGACAAAATTATGGTCTTTATTGAGGTCCTGAAAGTAAATTTCATAGCAGAATGATTTTACATTGAGGGACCAATGCGATCAAATTGTCTTGTAACTAATCTCTGATATAAACCATGAGCTAGCTTGTACCTTTAGAACAACTATTGGATGATTTTTAATGAAGGAACGGTCAAATATGGCTCAAAGATCTAGATGGGGTAAATGTCATGTACTGAATTGTTGGAAAGCTACTACTTTTTCTCATATTAGACATTGAAGTGTTTGGTGATATGTATCCAAAGACAAACTTTTAGACACATAAGCAGAGGTATGTGAACATAAGTCGGGGAAGAGGCTTGAGTAGTTTTCATGTTTCTGTTCATAGCTTTGGCTTTAATTGTGCCTAGAAGATCTATATAAAATGAACTCTGTTTAATTCTAGTAGACCAACACATGAGAAGAAATTTAGCATGATTTTATGTATGGAACTTGCAATCATATAGAACTTCATTTAGTTAGCCTAGAAAGAGTTGGAATCCAATTTGATTGATAAACATTGACATATTGTGAGAACACTCTTGTGCATGACTGCTATCATCACAAAACAAGCACGATTCTATTCTATAGCAGCTTTTCGTTTTTCTGATGAGATATGCTGTTATGTTTTCAGATGTTCAGTATGTCTTGGAGAATACCAAGCAGAAGAAAAGCTTCAGCAAATTCCTGCATGTGGCCATGCATTTCACATGGATTGCATTGACCATTGGCTTACCACCCACACGACATGCCCACTCTGCCGCCTTTCTCTCGTTGCTCCTGCTAAAGCTCCCAGTGAATTACCCAACATCCAAGAAGAAACAAGTCAAGAATCTTCTGTCACAGAAAATAGTGATAATACATCAGATCAACAACAAAGGTCTCTGGCTTGTGAAGTGCCACAAGCTGTAGAACATTTTGAATCAAGGAATGGAGATGTGCAGGGTCTCCAGAACAGTACTCCAAAAGAACAGGGAAGAATCACCCAGTCTTTTGATCAAGAAAGTGATGGTACGGATACAAGGAATGAAACTGAAGTGCATGAACATGGCAGAGGAATCATTGGTAATTTGTAATTTCTAGCATGCTTGCTTAACTAATCCCTTGTCAGTATTTCCTCTTCCGAAGAATTCTTTTATGAATTTTAGTTAAGCCTCTTTAATTAGGCTTTCATCATCAAGTTTTGATTTATTGACATACTATTTAATCATAGACGTCTTTCAGGTTCTTTTCATTTGGTTAACTGTGTATATTTTAACAGTTCATGTGAAAAAAAGGGTACTCTGATAGCTGCATTGTGCTTGAATGTATAAGGAAGTGACTCTTGAAACTCAGTGATATTGAGATCTTGACAAATGTACTAATTGGAAGTGGCATTCATAGTTGCCAATTGTTTTCTGCTAAGACCATCATGTTGATACCCGAGTTCAGTTAGCAATTTGTGCTTAGCTTACCATATCATAAGCAAAGTTTTCATGTTTGTTCTAGAACCTTGGGAAACCTTGAAACGCTTTTATCTCTCTTTCTCTCATTTTTTGGTTCGGTTGGGATTTTAAAAGCCAAAGCCTTCACTCATATATCAAAATATCTAGTTACAGTGTATGACATATTTTTTTAGTTGTTAATAACTTTATTTTCTGTTTCTACAGCTTGATATTGTGCTTGAACTCGGACAATGAAGTCCTGCCGAGTGATCCAAATATCATCATGCATGCCAAAGTTCATGCCAGATCTTGATTAGCATGAAGCTTAATGAGTTGACAAAGTTTTACAAGATTTCCAGATGCAATATCATCTTCAATCTGCCGTTTCTTTTGCCATCCCCGTCTCAATTCCTCGGGGAATGAGAGCACGGTGAGTTTTATGAGGAAAAAATTGTGTCCAGATTGATAAGGAAGAACAAAGATGATGAATGAATGCTTTTCATGTGCTTTTAGCCATGAATCTGGCTTGCCGATCTTCCTTCTATGTAGCATAGTTTCTTGTATTGTACTGAGTGGAATTTTTACAAGAGGCAGAGGTTGCATTCTGCTTGTTGTAATCTAGAATGCCTGCCGCCAAATACTGAACTTACTGAATTAGAAGTTTTTCCTCATCTATGCTCTTCCGAGCTTTTAAAGATCTAAGCACATGTTTATTAATGACTGTGTTAAACATTCTTAGAGATTCTTTGAATTTTTTTGGAATTTGTTGAACTTCTAATCTTCAATGTAGCTTCACTTTTGTCATTCTCATCAGCATTGTCATGAAGCAGTTGAAATTGCTGCGCGCACATACACAAAAATGAAGGTTTTTTTTTATAAAATATTTTCAATTTATTATTTATGTGGAAAATATATATATATATATATATGTATGTATATGTCTTTGGATAATACTCTGGAAAAAAAAGCTGGAAGTTGATGCTGACACTGAAAATAAAGCTGGAGGTTGATGCTGCTGGGCTGCTGAGCTGGGGTAATGCTGAGCTGTAAAAATATCAACTGCATTCTGTTAACGTTAGCTGAATAATGTTGTTAGACGGTTGGTTTTACAGAAGTTAGTATTTAGAGAATTCTTGAGCTAATATAATAAATACAATCATTGTCAATAATTGAAAAGTGACAAATAAAAAATTTGGAAAAGTTTCTTTGCTCTCTCTCTTCTTTATTTCGAATTTTCCTCTTACCCAAACAGCTCTCAGGCGAGCTTTTACATGGTACCAGAGCCAAATGGCTAGTGCTAACCTTTCGATTTCAACATCAAGCACAAACACGAATTTCTCCTTTGCTGTACCAACAAAACTGGATGATTCAAACGTTCTAGTCTAGAAATCACAAGTCTTAGCATCAATTGGAGGAAATGGTTTAGAGCATTTTATTACCGATGAATTCAGCTGTCCTCCTCGTTTCAGATATGCAATTTCGAAAGCTCAATGACTAAAAATCAAGACTATACATTGTGGAGGAGACAGGATCAGTTGCTCCTTTGCTGGCCGTTATCGTCGATGAGTGAGTCTGTCATAGGACTCGTAATTGATTGCAAAACTACTTTCGAATTAAGGAATGCAGTTAACAAACAATTTGGCTCTCAAACTAAGGCTAAAATTCTTCAGTTGCATTACCAAGTGCTGTCAACTAAAAGGAAAGGTCTTACCATGGCTGAGTGTTTGTTTAAAATGAAAAACTTATCTGATCTTATGTCTGCAGCTGAATCACCTCTTAATAAGGATGATTTTTTGCTTTACCTGTTTGGTGGTCTGGATTCGGAGTACGATTCAGTCGTTGTTAATGTGACAAGTAGAGGTGATGAATTAAGCTTGCATGATGTGTATTCTACGCTTTTGACTCATGAATGCAGGATTCAACAATTAAATTCCAGTGTTTCTCTGGCTTTTAAGGGGAATTTCGCAGCAAACTATTCACAAGCCAAAAACTTTCAAAAGAAAAGTCTAAATCAACAGATCTATAATTCTGCAACAACTAAGGCGATGGAGGAGGAAGAGAAAATCAATTTAATGGTAGTAAAGGTGCTCAAAGTGGTAGATCTTGGTCCAATGGAAGGGGCAACTCTAAGCCTATCTGTCAGATCTGTAATAAGCCTGGAAACACTGCTAATATTTGTTTTCACAGGTTTAATAAAGACTTTGTAGCACAAACAAATTTACCTCGTCAATATAATCATAATCAAGCTTTCAACTGGAACAATTATTCTGCCAATAAAGAGGCCTACTATGGCTCTGCTCAAGAAAGAGCAGCTGATGATGGATGGTATTTGAATAGTGGTGCTACTCACCATCTAACCAACAGTGTGCAGAATCTCTCCTTACAAGGCACTTTTCATGGCTTAGACAGACTAATTGTTGGAAATGGATAAGGTTTGGATATCACATATATAAGTTCAGATGGAAAGAACTCTTCAATTCTTCTAAGAAATATCTTAGTCGTTCCTAGAATCACCAAGAATCTAATAAACAGTTCCAAGCTAACTGCTGACAACAATGTTGTTGAATTCTGTGGCAATTTGTGTCTTATTAAGGACAAGAGCATGAAAAAAATGCTGGTGAAGAGGGTAGCTTTGAAGGGACCGTCTAAGCTGTTAATCAAGACGAACTCTCATGCTTCAGACTTACAATCTCTTTCTGCCTCAAAGTTTTTTTGCAGACTGGACCAGTTTCTATGATTTCGATGTTTGATTCTCTTTCTCATAAAGAATTTTACAAAATGCTGTTTGAGTTCCTGTCTCTGTTCGAATAAATCCTTGGGTTCAAACTTGAATGTTCTTTCTTGACATGGTTTAGTATGTTCTAAATCTGAGTCTGTTAATGTCTTGCATCAAAGGTTTGGTCATACAAACTCTAGTGCTCTCAAGCTTATTTTCAAGCATTAGAACACAGATTGTGATATAAATAAGACATTGTTTCCAGATTTTTGTGATTCCTGTCAATATGGCAAAAGTCACAGATTACATTTTGGCAAATCTTCCATTAGAACATCTCAACCTTTAGAGAAGCTTTATGTAGACATTTGGGATCCTTCTGCTACAGTTTCAAAGTTGGGATATAGATACCTTCTTGGCATTGTTGATGATTTCAGCAGATACACTTGGATCTTCCCTATAAAGCTCAAGTTAGATACTTTGCCAACATTTCAACATTTTAATCTTTTTGTTGGGAAACAATTCAATTTGCCAATTAAAGCCTTACATTTTGATTCTGGAGGGGAGTTCCTGGCTTTTACCAAATTTCTATAGTCAAATGGAGTTCAACATTTGCTTGCTTGTCCTTATTCTCATCATCAGAATGGTGTCATTGAAAGAAAACACAGAACCATCTCAGACTTGGGATTAACTTTACTTGTCCTTTACCTGCCCTTGTCTTTCTTGTGGGAAGCTTTTCATATTTCTGTTTATTTGATAAATCGGATTCCTTCTCCTGTTCTTGGTGATATGTCACCTTTTGAGAAGCTATCTCATCATCCACTTGATTAGTCTATGTTAAAGGTCTTTGGTTGTGCCTGCTTCCCATATCTTCGACCTATCCTACTCACAAACCAAGTTTTCATTCAGAAAAATTTACTTTTCTTGGATAAGGTATGCGACCTGAAATTGCTTTTTCTGTTAATAAACTCAGCCAATTTTTGGTCTCTCCTACCATCAAATATTGGCAAGCCTGCAAGAGACTATTTCGTTTCCTACAAGATACTTCATCATTTGGTCTGCAATTCACTCCAGGAGGTAATTTCGATCTGGTTGCTTTCTCGGATGTTGACTAGACATGTGATATTGATGACAGAAAATTAGGAGGATATGCAGTATATTTTTGGGGTAATCTGGTATCTTGTTCTTCTAAAAAACAGGTGGTTTCTAGATCTAGTACAGAGTCAGAGTGTAGGTCATTAGCCTCAACGTGTTTTGAGATCACCTGGATATTACCTCTACTTCATGAACTTGATGTTTTGCCTTCTGTTGTGTCTCTTATATGGTGCGACAATTAGAGTGCTGCTGCTTTGGTTCAAAATCCTGTTTTTAATGCTAGAACTAAGCACATAGAATTGGGTATTCATTATGTTCGTGATAAGGTTCCCAACAAGGACATTGAGAATCGTTTTGTATCTGGCGCAAATCAAATTGCTGATATTTTCACTAAACCTTTACCATTTCATTCATTTGTTTTATCTCGGAACAAGCTGCACGTTCTTTCTCGACCTGCAGCTCGAGGGGAGATGATAATACACTAGAAAATAAAGCTGGAAACTGATGCTGACGCTGAAAATAAAGTTTGAAGTTGATGCTACTGTGCTGCGGGGCTAGAGTAATGCTGAGCTGTAGAAATATCAACTGCATTTTATTATCGTTAGTTAAAAAATGTTGTTGGTTAGAAAATTTGTTACCGACTGTTTTACAAAAATTAGTTAGTATCTAGAGAATTCTTTAGCTAATATAAATACAATGACGAAAATAAAAATTCTAGAAAAGTTTCTTTGCTCTCTCCGTTCCTCATATTAAATTTTTCTCTTACCCAAACAACTCTCAGGCGAGCTTTTACATCTTCATAGACACCAGAAGCTGTTAATGGCTGCAAACTGTCTGTTGCTACGCTTGTTATCTTCCCGGAAGAAAATAAAATTATTATAACAAACACAAAATTGTGTTTTGGGTTCCCAAAAATGGAACCAACAAAATTTTTTATACTTTCTTCTTTTAATTAGTCAGAAAAACAGTGGAGCCAATAAAAAAAAAGAATTAAAAAATTAAAAGAAATTACTGATTTATGAGGTCAAAGAGTCAACTCTCGTGACATTTTCCATTGCAGTAATCAATCTTATCTTTGACCATCTCAAATTGTATGACCAAGTCTCTGTTTGAAAGCCTTCTATTGTTCTGTGTGTTCAGTTTAGGTTTCAATTTTTCTGATTCTGAAGATCACACTCTTTTTTTTCACCTCTTTTTCGGTGGGAGAGCAACTTGGGAGCAGTGGTAATGATTCCTACAGAACCCTTTTCATGATCTATTTGATTGCTGAGAATATTTGAGGAGAAAAATGAACGGTCAGCTTCTTGTGTTATCTCATCCATGTAGTTCTACAAGAATTGATTTTGTTTGTTTCTTTTCTTTTCTTCTGATTTTCCCGGGGAAAAAACAGAGCTTGATTCTTTTGTTTCTCTTTGTTGCCATAAAATTTCCGTGTTTTAGCTGGATCTTTAACTTCGCTCGAAATCCCAAATTTTTGTTATACTGTTACAGTATTTTTCATTGATAGCTGTTCTTATAGCATTTCTTTTAAGATCCTGGGCAGTGTGATTTAAGGTTGGTTTTGGGTATTGATTTCAAAAGCTTTTGAGTTTAGCTTAAAATTCAGAATTTTGATGGGTTTGGGCTAGACTTTGTGATACTGATTTGTTTCTCTGTAATTTTCTCTTTTAAATTTTTCAAGGGCAGATATTACGCTTTTGGCTTGTAATGGGTTTGCTATGTTATGTTTCATTTTGGTGGTAGTGAAAAACTCTAGAAGGACTTTGAAGACTTAGCAGTAGAAATTTGCTTGTATCTTTTTGGAGGGTCTTGGATTTGTTGCTAAAGAAGTGATTACATTTTGTTTAGTCTTGACCTCCTTGATTAAGGACTTTATTGGCCATGTCTTCATATTAAAAACCTGAATTCGAAGATGAAATGAGTGATTTGTAGTAAAGAAGCTTGGTTATTTGATGAAAGTGGCTGCGAGTTGAGACTGGTTTTCAGTATCGTTATAATGGGTTTGATTCCAAATACTGTGCATTATTGTTCTGTAACTAAGGGTAACCACACGCTGTTTGCATATAGTAGAGGAGATCATGATATTGAGAATCTGGCAGCCTTGTGCCTGGAAATGAGTCCTGCTTTTCACAAGTGGTACTTTGAGACCATTGGCAAAAAGACATTTGGATTTTTGTTGGAAAATGGGAATGTTTATTTCATGATTGCTGACGAGGGACTAGGAAACCCGGTTGCTCTTCAATTTTTAGGGCACTTGAGAGATGAATTCAAGAAAGTAGCTAAAAAGGGTTCAAGACGAAGTTTTTCGGGAATGAATGCAATCGGTGTACAAGAGCAACTAGTACCTGTCATTGGTAGATTGATAACTACGTTAGAAAGTGTCCCTCAAAGCAGAACTCAATGGAAAGCTGAGACTCCCTCGTCAGAATTTTTTGGCCTCTCTGCATCACCAAATAATGCCAATGGAGAAATAGAACTTGCCAGCTCCACAAAAGCCCCTTTGTTGGGAAAGTCTAACAAGCAAGAGAAGAAGAAAGCTAAGGATCACATTATTGTGATGAGAGATATCGAGTTGGAGGAGCACCGCAAATCAACTGATAAGGTCAAGGCTGTTTCAACAAATTTGGACACTAATAGCCAAAATGGAGCTGGGTCTTCAAGCTCTTTACAGAAGGATTTGGGTTCGATGAGGATAAGATTAAATTCTCAAAGCATTCGAAAGAAGTGGTGGCGCCAAGTACGGATTGTTCTTCTCATCGATGCAGTTGTTTGTTTGGTACTATTTGTGATTTGGTTGTCAATCTGTGGGGGCATTGCGTGCATTCGTTGATGATTTCAATTTGAAATTGTAAGTTGAAGTTTAATAACTCTAAAGTTTCTGTCGCAGCAGCATCAGTCTCATAAATGTGATGAAAACTCATCCGGAGGTATGTTATTCAAATTTACACATGGGCATGATATTTTGGAAATTCTCTGTATAGTTTGACTTTGTTAATGCATGTATACACAGAAAGTTTTTTAAGTTTATTAAGCTCTTGTTTGGATGTTCCATGCTATTGCCTGTGCCTGCGTAGGTTTTGCCATTTTCAGCTTAGCATTATGAGATATCTTTACTCTCAATATCTCCACCTTGTTCGTTTTCCATTGGATGTACATGTATTGTACACTCATACATACTATACATTACAGTGTATAATGTTCACCATTTTTTTTTCTTAGCTAAATTGCAGTTTAATATTCTGTTCTTGCACGGTCATTAATACCTGTACCCTCTGTTATGTCAATTGGGAAGCAGATAACATGTGTCTGTTATGTTAAAAGAATATTAAAATAAATAAAAATTAATATTTAAAATACGTAATAAAAAATTAAAAATAATATTTAAATATTTTTTTAAAAAATTAATGTAAGAATACATACATAAATAAATTATAGTATGGGATATGCATCGTTGTAATAAAAATTCTGAAAATTAAAAATTGCATAGCCAAGCGGTTCCTAGCTTGATGGATTCTTAATTATATTAATTAACTTATCATTTTCTCAGTCAAAAGAATACAACTATTGTTCATTACATGCATTTGGGATAACAAAAAAAATTGCAATATTCAAGCATGCATGTAATGATTTAGAAATAAATTTTTTATTAATTTTTTTTAAAATAATTTTTTTAAAAAAGTTTATTTATGTAAATATAATTTTTGAATAATTTGTTCATCAATTTTCATTACTTTTAAATAAATTTATTTTTACGTAAGTATTTATTTTTAAAATAATATTAATTTATTTAATAAAAATTATTGTACATTAATGATAAATATACTGTTTATCATCTATAGCGCTTTCTTTAAATTTTCATTTTGGTTTGAAAAATTTTTTGTAAGTGAAAAATAAATTTTTAGATAAATAATGTTAATATATTATTTATTAATTTATTATTTAATATTATTTTAAAGATAAGTAGTCATGTAACAATAAATATATTTAAAATTAATTAATTTAATAAAAAATTTTAGAGTTAATTATTTATATAAACACGCAAAATCAGATCATTTTCAAAAATTTCCTATTTCTCGGCTGTCTCTCTATATTCTTCCTTTTAACTGTTGGCCTAAATTTGCCCACATGTAGATTAGCGAATGGAGAATAGCAGCCGCAAAGTTTGTGTCACCCACCGGTGGTGATGGCCTTGTGGGCTCTTGGATTGTTAAGAAGCTTTTGGACAGAGGGTTTAGTGTTCGTGCAACATCGATGCCAAATTAGGGGACACTATCTATATTTCTTTCTCTTGTCAATGAAAGATCCACAATTTTCCGAAAGTGATGAGATCCTCAGTTACATCGTGGTTGGATTAGTTAATAAAATTCCTAACGTACGTTAATTGCAGAGAAAGATAAGGTCGATTTTGCAAACAGCTTACCGAATGCGGATACAAAGTTAGTTTTGTTTGAAGCCGAGATCTATGATCCAGATTCATTTGAGAAAGCAATTCAAGACTGGGAGTTTGTGTTCCATGTTGCCACTGCCATTCTTTTAATCTTTATTTTCACAGCAGCAAGATTATATAAAGATTTAATTAACTTCGATCATCCCCGTATGTACAGTTCAAGAATATTGTTGAAGCGTGTGTTGCTGCTGCTGCTGCTGCTAAGAAGATTCTGTCCAATCAAGAACAGTGAAGAGATTAATTTACACAAGCAGTTTAACCACTCGAAGAAGAGATCAATGCTTACAAGGATTTGATGGATGAAACATGTTGGACGCCTCTTGATCCATCATCTACTTCCTCAACTGCTTCTTTGAAGGAACCCGTCCTCCTGCTCCTGGTAGTTTATCTAAGGAGACGGAGATGAAAAACCTTTTGTCTTCGCGTTGGCCGTTATTTCCTGTTTAATTGTACATATTGTCAATTCTTTTGTCATAATTCTAAATTTATGATGAAGAAGTCGAGAATTACAATGAAAGAGTTGAGAACGAGGTACGATATACTTGAATGAACCGCAACACGATCCCGAAACAAGGCCATATATCTGCATGATTAACTAAACTTGTGCATGTTTAGTGGCGTGGAACGAAGATTGAGGAGAAGGGTTTTGTGTACAAACACTATAAGAAGAAGAGACTAGATGATTCCTTCAAGTGCGTTAAAATTAAGGACTGGTTTTATTCCACAGTAATCAATTTCTTTGAGTCAGTTTGTTCCCTCTTTTTTTATTATTATTATTATTTCTTTGGGAACTTTTAGCCTGCCTGCCTACCTGCATTATTAGTTTTCCATTTCCGTCCCACGTTTCTAAAATAAAAACGTGATACTCGAGTTGAAACAGTTTTTAAAATATGTTGTCAAGAGTTTTGGGCAGGAAACGTGCTTTAATTTCTTATTGTAAGACTGATCAATTTCAAAAGAGTACAACTTATTGATATTCTTATTGATACATCATATTTTAAATCTAATCTTTACTTTATAAAATATAAATTAATACAATGTAATAATAGTATATTTTCGTTACACAATTGACCTATTTTATAATTATTTTTATTGTATTAATTTTTAACTTATTTTTAAAATTAAAATTATTTTAGTGACGATGATCTTTCAAAATTTGTTGGTTAATTTTTAAGAATTAATAAGACATGAAAATGATACATCCTACCATAATCAACTAAATTCTTTATCATCCTGCAATTATATAATTTTAAATTGTATGTTAGTCTTTTTATTCTTTGAATATTTTTTTACCAACAAAGGTATTGCAATGTATTTTCATCAATGACTCAATAATGGAAATCTATTTATTTCTTGATTATCCTCTCCAACAATTATGGTTTGGTTTGGTCAGTGAATCAATGCTACCATTTTTCTACATTTAACTCTTCCCCTCCATGCTTTGGTCTTCTGTCAAAAGTATAACAAGAGAAGGAAAGAAAATATTTACAGCCACATATCACACACTGGCATTAATATCATCAAGAATAAAAACACAAACAATGTCTTATTTATTTTGTAACATGATATGATAAGATGACATTGATTCTACTTTATTTCTTCTTCATTTCCAACCAAGTATCGGTATCTTATCTTAGATTATTACATCATTGTCTTTATTTCCACATTCCCACTTTGTGCCAAACTCAAACTTGTGCGTTCTCTTTCTTTCCTTCTTGATCATCAAGAGTCTCCACGCGACGTCTAAAATGTTCTGCGCATGTGACTGCAGGGTACCTGCCAAAAAAAAGAAAAATAGAAAAAATTGACATATTCCTTATTTAAATAGAATATGAATAATTTTATAAATAATAAATAATTAAGATTTTAAATTCAAAAAAATTACAAAGACCAAATTGGTAACTATTATTTAAACACCCGTAACATTTAAAAAAATGAAGAAGAAAAAAAAACTTTTTTAAATCATCTCAAATTAAAATCATATTATTCAAATATGGTTAAGACTAATGACTTACTTGGGAGGATTTTCTTTTGACGTGCAAGTTGGCAAAACCTCAACAACAGTATCAGGATTTGGCAATAAAAAGAATGCAAACTGTCCAAGGAAGAAGGATTAAATAAGGACTGTTATCCTAATGGTATAAACATAAATATATTAGAGTTTTAATTAGTCTTACAGAATATCGTTCTTGATAGTATTCGACTTTGTGCACCGTGGCTCTGGGTGGTTCAAATTGAAAGACGAAGAAGGTTAGGTGGAGAGAGGGTGATAGATAATTGAGAGTTTGTAATAGAATAGTATTAACAAATAATAAAGAACATAATATTCTATATACATTTTTAGTTAATAATACATAACAGGAAAAAGCAATTGCTGGGTTATATCACGATAATACTAAGGAAGGAAGGCAGTGTTTCAATCTAAAAATTCAAATATCAAATGAAATCAACAGTCAAGAATTCATATGTCTATTTAGGTCAAAATATTTCATCTAGATGTAAATTATCACGATGAGTTTGATTACGCAAAATTTTGCAATGATGATGTAAAAGACAAAATGTGCAGGTTTCTCTACATTAATTATTATTTAAATTTTCAGATAACATTTTTAACAAAATACATTTAAAAATAAAACAAATTGGTATATTACCTGAAACTACCATTGCTGAGTATTTCCAATATGTCCCCAAGGTTCACGATAATTGCTCTGCAAAAATTATTTATCATGTAGATCTCTCAACAGATCATAAAGAACTAATACATAAGATAATCACAAAAATTTTTAAGTAATAAATCAATCTACAAGCTTTCCTTTCAGTTTTTCTTCTGGCAAGAGTATACATCTTGTATAGTTTTCTTAATTACATTAATTCTTTTCTAGGGATGCCCTAGTCTAGCCGTCCCTTGAATCCATTTATGCATGCTTTCTATTGACTCACCCTTTTAATGGAGGTACGGATTCCCATATTTGAGGATCAGCATTTTTGTCCCTGCATATCTGCAATATCAAATATAAAATATTGAAATAAAACACATCAAAGATAGCGGTGATACATAAACACATAGAGATTGACTGATGAATATTCTTTTTCATACTTTAAGACCCCAAACATCATCTGTTGTCAGGAGGGTAATTAGCCCAGCGTCGGTATGAGCCCTTGTTCCTTTCTTTTCCTTGGAAGGATCTATAGTTTCTTGATCTAAATATATATATATATATAAACAAAAAAAAACACATTTAAGATAAGACTTATATCAATTCTACAATAATTCTTGGAAATTCAAAATGAATATTTGTGATGTTTAAAGTTAACCTCCATAATGCAAAATGTTGAATTGACATGCTGCGCCAATCATATTTGGTTGATTAAAGAAATCAGCATCGAGATCAAGAGCAATGGCTATGAGTTTCGCAACTTCTCTTCCCGCATCGCTGAAGATATTAGTCAAAAGAGTAAAAAAAAATCACCATAGTATTACAGTTGTAGGGATTTTTTTTTGTAAAATATGTAGCCGCTAATAATCAAAGTGATCTCCAATTATATTGTGTGACCAAGATTCGTATGCAATGTAAGATCTTTTATATCTTTCTTAAGATAGTTTAATAATTGAATCAACTATCCATGCATTTGTTTACGAGGTTACACAAGATCTTTGTCCACTATACTATAGATTCAAAATCAACATGGAGCTGCTGTAAAGTGCTCTTATTGTTCTTGATTTTTCCAAGTAAATTACCTTTGATAACAGAGAGACAATGTTTGGAAACATGTCATTTATATTTTATGTCTAATAAAGGTTTTCTTTTTTCCTGCAAGTTATATTTTTGCAAGAACTTACAGTGCCTTCCGACAATATTTCTGCATAGTCTCCTTCCATCCTGGTAAAACATCTAAACAACACACAAAAATATATTCAAAAACTGGTTACATAATAAACAAACAAAACTTGGTGCATATTTTTAATATTTTCTTGTCATTTCTGTTTTTTTTTAAATTTTCATGCATTCACTTCTTGTCTGGATTATCTTTAATCTTACACTATTTATACTGTAGTAGGCGTTTTCTTACGAAATAATTAATCATTATTGAATTTGTTTTTTGAAAGAGTTTTAATAGATTGATTAGTTACCAGCTGGAGGCCAAATATTTGTGGTGTCCTCTTCAAGCACTCCACCTCCTAGAGCATATGTCTCTGCGTAGTCTATAAACAATCAAAGAAACAAACTGATCAGAATTAATTACATAAACAAAAACATTTCACCAATGCATCTGAAAAGAAAAAATAAGAAAGAAGAAGAAGAAGGGAAACCGACTTTCTGAAGGTTGATAGTAGCCTCGAAAATAGTTGTCAGTGCCAAGCTTCTTTTTCTCACTCTTTGGCAGTGCAAAAAATTTCTTGCTTTGACTAAAAATTTCATTCCTGAATTCCTCGCTTATTCCGTGATTGATTATATAAAAAAAACCTGTATCCATACATGCCTGAACCACACAGATATCATCCGTCAAATATATTCAGAAAGCTGAAACTCAAGAAGATGATTAATAATAAACTCTATATGTTGAGGTTCACCTCTTTGATCGCAGCAACTGATTCGTGGATATTAGGGTTGCAAAGATCGATGCATTTAATAGATGCAATCCGACCATTTGCCATCATTTATCTGTGATGAATTCAGCTTCCAATATCTTAAAAGCTGATAATTTTTTGGAAGAAATAGCCGTGGAGAGGTAAAGCCTCAAGGGTTTGTATTTATACTCACACAACTAGATTAATTTTATTCCTCCTTTGTTGGGCTATCTTTGATTGATTGTGCTATCTTCCTTTTTTCTTTTTATTTTGCTTTTCTAAAACATCTTGTCGAGAGTCATACTTCATTACAGCAACACTACGTGCTTGCACGACTCAATCAAATTTCCCTCCATTTTGACTTTATAAAATGTAACAAAAAATTTTGACTGATCCACATGCTCGCGTTGACAATATTGGACCAACTTGTGGCCTGACTTAGCCCACACCACATGGGCAGTATGAGAATTATTCAATTAATTAAGAGAAATATATATAAATTAATAAAAAAATAAATTTATTATTAAATAATTCTATAATAAAAATAATATGAAAATATTTTCTTAATTAAATATTATAAGTAAAATACTTGTCAATTAACACAAAAATTATCTTATTAAATAGTACTATTTATTTATTATTATAAATATAAAATTAATTCTTATAAATTTATGCGACGAGGAGGAGGTGTGAGATATAACATTCTCACTTCTTAAATTTATTTATTTGACATGTATTATTGAAATATAAAGTGTTGGTATGCACCAATAATAATTTAAATATATTTTAATATTATTTATTATAAATTAAATACTTATTATTAATTTTAAAAATTAATCTATTTAATATTAATTATTTATTTTTAAAATTTAAAATTAATTTATATTTTATTCAGTAATTGGAGTCGTCTTGCTCCCAACAACCGTGGATTGTTCCGCTCATTTATTTTGCAATATTAATTGGAGGTGCGCGAATTCATGGAAGTGGGGAATTGTTTGTTTGTGAATATGGCTGCTTCATTGAGGCTGCCGCCGGTATCAATACCATGTAAGGCAGTTTACACGGCAAGTGTTAGTGGTCGGCACGTGAACGTTCATTGTTTTTGAGGGTTGACTGTCTGACTATCAAAATCTATCACCCTTTTGAGTTGTTAAAATTTGACTTAATACACCTATAATGCCATTATTCAAAAGTTTACACACACGCGCGCTCCTTTTGTTTTCATAGCAATGCCACGGTGCATTAAGTTGTATTTCATTCTTTTTCTCGCCTCAATTAGTCGATGACGAAAATTGAAACATATTTTTGTTTTGTTAGTCGTAATTTGAACTTCGAAGAACAGTTAAAACATAAACGTTTAATACAAGCTGCTCTCCTCTTCTTCTTCTTCTTCTTTTACCTAAAATATAGAATTTTAAATAATAATAATACACACTAACCAAAATAATTTCAAAGACAAAGAATTAAAAAAATATATTAGTGAAAGCTGTGAAGATAATCAATTTATAATACTTTTAAGTTGCCAAAAGTATGAAGAAAATTAAGTATAAATTAGTCATATTTTTTTAAAAAATAAGAGCTATCAATTAAATTTACCCATGTCAAGTTGAAACTTTTTCTTAAAAGTGTGTGTGGTGTGTGGGAAGCACTATGTACATTTTGGTTACCTTATGCTGTCAAAAGTTTTGCCAAGGGAGTTAAATTTAACGAAATATGCAGCATGCATGTTTTAAATTATTTATTTATTTATTTATTATTATCATTATCATGATGAACAATTTCAAAATAATACTGTATTTAACTATCCTTCTTTAATATAAATTAATGTGGTACAAATTAAAGATCCCTAGACATCAACGTTTGTGCTCTTTAATACTAAACTAGTTCATCCGTATATCAGCAGACAGTTGGCGATTTCAAATAATAGGAAACAAGAAAGAAAATGATCCACTTTTTGTGATAATAGGACTCAGCTGATTGGAATTGAGAAGAAGCTCTTCTTTGTATTGTAATCTTGTTAAAGGTTGTTCATTTGATTATCATTCTCATCAGCTAAACATAAGATCACCAACTATTTTCGCCATGTGCTGCCAATATTCTATGGGAATGCGAATAGGAATATGAATACCCCCAAAACTAAAATTAAATGGAAAAAAAAATCTAAAAAGATGGGCGTAAAAGAATATTATTTTATATCTTGTAACGTAATAAAAATGGGTTTGCGACTTTAGATATAAAAAAATTAGAGTCTAACTGCTTAGAGAAGCAAAAGTTGTGTCTGGAGACACCACACTATTTTGTAAATATTAGGAGAATTTAAAAAACACTATGATTTTAGGGGACTCTTCACATTTCATGGATTGTATTGGTATATAAATCAATATTTTCTAACCTAATAAACTTGATTTTGAATCATAATGCCATTGGTTTCTGTCTGTACACGTGATGTGATCGTTCATTTTCATTTGCTTTCTTGTGCAATAGATAATAAAAGCCTCTTTCTTTGTTCAAAATCAAACTGGTGGAGAACAATTCGAGCGAAAAATACTCTTCCTCCACTTGAAATAAAAATTTAATGAGAGCAATGTCACTCACATAACTAAAATCTAACGTCCAAACAAGCTGAAGCAAAAGAAGAGAAAGACCCAAGGCTTGTTGAGGTAATTGGTTCAAAAGCAAACCTGGCTTCCTATGCATACCATCACAGGTGAAAGCAGAGAAAATATCATACAGCTTCTCGAAACTACAACAAAAATTGGCAAAAGGAAACACAGGCTTTAGGCAATATAAATTAGGATTCACGACACCACATCTTCCAGCAGGTTCATGCACTTTTTCTTTCAATAGGCTGCAAATGCAAATAAGGTCGTTTGGATTAGCTTTGCTTTCATTTATCCCACTCTAAATCCAGATATCGTGGATCCACCTTTAACAGACTGCTTTTGGAAGGCTGATAAGTCAACAAGTCCCAACCCATGAGATAGGTCAGTGCAAAGTGCACATAAGATGGAGTCGTTGGAACAAAATAATGGGTAGTAAGATAGGGTAGAGAAGAAAGTAAATTAAGGAAATAAGTGCACATGTGCAAGTGAATTCCAATGGCAAGCAAATGAAATCGGTAGATGGCACTACGAATATAGTGGATGACAAACATTAATCATTTCAATTAGACCGTTAATACTTGAGTTTTTTTTTACATTAAAAGGCTTATGAATACTATTACTAATATCTTCCCAATCCAGAGATTCTTGAAATCAATGGTAAAATCGTGGCAGTGCTCACATAGGGGATGTCCAATAAGCTGCGTGTCTCCTGAAACTAAAGGAGCGACAGTTAACAAAAGTATATAAACAGATTTCACACATGTGAGACGTAATTCAACAGCTATCATCTTAAGTTAAAACATGTCTCCTTTTCTTCTTTTTACTTCCTAGGGGATATTGAAAGGTAAACCAGCAACCCTGTAAACCACCTAGCAGTATCCAAAACCAATAAAATTAATTATTTATCTATAAATGTTAAATATTTGTTATAAAAAAATGAAGTTACTCAAAGAAATGAAATAATCATTCCCTTCTGCAAGTGCCTTAATTGAGAAGCTCTTCCTCGTCTGACCAGCATTACTGCAGCAGAAATTTATAGTCAGAAAACTAATGGCATTCAGAAAGGTTAAAAGCACAAAAAGAGCTTTGCACAATGAATTATAGGATATCCTATATAAGCACTTAATCATACAGATATTTTATTCCTTTCTTGAGTAAATAAGTGCGCTGCAAAAAGTCGAGCACAGAGATCAAATTGCCCCATCCTCTTCCTGCCCCAGCCAAACAAAAACAAAGATAATAAAATGGAGATGCCAGAAGATCAAGCTTGATAGCATTCCAGGATCATGGAAGAATCCTTGGGACCCATGGTTATCAAAGGCCCCACTTCTGTCAGTGACAAAGCAACAAATCGTGTATAAGAAAGACCATAAGCAACAAATCGAGGTTTTGAAGGGAAGTGGCGGGGAGCGCGATGCACGAAGGGACGATGAAACCGGATGCAAATGGTGACACGTATCGTGAGACATGTGAAATAACCAAGTGATAGTTTGAGCATTACTGTAGTTGCGAGAAAAGGAGAGTAATCTGCTGTGGCCGGGGGAAACGTGCTCCCCAGCCTTTAAGAGACGGGTTAAAGAATAGAGATAAAAATGAAAGGGAATTATCATTTAGCCCCCTCACGGTTTTGAAATATTACATTTAAACAATAAGAAATCCTCCCATTTACTATCATCGGAGCTCATAAAATTTTTCACATGTTCACAAAAAATCAATAAGAGATTTTATGTGTGTGGATATAGATATTTTTGATCAAATTTTTTATTGTGCATATTAACCCATAAAATTTTGAAAATGAATTAAAGTAAAATTTTTTTATGAAGAAAAAATCAGTTCAATGTTATATTTAAAATAATATTTTCATAAAATAAAATATATTGTGTTTGATTTGATATTTTTAAGGTTTAAGAATGTGTTATTTAATATTCTTTAAAATTTTATCATTAATACGAGAACTGTAAAACGCCTGCAGAAATAATTTGAAAAATTGAATCATTATTTTTAACTATCTAGAAAAACTGGAAAATATAAAGGGAGGTAAATGATAATTCTCAAATCCAAAAGTTTAATCTAGAACCGGTCTACTCGTTCGCTTTTTCTTCGGTTAGTGAATGAAGATCTGGAAAACTTTGTTTGGTGCTCTGATCTAAATCCGAAGAGCGAATTAAATTAAAAGATCCTGAGTTGATAAATTAGCTGCCTCTCCGCAACTTGATTTACTTCATCTGCTAAATGCAGATCTGTGTCGTTTATGGGTAAAGAAATTAATATTCAAGTTTTCTGCTATGTTTCTTGTCAAATTTTCGCTTTTGTAAGGCTTCAATATGTTGATCTCGCTGCAGATAGGGCTGTTGGAAATTTGAAAATGGCAGAGGTTACGACAAACAAAGTGGTAATTGTTTTAGTTATTGCATCATTGAGAATTTAGATTGAGAATTCGGTTTACGTCATGTTGTACTTGATAATTAAGTTTAACTCTATCCCTTTCTAGTGAAAATAATGGTATATTTTATTTATTGCATGTCTTGTTGGTACATGACTTTCTTTGCAGGAAAATTCTTTTGGCGATAGAAATGAAACCCCGAAAAACGTTTTCGATATAGGAGCTTTTGTTGGGGACTTGAATTTTGAGGAAGATGGGAGCAGGTTTGTGGAAGCAGCTTTTTTATGATTTATGCAAAATTTATCGTTTCATTAGTATGAGGTTTCATTTGTGTCACAGAATTTAACTATTCACTATTTTGCCTGAAAATGCAGTAAAATCATATAGAAATGTATGCCATTTTATATATATAGAGTACTTGGACATTTTGTTCTTAAAATATTGATTCCTGTTTTTGGCAGTGACGATATATCCTTGGAAGGACTTGATCAAGAGCTCGAAGAGTGCAAAAACTATGATGTAAGCTGCTTTATTATTGTTTACCTTTCATATAATATCTAGCCCTTAAGTATATCAGGTTATTACACTATCTAATTCGATTTCTTAAGCATTGTGAGAGTGCAATTAAGGATAAGCTAGGAGGGGAGGAAAATTGTTTTTGGGGTACACTTTTCATTTTCTCATGGTTTGATTAGAGTGTGCATCTGTCACCCTCTTCCTTGTTGGTTAGGCCACATATTTGCACTCTAAGGAGCACGGGTTGAAAGATTGAAAAAAGAAGAGGAAGTAAGGAAGACGTGAAGTGTACATACCATATTAATTTCTTGTACTGACCACATAAAGTTTGCACTATTTCTTCCTTTTATTTCTGTTTCCATTTTTCTTTTTCAGGCTTTCTCTCATATCTCGACCTTATTGTGATTCTACATTCCATGCAGGTGGTTGCAAATATCCTGTCCAAAGGTACAGCACTAAGGGAGTATACAAAGGGGGTTGAGAACAATGTGCGGCAAGTTGAATTGGACTCAATTCAGGTCTGTGATTACTTCTCAGATATTTTTGCAACGTCTTTTTTTTTATTATTCGTGTTTTTAATCAATTCATGCGTATAAAGTTTCCTTTTCTTCTTTCCTTGAACTTTCAAGTTTTTCTCCGGCAATTGTGTTCAGGTCACAAAAGGAGTTAGGCTTTGCATATAATTTGTCCTTTATTTTAACATCAAAAAGGAGTAGTAAAGCAGCACCTTTATTGTTCTTAAGGAGATGTTTGTTTGTGCAACTTGAAATACTGTCACATGTTTTGCATTTAATGATGTAGGACCAAGTTTTATATTCTTGTGGAGGGATTAGAAAATGATACATCTATAAATTTAGTCGCTCTTTCTACACTGCTAGGCTCATTAAATTTTATCATTTTTCAGGTGTAATGCATGTAATGGAGAAATCCTAGGTTGTCTTAGATCAGAGGAAATCTCTTCTTGTTAAGAAGAGCTTGTTTGGAAACTAACCAATCGTGTGACACAATGAAGGCTCCTGTGTAAATGGTTTTGGTAGTCCTGTGTGGGCAAGGACAAGCACTAAACAAGAAGGCTTTGTCTTTTCACAAGTCACTTCCAGGTCATTTGAAGTATATAAAATGTAAACAATCTCATCAGTGTAGTTTCATTTGAATTTTATGATTTCTTAGTTCTTTTACTCATGCACTGGCTGGAAGCTACAGTGTCTCTTAGGTCAAAATAAGTGCCTTCTAGCTAATGAAATGAGGATGTCACGTGATTGACCAATTACAGGATAAATGAGGGTTCTTATGTGGATACATTGCTATCCATTTTTGGACAAGGATTAACATAATCATAGGGTTGTTTTTATCTGGGATCATCTTGTACTTTTAAGATTTCTTGTTTTACAAGGGTTTTAGCATGTAATAATGCTGTTTTGAAGAGTTTGTGTGTTACTCCGGGAAGTTGATATTTTCTCCCATCATTCAATAGAGTTATGCATAGTAGAGCTGCTCCTTAGTTCTTTAAACATCTTTTTCTTCTTTTTTTATTGATTTATCATTTATGGATTGTCATTGTACCTTTTGATATTCCATGAAGAATTCCTCATTTCCATTAAACTTGTCTCAACTCTGCAGGATTATATTAAAGAAAGTGATAATTTGGTGTCTCTTCATGATCAAATTCGTGATTGTGATACCATTTTGTCACAGATGGAGACTCTTCTCAGTGGATTTCAGGTATGATGGATGATCAGTTTACCAAAAACTACTTACATACTTCTCTTGTGAGATGAATTGTCCATTTTTTTACTTTCTTAGAGGATTAAACGATGCTTGAAACGTACTTATAGGATAATGAATACTGTAAAATATTGGCGAAGGACAGTAATTGTATGTTCATGTAGTAATGGCGACACATTGCAAATAGTTGGATTCAGGAAACTAGTAGCTTCTGCAAAATTTCTTCATTCTTATGGGTCATGTTGATGACTGTTATTGTAAACTGTTGAACAATGAACCCTAGGGTTAAAGCAACAGCTTGCCTGTCTTACAGCTCTAGAATCAGCCAGTGTAATAAGTTTAAAAGGCTAATGGCTTTCTGGAATAGAAAGAGACTTATTACTGATTTGAGATGCTGTTCATTAGTATGCTAGGTGTAAGCTACTGGAGCTACTAGCATCATTTTTGCTGTTGCTCAAAAAAAAATGTTTTTTAAAAATATATGGGCTTAATTTCTCCTGCTGCCAAGACACTTGTGAGCCGTGGACAAGGTTAGTTGCATTATTAGGATTTCCATGTAGTGAATAACTGGAGCACAACAATCAATCCTTTCGTGCTGAATCGCTGAAGGAGAGAGTTGTTGGTTTCTGATGATCAGTTTACCCAGCATTACTTGCATACATCTCATGTGAGATGAGTTTTCTATTTTTTTAACCATTCTAGAGGATTAAACTATGCTCAAAATGTTACTTATAGGATTTTAATACTGTAAAATATTGGTGAAGGACTGTAATTGTATGTTCATGTAGTGATATTGATGGATTGCAAGTAGTTGTTGGTTCAGGAAACTAGTAGCTTCTGCAAAATTTCTTCCTTCTTAAGGGTCATATTGATGACTGTTATTGTGAACTGTGGAACTTTGAACCCTAGGGTCAAAATACAACAGATTACCTGACGTACAGCTCCAGAATCAGCTACCATAATAAATTTAAGAGGCTAATGGCTTTCTGAAAACTACGGAGACTTATTACAAAGTTGAGATGCTATTCATTAGTGTGCTCGGTGTAAGCAACTGGAGCCATTATCATCATTTTTGCTGTTGCTTAAAAAATGTTTTTACAAAATATGTGGGCTTAATTTCTCCTGCTGCTACAACACCTGTAAGCAGCGGTCAAGTTTAGTTGCACTAGTAGAAGTTCCATGTAGTCGACAAACTGCACCCCAACAATGGTCTCTTCATGAAGAATTGTTGAAGGAGGGATTTGTTTCCTGATTCAGCCAGGACTTTGCTTCATTTGGACCCTCACTAAATTTTTAGTTACTGTGAACAATGTTTACCATAATAAATGATATTATTATAAAAGCATCTAAGATTTTAAGGAATATCCTCTTTCTTTATTTGTTCTCCTTTGTGTATGTTGATTAACTTGGTGTGTTCTTTCAGTTTGTCTGAACTTCTGGATTCGTAGTGTTATTTCTGCCAATGTTATTGCCGTTGATTTTCTTAGTTTAACACGAAGATTAACTCCTCTTTCCCTGCTTTTACTTTTTCTTCAGTGTAATTTGATCTTGTATTATCTGCATTAATAAGAGTTTTAAAAATTTTGTGCCAGACCGAGATTGGTTCTATTAGTTCAGACATAAAAGTACTTCAAGAGAAGTCTATGGATATGGGTCTAAGGCTGAAGAACCGCAAGGTATGTTTCCGTAACGACAGCTCCATTTGATTGTTTGATTTGGAATACCAAAATCAACCAATGCTTGTTATGTCAACCTCTTCAATGTTTTGATGCTAGGCATCTGGCAACAGTCTGTTATTTTACTGAAACAAAGATGTAGGAGTAAGACTCTTTTTTACATATCTTTGTGTTTATTTGTGTTCTGTATAATCTTTACGATTTTTGTAGGATGTCTTATTTTCATGGACTTTTATTCATTTCTTTGTATGCCACTTATTTAATATAACTTTCTTTCTTTCCAAACTCTTCGCCCCCACTTCAAAAAGGGAAAAAGAGAGAGAGAGAGATAGATAGATAGAGAGAGAGAGAGAGCTGTTTGTGATAGCCTTGTTCTGCACTGATGGTATCATAGCGTGGACAGACTGGTATACTGGAAATTAAGATTTTGTATTTGTTCTTATATGCATCTTATTTTCACTTGCTTTCTTTTGTAGCTTATCAACAAAATAAGTTTTGCACTACTTCTTTTCTTTCTCATTCAATTTCTTTTATAAATATGTGTGGTTTTATGATCTTTGGATAGGTGGCAGAGTCAAAACTGGCTAAATTTGTTGAAGACATTATAATCCCTCCACGGATGGTAGACATAATTGTTGACAGAGAGGTATTTGTTGCTTATGTGGATTACCTAATTTTTCATGTACTGTGATTTAAGTTTGTATTTGATCCTTAACATTTCCTCCAAAACATATACTGGGTTAGATGTGCACTCATTCTAGGACCGGAATTTGTTTAAGTTATAACTCCATGTTTATTTGTTCAAACTGTTATCTTGTTTTGCAGATTTCAAATATAGTGGAATTTCCTCAAATGTTTAACTGTGCACTGTTTGATTTACTTTGTTTTTATCCTAGATAATTCAGAAGCTACTATTTTTCCTTTCTTTCATCATCCTATCAATTTGCAGTGGAAATTTTCTTCAGGTCAATGATGAATATATGAGAACTCTTGAGATTTTGAGTAGGAAGCTTAAGTTTGTCGAAGTGGATCACATGGTTAAAACGTCAAAAGCCCTCAAAGATGTTCAGCCTGAGCTTGAAAAACTTAGGCAAAAAGCAGTTTCGAAGGTAGTTAACTAGAGCTGCATGGTGATTCTGATAAATGGGCCTGCTTGCTATATCATCCATATCAAATTTGGTGTGGCAATCCCACATGTTTATACTTTTACATGAATGATATGTATGGGCATATACTGTTCTGTTTGACTGCTATTATATATGTAACCATAATTACAAAGGTCTAAAGCTAAATTTTCTTAGTCAACCCTAAAGCTTCATTGGGCTGTTTAGCTCAGATATTGTGATATTGTATGGAAATTTTGATCTTTGCTCTTTACAGGAGTAATTTGGTTCAGGCTGCTCACGGCACAGCAAAACTGTTATATAAAGTATTCATGACCCAGAACACATTTGACTTTAAATTACAAACTCCTTCATGATAATGATGGTGATGAGTTTGGCAGGACACTAAATATTTCAAATCATTGTTTATCAGCAATCTGTTGCCAACTAAAATTTTTATGTGCAAATTGTTTGCAAACAGTAGACAGGAAATTGCTGTGACTATATTTATCTTTTTACAGGTGTTCGACTTCATTGTCCAGAAGCTTCATGCTCTTAGAAAACCCAAAACTAACATTCAGATCATTCAACAGAGTGTTCTTCTAAAATACAAGTAGGCTGTTTGAATAAGTACTTGCTATAATTTTGATGTCGCTCCTTTTGTAGTTTAATGGTAAAACTTGAAATTGTAGGTATATTGTTTCTTTCGTCAAGGAACATGGAAAGGAGGTATACAATGAGGTCCGTGCTGCATACATCGATACAATGAACAAGGTGATTAACTGAGAATCTATAATGCATTCAGGATGTGGTTTTCTAGGGCTGAAGTATCGAGTGACAAATTTTTAACATTATCAGTTTTGCTCTATTATGTGTTAAGGTCATTTTGGTTACTCATTTTCCTTTTCTTGCTCTTCCCTTCCAGTGTTGAACATCTGTTGCATGGTAATCTGTTCAATTGTTTTTATATAAATTATTTTTTTATCTATCATTCTCTCTGAATGGAGTGCTGTGCTGTTTTTGGCATTATTATTACTTTTAAACTCTGCTGTGCGGTTTACAGGTTCTAAGTGCACATTTCCGTGCTTATATACAAGCATTGGAGAAATTACAGTTAGATATAGCAACATCCAGTGATTTGATTGGTGTGGAGACCAGAAGCACCAGTATTTTCTCAAGAGGAAGAGAACCATTGAAGAATCGTTCCGCTGTTTATGCTCTTGGTGACAGGATAAACATTTTAAAGGTTTCCTTCAACTAGCTGTTAAAAATGGTTTGCTCATCTATTCTAGATTATTCATTTAATTTCTCACTGGATCACTTACTAAATCAAGTCCGTCGTGAATCTTTGCCATCAACCTCTAATTATTTTTCCTTGGCTTCTTGTTGGGGATTGATTTCTTTCCATGTTATTTCGTACAGCAAAGTGGGTGTGTGAGGGAGAGTGAAACTCCCCAGTATGAAGTGCTGCTATTTAGACCCTATATTATTCATATTGGGTGGAGTAACTAGTTTTCTGGAATGGGTTTGAATTATGCTGTTATTGCAAACTGAGGCTTATAGTGCAATTTTTTTATGGTTGATGTATTTTATCTGTCAAGAATGGAAAAGAGAAGAATTGTGGTATCAAGTTATATATTATGCCTAATTAGGATATTTTTTAATTATTTTTTCGTTAAACTGTCCCAGATTCTTTATTATTGTATCTGTCAACAATGAAGTTATTTGCTTAGGTATAAATTGGGAAACAACTATTGTCATAGGGATATGTCATAAACAAAAAGAAAAATATGAGGAAATACATAGATCAGATTGTACCTTGTGCTAGAATAATTGTTTCCCATTCCTCAATTATTTTGTTAATTCTTTATTAGAAAGAATATTCTATGGTTTTAATCTCTCTCTCTCTATTTATTTATTTACCTTTTTGTTTTAGGAAATTGATCAACCTGCACTGATACCACATATAGCTGAAGCTAGCTCCTTAAAATATCCTTACGAAGTCCTTTTCAGGAGCTTGCACAAGCTGCTTATGGATACCGCAACTTCTGAGTACATTGTCACTCTGCTTCTTGATTTTGTTATCTAAGTGAATGGTAAATCCCTCATTTAACAGACACGGACTCTTTTTCTCTCTGTCCTGTAGGTATCTTTTCTGTGATGATTTCTTTGGGGAAGAAACCATATTTTATGAAATTTTTGCAGGTAATTCTTTTTGATCACTTATAAGATTGAAAGGTACTAAAAAGAGGCTAAGTATAGCAGTAGGTATACAGAAGAAGCACTAGAAAAGGCATAAATAATGTATTTTTGACTTAAAGCACTGAGGATTTTTATGTGGGTTGGATAGTCACTCGTACAAAAGAATTTTGTTATGTGCATTTATTAGAATAATCCTTGTCATGTAATCGAGACTGTCCTTGATGTGAAGTTTTCAATCTTGTTGTTTGACTGATAACCACGGGACTTGTTGCTGCCTTGGGGAAGGCAAATACATGAAAGTTTATAAATTGACATAGTTTGGTAGATTGTTATCATATCTGTCATAATAAAGAGAGATTGTAATAGCATTTCCTGTTACTTATTTGATATTTCAGGTCCATTTGCCGTCATTGAAGAACACTTCAATTCAATATTACCAAATTGTTACGATGCTATTGGGTTAATGCTTATGATTCGTATAATACACCAGCACCAGGTAGTGTTATAAGCTGTTGTAATTGAACATCAAGGTGTTAGTCCATTTTATGTATTTAGTTCTATTTTCAAGAAGTCATATCTTAAATTCCCTAACTGATACTAATTATCACTTGTTCACCTTTTACTTGATTTGAAATTTGATTTAGATTTTGTGGAAATGGAAACAAATTGGAAAATTAGATTTTGTTCCGAGTGATGCTCAATTTGATGCCAATTTTTATATGTACTTTGTGTCATTTTATGACATTTGAATTTAGGCAGACCAGCTTCACGCATTTGGGAATGTATTTAGTATATCTTCAGTTGTCTTCCAATCAGAATAAACGTTAGGCATTGAAATTGCAAAAATGCTAACTTTTTGGTGTACTTTTAGATTCCATCTGTGTAGTGTCCACTGCCCAACACATCAATGTTTCTATATGAGCAATCTTTCTGAATGGATTTCCACTGGTAGTTTAACAGTGCACAGTTCCATCTTACTGAGATGTCTTTTTCTTAAGTTTTGAGCATCCTCCATTGTCTAATGTGTTGATTATTGGGATGCACCGTGTAGTGTTTAGTGTGTTCAAATACACAAGGAAGCATGCCTATCAGTGTTCTCTTTCTTGTGCATTTTAGCTAGAAAATTGAAGCCTTTGCTATGAAATATATTTAAAAAGTTCTTGCTAGTTTATGTATTACCTTTTGAGAGAAGTAGAATAGGAGCGAAATTCAGTGGAGTACAACTAGGAAATTGTTATTAGCAAAATGTTCATCTGATGCCTATTCTTTTGTTTTTTCTCTTTATTCAGCATATTGCTGCTGTGCCACATACTTTTCCGATCATTTTATACCGGTAAACTTGATGTTCTTTCTCATCCTATGGTGATTAAAACTAAATCACGTGTATCGGTTATAATAGTTTAAGCTGTTAATTTATCTTGGTGTTTTCAAGTTTGATTGTTAGTAAGTCTTATCTCATTACTGTGATATTGCCTCACAAATTATCTTTGCAGCATATTTGAGTTGTTCAAATTTTCACTGCTATGAAAGAGTCTAATATGGCCGTCTTTGACATTACTTTCTGAACTTGTCACTGATTTCTTTCCGTTTCCTTTCACAGCTCATCATGTCACGTCGGCGGATTCCATGCTTGGATTCATTTTTAGATAAGGTTGATCATCAACAATACATTAAATAACAAGTGTGATCCCAACACGGACTAATTTTTAACTCAATTTGAGCAGGTCAATATTTCCCTCTGGCCTCGATTTAAGATGGTTTTTGACTTGCACCTCAGTAGTCTGCACAATGCAAATGTGAAGACATTGTGGGAAGATGATATTCATCCTCATTATGTCATGAGGCGTTATGCTGAATTTACGGCTTCTCTTGTCCACCTTAATGTTGAATATGGAGATGGGCAGGTGAGATACTTCTGAAAAATATTAGTTGTAACATGTTATTTTGTTTGATTGTTTTGAAAAGGTTACTTAAAACAAATATACCTTTGTCTGTAGCTTGATTTGAACATGGAACGACTGAGAATGGCTATTGATGACTTACTTACAAGGCTGGCAAAAATGTTTCCGAAGCCAAAATTACAGATTGTATTCCTGATTAATAACTATGATATGACAATTTCCGTTCTGAAGGTGAGAAAATATCTTCTTGTATTATTCTAAGTACAAATCAGCATGTGGGGATACATTCTTGGCTTGCGAGAACAGATTTATAACTAGTATTTGCTTTTACAAGGGGTGCACATTTGCTCTGCTTGGTTTTTCAGGAACGTAATAAGTCCTTTGTGGGTCTGTTTACACTCCGTGTCTCTCTCTGTGTTATCTTAATTAAATTGTCATTTGGATACCAGGAAGCTAGCCCAGAAGGTGGGAAAATTCAACTGCACTTTGAGGAGTTGTTGAAGAGCAATACCGCTTTATTTGTGGTAAGCACTCACTAACTATTAATTCTTTTTCTTGTTTGAATGCTAAACGAAACTCTAGTGCTACTTATGGTCCAAGGCAGCGGTGTAACTAATAAGTAGAGCAAACTCTTTGGTTGTGCAAAATCTTCATATGTTAAATTGTTTGCAGTTGACTTCATATCACTAAATTTTTGCCCATTTTATTTTTTCCGTTTTAACTCTTCAGGAAGAACTGCTTCTGGAGCATTTTAATGATTTAATTAAGTTTGTGAAGACCCGGGCTTGTAAGTACCAAAACACTTTTACCTGTCCATATTCCATAATATAAGTAAATGGTCTGATTTGCTGGTTGTCCTATCAGCGGAGGACCAAACTTCTACATCTGAGAAGCCCATAACCGTTGCTGAAGTTGAGCCGCTTGTTAAGGACTTCGCAAGCAGATGGAAAGCTGCAATAGAGCTGATGCACAAAGACGTCATCACTTCGTTCAGCAATTTCTTGTGCGGAATGGAAATCTTGAGAGCTGCATTGACTCAGCTGCTGCTTTATTATACCAGACTCTCGGACAGCATAAAGAGAGTTGTTGGTGGTTCTGCTCTGAACAAGGATCTCGTGTCCATATCTTCGATCATGTATGAAATCAGGAAATACTCGAGAACTTTCTAAGTCCCTGGTATGTTGCGCATTAGCGAAAGCGTCATCCGGAGACTTAACCAGATTTTCGATCCACAAAACAGAAAGGCAGCCGCAGCCCACTTCAGCTAGTCGCATGAACTATGGTGAGTATTTATTTGCTGCTGGAAGCGGTGAGAAAATGAAACAAAGGTTACCATGCACGGGATAGAAAAATGATAGCTTGATTTTGAATGCTTTAAACAAATTTCGGTATCATCTCTGCAGTAAATACCGAATGCTTGTGACCTTTTGTACAGAAACTTGCTGCGTTGACCACCAATGATTTGATTTTATTTTTGTTGAAGATGGTTTGCAATTGAGTTTCCTCTACATCGGAGTTAAAAAGAGATCCATCCCATTTTCTTCGTTTTTGGTTTTGGTTATTTATTTATTTATTTATTATCGTTACAACATGATATTAATCAAACTATTCTCAAAATTTAATGTGGGTATGGAATTCGAACTTTAAATTTTTTTTGTACTATCTCAAGCCTACGCGGTCGATTTCGGCAAACATTGGCATGTTTTACAGGGAAACTCGGGACATTTTTGGATTGACATTCCATTTTTAGTTGAAGCATACAGAAGAAGCTGCTTCTTTGATTAGGATTGGAAGTTTAAATGGTATGGCTCCATAATATAATTGATATGATATTGAAGTCCAAAGTAATCTGTATCATTAAAAGCGTGACATGATTTACCAACAGTAGAAAGCAACAACGAGATCTGAGGAGATAAGATTGATAGATTACGTGTCTGCTAGAGGGTCCAGTCCAAAGACAATGTGATCATAATTATGTCTATCCCCTAGGTGTGTTACTGCCATAATTTTGATACACTGTTTGCCATTTCTTATCAAACATTGCAGTATGGTCGAGAATTTTCTCCGCAGACAAAAACATGTAACAGTAGCAGTTAAAATACATAACGGTCCAAAGTAATTTGAAAATTATTGGGTAAATCACCATGGAAAAATTCGATTACATAAAATTAACATTATTTTATCATGGGAAAAAGCATTAGCAGAGAATTAATAAGCAAGCATATAACAGTAGTAGTATCAAATTAATTAAAAGCACAGAGATCATGGCAGTAAGTAGCATAGAAAATTCATTATTCTCTCAACCACCAGCTGGATGGAGAAAATGAATCTTGTCCTAGTACCTAGTAACATCCTTAGCTACGTACAATCCAAACCATAGACTTATACAGAAGCATAAAGAAGAGTTTCAAAGTTCATCTCCAAAATAAAACTTAGCAGAGATCAGAATAAAGAAAGAGAAAGAGCTAGAGAGAGAGAGAGAGAGAAGAGAAATATGAGAATGACCTAAGTCCTAACCATGGTTGTTTGGTTGGTGGGTGGGGTTAGAAGAGAAGAATCCAAGGGAACCAAAATATATCCCAAAGATTACATGCAAATGCTTTTTGAGCTCCACTTCCATTCATGGAGTTCTTGAAAAAAGATGCAAAAAAGAATTATACAAAACTATCCCTCCTACAGTTAGGAGTGTTTTGTTGCTAATACTCCAAAAGTTTAGCCACAAAGAATTTACAAGAAGAAGAAAACAAACTAGGGTTAGTAAAAGATTTTCTTCCCTTACCCTAAGGGAAAATCAGCTGTTGTTTCAGAAAAACAGACATTATGTGAGATTTTGGTAAAAAGAAAGACTAAAAAACATGAAAACATTTTCATAAAAACATCGTGACTGTTGCTACCCTAGTTACTACATGATCCTAGTTCTAAATCCCTAACACTACATGCTAATGCACAGAAAAAATCTTTGGGCCTGCCAATGCCCGTTTGATTTTTGCTAAAATTGCCTCTTCATCTAGAGGTTGATTAGCCAAAGTTGGAGGGATTAGCCATATTTAAATACAACAAGGTTTGCTATTTGTGCTGTTGAATTTACAATTTTCGCAAACCATTTTTTCTTTTTCAATTTATTAGCCTTTCCTAGGCTAAATTAGAAGTTACAAAATGATTTGTCTTACTTAACCTTTCCAGAGGCTAAGAATTTACCCAAAAAAAAAGCTTTTCCCAACTAAAAGCTGATATTCCAAACAGCTTAAGCTGGTAATTGGATACATTTGGTTCTCTTCAAGGAACCTTGCAAGAAAAAACACGCATGACCATCCAAAATTTGGATGTGGGATTTTGCTCCTATAGGGAGCACGTTTCTTTGGTGTGTGCAAAAATGTCCAAATTTTTCCATGCAATTTTGGACATTTTGTTGTGTGTTAGAACAAGAGGACAGAGGGATGTGGGAAGATAAAGAGAACCATGGTTAGGCCAAAGGTTTTTGTTTGATGATGATGACGATGATGAGAGACTTCAGAGAATTGCACGCAGCTGAAGATATTGTGGAATTTGAACAAGAAGATCTTGAGTAATCTGAGATGAGATACAATGGATCACTCTAGCGATGTGGAATTGGTACAGTATGTAGAGCCATATTTGTCACGCCTGTGGCACGGCAAAACACACTGTCAAAAATGTCAGTACTTCTTTCGATCCAAATCCTTATTTGAAGAAAAAAGTAAATAAATCTATCTTAGGTCAAAACCTTATGGATAAATAGTGAGTCAAAAATATTTAGATATAGCTAGAAGCTAAACTACTGACGAAGGAGAAGGAGAAGCTGTTTATACAGTACAAACCTGATTGCAAGGCCGGAGTAGGAGCAAGGGACATTGGGGGACCGTAGTGCTGAGGGTAACCCGCAGCGGCATTGATGGTGGAGTAGGGAAATAGGTGGTGGGGATATTGAACGCCGTAGCCTTGGTTGGAAGTATAACCGGTGGCGGCGGCTGCCCCGCTTCCTTCTCCGAACTGAAGATAAGGGTAGAATGCTGTCGCTGCGCCAGTCATCATTCCGCCGGCCGCTGGGCCATTTCCGTACATGGGATACTGAGCGGTTGCTCCACCATAAATACTGTAGTAGCTCTGAAGTAAAAATGAAAATAAAAACAAAGGAAAAATTAGAATTCATAAAGGACGGAAATGGGCCATTTGCATTACTATATGTCAAGTCAAAAATTAATACATTTTTTCCATGTTCAAGTGTTTGATACAATATGACTCTTTGTTGGTAAGAAGAGATAAATATAATAATAATAATAATAATGCAGTACGATAAAGAGTGAGTGGAATGAAACTTTGGAAGACTGTGAAAGTGTTTAGTGACAGAAAGGATGGTATTAATGGACCACAAGTTTCCAAAATTCCAATGAATAAAGCGACCACATGACATGACATATATATATGTATATATAGTAGCACAGCTGTAAATTCACTTTTACCACCTATTATTTCTTTCTGACAATCATTCATTCATATAGGTTGTTTTTGTTATATATGAAAGCAATGCATCTATATTCCTCATCTAGTGTTACTATATTTTCTACAAAGAAAATGAAATTAACATTAAATGTGGATCTGATAAAATTAAAACAATATGCAATACATAGCTTCAACGCTGATATCATATTACTTAAATTTTTGATCCAAAAATTTCAACTATCATATATGTCATAAGGATTGGTGTTAGTATTCAAGATCATGTCTAATAAAAATTAAAACATTCAACCTAACACGTTGTTACTAATTCAGAAACAAGCATTTACTTGACCTAAGTTTTATCTTTAAAGGACGATGTTGCTCAATTGTAATGGAAATCCTTGTTTCAGTCGACAAATTTGGTACCGAGTCCACCTCGTACGATTATTATTATTATTAGGGTTTGAGTTGTAGATAAAAGGTCATTGTCATCCAAGAAATGTAATGAAGAAAAAAGGAAAAGGAGAATTTTGTACAAACCGTAGGGTAAGTGTAATCTGGCGAGTATGGAGAGTACCTGCAGAAATAGTGTTACGAGAATCACAGAAGAAAAAAAAATACAAAGTTAGATTTGGAAGCTTTATTGTGATAGATTGTGAAACAAAAATAATTAATGAGTCTACGTGAGCTCAAAATGTGTGAATAGTATTGGGAAAATAATTGCAAGACATCTGTAATAATTCAAATGAGCAAAAGCACATGCATGTTTTTAATTATGCATGCTTTCATTCTGGTTTACATACGAAAAAGCTTGTGAGAGAGATGATGATGAATGAGCATGCTTGAGTTGGCATTAAACCCCAGACTAATGGGGTTGGTTGAGTGTGCGTGAGTTGGCAATGCACGTGCATGCCGGTTATTTCATATGCATATGCAGGAGAGCGAGAGCGAAAGAGAGAGAGAGAGAAAAGTTTCAAAAAAAAAGGAAGGAAAAAATATATACCCATAGAGATTGTAAGGTATTCCTTGTTGGATAGCATAATGAGGGAAGGTTGCAGTAGTTGAAGGAAAAGTTGTTCCTCCAAAACCTGCAGCAGCACTCTGAAAAGAGCTCATTACCCTGAAGTTGTTTCTTCCTGCTCCTCCTCCTGCTGCCAACCATTAATTCTTTTATTTAATTAATTTTTGCAACTACAAAATCATCTTTCTCAATTAATCAATCTCATGCTGCAAGCCCATAAATAATAATAATAATAATAATAATGCAAGATGAAAAAAGTTTATATTTGGTATTAACTAAAATGTGAAAACAAAAATGCCAAAAAAAAAGGAATGCTATCTTTTTATATTGCAGACTTACTACTGAACTGAAATTGTATTACTTTTTTTTTATAATTTTTTGGTCCATTTAACAAGACAGACTAGGCAGAAAACGTGAAACTTTCTCTATTTGGAGGAATATTCAAGCGCTGGATTTGAATGAAAATGTGTTTGCTGATAAGAGAATATTTTTGTTTTTATTTATTATTGGTTTTAGAAGCAAAATATAATGTAGAAGATAAATTCGAATAATACTATTAAATACAGCTAGTAGCAGGGAATATCCATAACCCATTAAGCTTGCTTACCGAATTAGCATCTTCAAACAGTGACATCAAAGATTGAAAGATCTAATGAAACTTTAGCTGGATCTGATATGTGAAAACCAAATCTTCATCTACGAATTATTCAACAAAATAAAAAAAAATTATAATAATAGTAAACTTGCCATGCTTTGGTGTTGAGGGCTTTGATCTCTGAACTCCCAGACAAGCAAGATTACAATTAGCCCTTCTTCCATCTATCACAGGAGCTGCATCAACACAAGCTTTCATAGCGGCATCGGGTTCACGAAAAGTTACCTAAAATAGAAACAACATATTTTCTTCATGATAATACAGTGAATACATACATGAAATGATACATAACTTCGTTCTCGCGGAGTTTCTCAATGTTTTATCAAAAACCCTTGTCTAGATCTTTCATTTGAATGAAGATCTAGTTCTAAAAGCAGTGATCATCATGAATATAAGCCAAAACAAAGATAAAAGAAAGAAAGAAAGAAAATGTGAGAAAATAAAGAATGAAAGAAAGAGGGTATACAAATCCATAGCCTTTGGATCTTCCAGTAGCCTTATCAGTGATGACAACAGCTTCCAAGATTTCACCAAACTGTTCAAAATACTTCTCCATAGTATCCTTCTGAGTTTCCCAAGCCAAACCTCCGACAAAAACTTTTGTGTAAGTTGTATCACCAAACTGACCTACTCCCATATTTGCTGCTGGAGTCATCATCTCTTTCTTCGTTTCTTTCTTGCTTCCTGCTCTCCTATAGCTTGATATTATAATTTTCCTCTCTTTTATTCACTCTCCAATTAAAAAGCCAGCCAAAAAAACTTTGTGGTACATATATTTTTTGTGGGTTAAGCAGTAGGAGGTAGGGCTTGGTTGCGAAATATAGATCAATATTAGACCTAGATGAAAAAGGCCCACTTGGGTTTCTAGGGATTTGGCTTCTTCCCTTGGTATCTAGAGATTTTGGAGATGAAACTGTTTGTGAATTGTGATCAAAGAGAAAGAGATGATTAGGTTAGAGAGAAAGAGAGAGAGGATGGGAGGGAATTGAAAGAGAAAGCAAAAGTTGCAAGGGAAAGAAAGGATAGGAAGGCAAAGGGGAGACGATATCATAATACGGACATGAATTATATACACAAAACGCCCCCACCTCTTAACATTCACAAATTCAATCTTTCCACTCGCCTCAATCTCAATTGCACACCTCCTCTACGAAATTCTTAATCCGGCCTCCGAAGGTTTGTCACCATGACAGCATAATACTCCAACCCATGTCCTATCCTCGTTTCACACAAACTAAAAATATGATATTAAACTTATTGATCTCTAAACATCCTAACTACTTTGTTGAAAGAGAAATTATTTAAATTATATACATAATTTTTTTAAAAAATAAAATTTATTATCATTAAAAATTAACTCGACACACATACAATAATTAAAAATATATTAAATTAAAAAATTTTAAAAATAATTAATATTGAATGTAGAAAAACAAAATTAGTTGCTTATAACTATTAACTAACATAAAATGTTTTTGTGCTAATAATTTTTATCTTTTTAAAATTTTTTATAACTTTGAAAGGTTAGGGGGTCTCTATGACATTGTCACTTTCCATATTTGAATCTCCACGCGGGGTAAGTGAGCGTCAGGTTTGATTCTGACCTATTATTATGTTTTGTCGTCGCTGTACTTTCTATTATTTTAAGGGCAATTGCGAAATGACAACATAGGCTAGAATGTTTCAATAATTACTAGAAAGAAAACTATCATGGGCAAGGTCCGTAGTGGCAGAAACGGAACGGGAAAATGTAGAAACCGAAAGAAATGAGAGCATGAAATCACGCGGGAGGTCAACGGTCAACGATGGAATTGCTTATGTGCAAAGCTAATGATTCTATGTAATCTCCCTCCCTCCTTTTTTTCCCATATTTTTTTAATCGTAGAAAAATAAATAAAAAATTTTGTTTAAGGATATATATATATATATATATATATACACACACACATACATACATATTCATGTTTTTTATTTAATATATTAGAAGATAGTTATTTTTTTAAAAAAATTAACAAAAAAATAATAATAAGATTATTCCTTCAAATTTATTTTTTAAAAAAAACTTATGTCATTATTACCTTTCTTAATACTTTTTTATGTTAAATAAATATATATATATATAACCTAATCTATAATATTTATATTTTTTTTAATAGTCAATGGTCTTAAAAAATTAAAATAACTAATGTTTATTTATTTTTATTTTATGTCATGATATATCATTATTTTTCTAATCTTGTATTTAAATAAACAAAAAAAAATTGGCTTAGGTTAAATTTTTATTTTTATATCTTATATTCATCGACATTCTTTTATTTTATGGGATATTTAGTGGACTACTATGTAACCTCATTTCATCTACTTTAATCTTTATAATTTAAATCGATTGTAATTTGATAATGCTTTTGTTGTTATGAATTAATTTCTTAGTCATATTAATCCTCAATTGGATCAAGTGTTATAGCATAGAAATCTATTTGTATAATATTTAAAAGAACAATAATAAAATTAGATTATCATTAATAATTAAATTGTTTTTTTATTTATAAATTTTTGTTTTCTATTTTTATTTGAGTGAGTAAAATATTTTTCCGTCTATAAATTTTTGTTCAGCTTTGACACAAGAAAAATAATAAATTAAATGAAATAAATAAATATACAAAAAATATACATTAATAAATATTGAATAAATAAATATACATTTTAAAAAATTAAAATTAAAATTGAGATACAGAGTATTTTGTATTATATAAATATCAATTAAATAATTCTTTGTTGGATTAAAAATAAATAAAGTTAATCCATCAATCATCATGTTGGTCAAGAATTAAAGAAGCTACCAAATGAAATTTTATTTATTTTTTAAAATAAAAAAAAATTATACACATAGACTAAAGAATTCTAAATCATCAAGGTGTTGGTTTTCCATAAGCTAAACAATTATAATAATTTAATTGTGAAATTAAAAAGATTATCTCCATACATTTTTCAGCTTGATTATAAGATTAATACGATCATTGATTTAATTAATAATGATAAGGTGATTCGACACATATACACATTGAAAGGCATATTTCATCTAAATTTTCATGTGCCAAGTTTTTAAATCAAATTAATCTCATCAATTACAATTTCCATTTTCTTCTTAATTTATGTCATGCATCTTGTCGCATTCCAATTTACCAAAAATGCTATGGTGGTTGTAATGTTGTTGTTAATGTTCAGGCCCGATATATTTGCTTAGTATTGTTAAATTCTTGAGTAATTAACATTTTCTTAACAAGTGATAAAATGTGATTAACTGTCGAACTATATTTTCATTATTGGGTACGTCATGAAAATTAATAATTTTTCTTCTTGTCAAAGGTTTGAATCCAATAAAAGTTATAATTTAAATGTTTTATCATATTAGTATAGTTAATATGATAAAATTATTTAATTAATATAATAAAATAAAGTTATTTTAAAAAAAATTATTAAATTTTTTATTTTTTTATCGTATTATTAAGTAGTAATTTTTTTTTACTTTTATATTTGTTATCAATAAATAAATAATTTTTTTATTTTATTAATTATATAATTTCATCAAATCAATTATACTAATATAATAGAATTATTCTATCTAAAATTTATTTTGAATTTATTAGTTTAATTCAATTATATTTTTGAGTTTATTATCTAACACATATGATTTAGATAATAAAATTAAAATTTACTATTTAAAAATAAATGATATAAAATATTATTGAGTAAATTTATCTCGTTAAATTTTTGGGATATTTAACATTATTATTAAGAAATACGACAATTAAATTTATGGATTTTTATTGCTTGCTACTGTGGAAGTTTTTGGTATGTATGCACATCATTCAATCACAAATAAATTCCAACAATATGTATACTATTCTTCAGCAATTGTTGTCCCTCTCAAGTCTTCAACAAACACCTCGTCGGCTGGTGGAAACAACGGAATGGCAAAGATGAAAAAGAAAACACAAAGAAGGACATATTAGGAAGAACAAGAAGTTAATTAAACTCTTCCGGGCCAGTGTACTGGCCCACCCAAAACTCCCTTCATTTATACGATATTAACCGATTGTTCTAAAAACAAATTTGATTCATGAGTAAGCTATGGGGTCATAATATCGGATCCCTTATGTTTTTAAATATTCACAAATAAAAACATAGTTTATTTATTTGTAACACGTGGGTCCCCAGTCACTAGACAGTAGTCCCTTTTCTGATTGGCGGAACTCAAAATTTAATATTGTAAACAGAGCAAGGTACTTGTTTGTTATAAATGGAAAAAAGTTTTTTTTTCTGTGAAAATATAAGTAATTATGTATCCGGGTGTTATTATCCGATTGATAATTAATCAATCAGGAGATAATGAAGATCGGACGGCTTGAGATGGAGATGAAAACCAAGAACCAAACAAGAAAAAAGGGGGAGGCGGGGTGAACATCTCCTTCTTACTGGCAGCTGTCTCCAACTTGCTTGACCGAGAAAGGGACTGACACCCATGTGGGACCCACTCACATGCATCGTTCAGACATCCACTTCCCTTCCCTTGGTGTTCTGTTCTGCCCCCAAAAGTAGGTAAATTTTCAATTTCAATTTTATTTTTATTTTTATTTTTCTTTTGATAAAGATACTCGTTTATTTATTTTTATTAATAGAAATGGGGACTTATCTGGTATAAATTGACATACTATATCATCATTTGAGAAAACATAAAAAAAAAGAGTAAATACTTGCATATTATTAGCCCATCAATTATTGATTTGTCAATGAGGACACTCAAGACATAGATATGCATATTGCTTTTTAAATATAACTTGTTATATAAGACTATTTATATAAAAAAAAATTTGATAAAAATTTTAATTTATTTAATTATTATTATTATATATATATTTTTTAATAAATATTTTATAATTATTTTTAGAATATATTTCAAGAGAAATTAAATACAAAATTTAAAGCAAAATAAAAATATATAATTTAATTTTTATAAAAAATTAAATTTAAAGTTATTTTTCCCATGACTTGTAACATTAAACCTTCATTTGAACAAAATTATTTTTAAAATAACGATTAAAATAAAATTTAACCTTTCTAATTTTGTAAAACAAAAAAAATTATGTCCAAATAGTTACGAATGCATATGTCCGCAAAAGCTATCGACTATTACGAAACATGATTATCACTAATTTCGGATAATTAAAATTGAGCTCTCAATCCCAATTAGAATTGCACACATTGCATTCATGTTCATGCTATTGAAAGACAATTATCTCAAAAGACAGCTTCTGCAGAAGTGCTTCTTCAAAGATAATCACATGCAAGTAGGTGAAAAGTGCTTTGCTTCTGATTTCCGGGAATCAAAGATGTTCAGGCAAAATCGTTACTGATAACAAAATGATCCTAGCCATACCAAAATATTTTGTCCTAGCTGTTTTAGCATAAGAAAGAAGCTCCAGGATTGTCTACAACATATCTTCATGGTAAAGGTGAAGGCCGAGGCCAAAGCGTGCACAAGCTCGACGAAATGCCATTGCTTCTGCCTTCTGTACAGCATCTCCGTAACCTTCATCATCTACTAGAGCAGTTCCGGTTGACTCCCTAAATATCTTGTGAACGAAATGAAAAGACAAACAAAAAATGCCATTCAAGTCAGCTAACTCTTCTGTATAGTAGTCTCAAATAAAAGGAACAAAAGAAAAAAGAGTGCAAGCAAACCTTTTGCATTTATAGTTATCGAAAACCTTGTTTCCAGCTTCAACTACCCTGTAAATTGTTGTTTATTCCTCGACTCTAATATGACCGTCTTCTACTTGAACAAAAATGAGCTCCACCACAGGCTATTTTCTATGAAATTTAATAGCAATTCAGCCTATGGACTTAATCCCTGCCATTTTAAAGAATCTTAAGGCTGAAAACTAGCTCATTTCACTATGAGGCAAATTTTTTTAAACCCATATATCCATTATGAACCTCACTAAGTTCATGTATTATTTGTGTTGAAGTCTTCCATTTCAGCTATTGATACATCATTGCTCATGGAAAATAAGATTCTGGAAATGAGATCATATTTTGTATCAAAGTAAATAAGTTTTAGCGACATCAACCATTTGTCATTACTCCATTACATCTTTATCTCATACAACCAGTAGTTAGAAAATAATGTCTTTCCAATTCTTCCAAAGCATCTCTATATATAGCGTAATACCGTTGCATTCTAGTAGATAGCAGTAAAGCATAAGCCTTTCTTAAATTTGTATTTATAAAACAGTTCAATCACCAGGCTTCCTATATAGAATAAGAGATTTGCTAGAAAAAAGTAATTTAATCAACGCATTAATAATGAAATGGGGAAAATTAGGAATGGAGATTACCAGAGCAGAAGTTGCAGAAATTGACTTGGTTTTAAACAAGTTCCAAAAGATTCTTCTCTAATTCATGTAGCCAACTCTAGCTTGTTCAGAATTGAGATTAATTGATTTGATTTGAATTGAGTTCATTTAATTACTATAGCTAAGCTCAAAGTCATCCATGATCGCCAAGCTAAAAGTCATCCATGATAGTTCTTTTTATGAGAATAGTCACAAACTACCCTGACTTTAACAACCTACTTTAAAATCGGTACAATAGATGTTTATTCATATAAACCATCAAATTTTACAACAATTCACAGGCATAGTTGTTTTCCATTTACAATGTATGAATATCCTCCCCCAACCCCCCCCGCCCACACCACACACACACACACAACAACAAAGAGAAGATCCGGACGCCAAAATCATGATAAATCCCTTCCCCAAGAAAAATAATTTAAAGAACAAACAATAAAAAAGATTCCTTTCAACCCATCGAATTCTCCTTATGTCCAGCACCAAAAGTTCCTCGAAACATATTTTCAATCAGCAATTAAAATGAAAAACACATTTAGATTATCGTGATTATGGAAAATAGAAAAAATAAAAGAAATACCTCAGCATCAGTACCGTAGAGAGTAACACGATAAACCACAGAAACAGATTTGCCATCAGTAGAATATGTAATGTTTCGAACTTCACCAGACCATTCTGCAACACACAATTCTACTTCAAAATCTTCCTTTTTATCTCGAAGAACAAGAATTTTAAAGAATATTCACCTACCGGGAGCATGCAAGTTCATAATCCGATTGACAATATGCCTACAAATAATTTAAAAAATTAAAAAACAAAAACAACAATATGTGAAAGAAAACAGAAATTTTGATGGGAATGGACGGTTGAGATTACCAAGGAATGTATTTGATCGAAAATCCGTCTTCAACTCGAAGTTTAACGAGAGAATCGGGGACTTTCTTGTTGATCTCCTTAAGAATCTCAGACAAAGGCCGGCTTAAGCCGGAAGTAGGCACGGCGTGGCCGTCGTCGTCTTGGCCTTTCAGTGTTTCAGAGGAAGAAGCGAAAGCGGCAGACGATTTCGATGCGTAGAAACGGTTCGAAGTGTGAAAGGGAAGAAGGGAGTTTCTAAAAGAAGAGAGACTGTAACTAGGAGTCATAGATTTTCGGAGAGAAGACATGATTGCTGCCATGTTCGCTACAGAACCCCCGTTTCGCTGCTATGTTTCACTTCTTATTTGTCTGGAGCAGAGCAATTTTGTTTTGGGTCTTGGGCCTCTCTTAGGAATTCTTTTGACTCAATTAGTTTTCTAAATTAATTCAATTTTATTTATTTTGTTCGTTAAAATATTTATGTTAATTAAGATTTAAGTTTGAAGTTTCAAAGGAAAAAACGTTATTAATTTTGATGATCTATCATCTTTTTTTTTATGTGCAAATTATTTTATTTAATAACCACCTAAAACACACATCAACAACAAATTACTGCCATTTTATAAAAAGAAAAATTATCATTGATTTGCACTAAATTAGCATTTCAAAAATATTAATAATATTGCTAAGAAGGGAACTACATACATGAATTAACAACAAGACTGAAATCATTACAATTCAAGTGCTAAGTGCTCCAATAAACAAATAACTCAACCAAAAGAAACACACGTAGATAATTTTCTTTCTTTCTTTCTTCGAGAATCAAGATCACCAATATCGGAGAGTCATGTTGAAAATATTCATGGGATAACTATACAGCTCCGAGCCCAAAACCACCCGCCGGGCAAGAATTTCGTTCACAGCCTGCGAGGGATGGAAAGCATCCCAGAAAACATGCTTGTTTCTCTCCAAACATGGTGTTACAAATGGAAGACATGTTATTCGCCCTTTGAATTTTCCGATTCCACAGCATGCTCTATCCATTGTAATAAATCCTGCAAACAAACACCATAAACTGTACACACAATAAAAATTCAGAGTTTCATGTTAAATTTTGCAAGAGCATCGATGCTCTGTATTTACCTTTCAAATTACAAAAGGAAAACAATAATAATAATAATAATAAATCATCTCAACTTAATTCTATAGTTTAAAGCAAACACAATGTTTAAGGCTTTTCTTACCGAAACTTTTGGGGTTACTGATAATGTCAATAACTGCGCTGTAAGCGTTGCCATACACAAATATTCCCTCATCAAATCGTTTATTGAGCTGGTCAACCAGTGATTTTAGCCCATCGTTGAACATCCTAACAATTTCGTTGACATTATCAATACATTTTCCCGCCGCCGCCCCGCGGTTGGCTCTCTGGTTAGGGATGCAACCAAGAGGCCCAACACCAGTTATAAGGAATTTTCTCAACCCTAATTTATATAATGCCTGCATGCACGCATGCAGCAAAGAGTTGAATAATATCCTGATTATCAATCAGTATTGCTTGTTTAGAAATTAAAATTCTGTAATCGAAACACTGATTGTATATAATACCAGGATTTTCCGGGCGTAGAGATTGATTAGAAGGTTAGAATATTGAGGAGGGCTGTAAAGTAGGCTGGTAGAATAGATGTGTGGCATCAGATAATTGTTGATGTAGTCATTGCTTCCAAATACCAGAACTGCCATCGATTTGGAGAGATAATATGTCAAATTTCTTGAACCCATCATTGATTCTAATTTTTTCAATGTGCTCTCAAAATTCAGCACCTGCTGTCTCAAGCTATACCTCTCTCCCTGCCCCAAAGTAATTCCAAGATGTTAAAATTTGAAGGAAGGAAATTAAAAAAAAAGGTAAAATCGTAGACGTGAATTTCAAAAAGTAATTTATAAATTAAGGGAAAAAAACATTTGATTTTATTAAATTAGAGAATAATTTATTAAATGTACGTAATGTTTGCCGGTTTCGTCAAGGATGCCGGAAGCTGCTGAAGCATAATTTACTCCTCCGAGTAAACTGTTTCCCATTGAGTAAGGATCTAAAAAGGCTGGTGGGTAAGCCAAACCCAGCATATCTCCTTCAAAGCAAATTAACAAGATATTTATTAAGAATAATTTGGGAATTTTTATTAACAAATAAAAAAAAATTACACAGTAATGAAGATCTACTGGTAAATCGTAGAACTTTGATGTTAATAATAAATATGAGAGCTTACCAAGATAATCAACAAAGGTTTTGCCATTGGAAAATCTACCGGTTGGACCCAAATCGAAATCGATTCCATAAGGAAAGTAATTAGACCTTGCTAAAGAGAAAAGTAAATCGTTGTTGCCAACATCCACCAATGAATCTCCAAACACAAACATTCCTTTGACCATTTGTGATTCCACAACCCCATTTGAATAACTTAAGATCAGAACCACCAACAATCCGGCAAACGCGAGCCGTTGATTTGGTCGTCCGATCATCCTCATTCACAACCGAAAACGATTTTATCTTTGCTTCAGAGTATCGTATCAGTAAGTTTTGGACAAACATAAACAATGGAAAAATACTGTCTTCCATGGTCGTGAAAATGGCGCTAGTGTAAAGCAAGAAAATGCAAGTAAAACCAGAAAAATGTTGCAGTTTTCTGACTTTTTTCCTTGGGTTTTTGATTGCTTGCTGGCTCTTTGTAACATCCAATTTTGGCTATACTTCTTTTCTTTGTTCGCTTATGTGAGCTTAGTCTTACTTTGCGCGTGAAAAACGACGCATGTAAATAAAAGATACAATGTGAAGAACAAAAACGAATAATTATTCATATAAATTGAGGTAGAACACTATTATTAAATTAATGAATAAGGAATTAATAACTTGTCATTTGTGTGATAATTAGTAAATATAAATATAAATTGTACATCTTACAGTCTTGAAAATTTTAAATGTATGACTTAATACAAATAAATGATTTAATATGTGTCACACATTATTTAAAATATAATATATCAAAATTTGGATAAAATTATTATTCTATATTTTAAAATAAAAATTTTTTAATTTCAAAAAAGTTAGAATAATTTATTTATTTTAAGATAAAATTTTTTTTACAGTGTAATTTTGTGCTGTCGTCAATCTACCATTATGTGTTAGCCAATAAGTCGTACAGTAACTAATAATATTTTATTTATTTATTTTTTTTTAAAAAATATCAGTTTTAATTTCTATTTTTAAGTGTTATTTGTTGTCTTACGACAGCTTTAAATAAATATGAAATTAAATATGTAAATTTAAATTATATGATTATTATTTTAAAATTCATTTATTTTAAATTTTAAAATAATATTAAAGATATAAATTGTTATACAAATTTATTTAGATAAATTGACTTGTAAAATTATATTAATTTTAGATGTTTTGTACAATTTACTTTTTTAAAAAAAAATCTTATTGTAAATTTTCACTATTTATCGTAAACATATTGATCATGTGACAATAACATAATAATGTCACTTCATTTTGTAACTATATATACATATATATATATATATATATATATATATATATAATATGAGTTCAAATTTATTGTACTATTAAAATATAAATATCTTAAAAAACTTAATGACCGGACATCTAATGCTCTTATAAATGATTAAATAAATTTTACATTATAAGAAATAAATTGATTTATAAAAATATATTTATTCAATGCTTAATAAAAAATATATTTTAATTTTATTATCCAATTATAAAAATTTTTTAGGGTTAAATCAAAAAGAAAAAACAAATAAACATCTTGATAACTTCTAAATAATTGAAACAAGATTATATTTAGGGTTAAATAAAATTAAAAAAAAATAAACCAATAACCTTTAGATTGTAAAATAAATGACCTATCATTAATTATTTATTTTTTATTATTTAAAATAATGATTAATGTTAATGTATAATCCATATAAATATTATAAAATATCATTGTTCATTTTGTATACATGACAATTTGTGTTTGAATTAATGTGGTATGGTAAGATTGGATAAGCAAGCAAAAAAAAATAAAAGTCATAAATTTTATATTTATTTATTTAATTATATTGTGTCACACTGATTTATATAAATAATATATAAATTTAATATATTTCTTAAAAAGGATAATAATGATAATAACATAAAATTAGAATCATTACATTAAACATTTTGATTACGAGCTGATCCTTGGTACATAACAAACTAAACACACCTAAAAGATCCTTCTTCTTCTTCTTTTCCTTCAGATCATCACTGGAGGGTCATGTTGAGTACGTTGATCGGATAACAGTCGAGTGCGGAGCCGTAAACAGCCCGCCGGGCAAGAATTCCGTTTACAGCTTCAGTTGGATGGAAAGCATCCCAGAAGACATACTGATTTCTATTCACACACGGAAACTCAAATGGAACACAAGTTATTTGCCCTTGGTTTCTTCCGATTCCACAGCAAGCTCTGTCCACAACATTCAATCCTGCAAAAAATTCCCAACTCATTTTTGCTTTTCAAAGCAAAAAATATGTTTTTGAAAACATAATCATATATCAAACCGGTTTTGTTACCAAAAGTTGCAGGATTATTGAGAATGTCACCAACTGCACCATAAGCGTTGCCGTAAACAAACATTGCACCAGGTCGTTTGTTGAGTTGATCAACGAGTAATCTGAGCCCTTCATTGTACGGACCAAGTATCTGATTAACGTAATCATAACATCTCCCCGGCTGCACCCGGCCGGATGCTCTCTGGCTAGGTGTGCAACCGAGAGGTGCGATTCCGGCCACGAAGAATCTTCTTAAACCTACACTATACAATGCCTGCAACAAAGTATCACAAATTGTATATAATATCAGCAAATTATAACATATTACTAGTTTTGATATAAATATTCCATAATAGGTGCAGTTTTCTCAAGAATTGAAAATAAAGCACCAGAAGTTGGCGTGCATAGCGATTAAGGAGAAGATTCGCAAATTGTGTAGAATTGTAGTTGAAGCTGGAAGAGTAAATCCATGGCATGAGATAATTGTTGATGTAGTCATTGCTTCCAAACACCATAATTGCTATTGATTTTGACAAATAATTTGTCAAATTACTTGCACCCATCATTTGTCTTAATTGATTCAATGTGCTCTCAAAATTCAGCACTTGCTGGCTCAAGCTATACCTCTCTCCCTGCCAACAATAATAATAATAGTAATAATAATGTTACTCTCTTATGCAGACGTTCGCATTTAAATTGGCATAAGAAATTGTTGAAAGATGAAAAGTTTGCTAAATTCTGGACATACGTAATGTTGGCCAGTTTCGTCAAGGATGCCAGCAGCAGCTGAAGCATAATTGACACCTCCAAGTAATCTGGCTCCCCTTGTGCTAGGATCTGCGAAGGCTGGTGTATAAGGCAAACCCAAGATCCTTCCTACAAGAAAATTTTGTGAAATTTATGAAAAAATCTCTTACAACAAATTAAGAAATTATTTGTGTAAATTATGACGAGTCATGTCTTCAACTGATTAACTAATAAAATTGATTATGACTAAAATCAGTATTGAAAGAGTAATGCTTATTTAAGATTGTCCTATCATTTGTATACATAACACAATCATATTAACGATGGTGATAAATATGAAATCTTACCAATAAAATCAACAAAGGTTTTGCCATTGGAAAATCTACCAGTGGGGCCAAACTCAAAATCAATTCCATAAGGATAATAATTGGACTTGGCAATAGAGCTGACGAAATTGTTGTTACCAGCGTCAACCAATGAATCTCCAAACACAAACATTCCTCTGGTCATCTGTGATTCCACAACCAAATTTGAGTTACTTAAGATCAGAAGAACCACCATCATCAAGCCAGCAAACGACAGTCGACGATGAGAACGTTCGATCACCGTCCTCCGCTGATCACCCATCGTTAATTCACAACAAAAATTGTCAATCTTACCTGTTCTTTTTTAAGAAAACAGAAATTATGTGGGCTTTGGGCAATATTTATGAAGATTAGAAAGTGAGATATGCATGGGAAGTTTTGTTTTTGGAAACGATTAAGTATGCAGCGAGCAAATGCAAGAAAAACCCAGATAATGTTGCTTTATTCTGGCATTTTTGTTGCTTGTTGGCCTTTTATAACGTCCGATTTTGGTAGTTTCAGCCTAGTGAGTTGGCTTATGTATATCTTGATGCTTCTTGTCACGCGAAAAACAACCCATGCAAAATTAACGGTGGGGGTGGAACGGAAATGGGATAAGCACAAGGGTTTTGGGTTTAGGCAGTGCCAAACTTCTTGCCAGAGCTAGAAATGTTTCAATTCCAATTATGTTCGGTGTCACGTTCGTTTTCACGTTGTGTCGTGTCATAAAATTTTCATTTACACGTTCATTTTCAAATTCATAGATCATAATAATGCTTAGAATGCACAAAGAAAAAAAAATAAACACACATGAAATATTATTATTACACGAGTTTATTAAAACTATCCTGCACAAAACTTTTCTTGAGTACTTATAGACATTTATCTTCCATAGTTATAAAGTATTGTTGGATCTATTTATATATTATTACCTCAACAATTTAACCAATTTTGGAAACATCTATTCTAAGTGCACCTCTCCTTCAAATATGTGTGTGTGATCGATGCAACAATGGGATTCCAATGCATACCCACTCACTAGTCCCAGAAAGGAGTGGCTGTCAAATGTTGTAAAAGGGATATCATATAATTAAGAATGCCTTCGAATGCCCAAAACACAGGAGAAAGTTAAGTGAAGATATTGAAAACTTTTTCCCGAGGGGAAAACGAAAGAAGACAGCAGTACAACTTTAGAAGTAAAAATGGGAGGAGACACTATTAAATACTTTTATAATACTTTTGTAAAATGATAAAGTTTTACTAATTTATCCAAAATAACTATATTCTTCATTGAAACAATTCGTTAGATGACATGTAATTTATGATTGAAATCTTCTTATTCAGACTACATGCTAAATCTTGTCCCTTGGGTAAACAGTAAGATCAATTTCCAGAGCATAAAGTGAAACAGCTACCAAAAAGAAGTAGTAATTACCATGTAAACTCCTTGGATACTCTGCTCCGATAACCGTTTCCAATGACAGCAAGGTTCTCTGCTTCCGTAGCAGTCTTCGACTGAAAAAGAAAAACACACACTTGAGCATTCCATGGTAAAAGCACATTGCAGTGCATGTGCAATCAAATCATCAAAGTGGAATAAGTACTGTATGTACAATTTATAGCCCCGCAAGTGTCTTCTGAACGGGCATGTTTCTTGATAGTTACAAGGTAATTGAAAAGAATCCCACAAATAATCAATAGATTTAATCAAGAATAGCATGGGCAAATGCGAGCTCTCATTACTTAGCTTTTAGCAAATATTAAAGAACAAATTCAGAAATCTCTCAGAATATTATCCACTAACAATTTCACATCCCTTTCCTGCTTGTCAATCTCTTCTCACTTGTTTTCCTCCTCCTAAATACGCAAGACCAAAATGCCTATTCTCTCAGTGTTGGACTTGGTCCTTATATTGGGCCAGATTTATCGTAAAATACGGGTTTGGACAGTCAGGAAGATGGTCAATTTTGTAAATGTGGTACTGAACAGCATGAATGATTGTCGATGGGAAATACTTTTTTAAATAAAATATTAATATTGGCTGCTAATTATTGTGGGTAAACAATTTATAAACACTATTGACCAAATAAAATTGATATATACCGAACACATTAGTTATAATTGTCGTAAATGTATCAAGTAAAAGTAAGCAAAAGCACTTTAAACACTTTTCGACTTTAATGTTTGCATATTTCTTTATATTGACAATCTCATTTACTATCGTACCTTTATTTAATCAACATAAACTCTAATAAATTAAAAAATAATTAATTTAAATTATTATTCAATACATGTATATTCATATTATAAATAATAAACACGAAAATAAAGATTGAGATAAAAACATATGTTTTTATCAATAAAAATATATTATGCTTAATTTATCCAAATATCTTTTGAATTAATTAAAATTTTGTTTGAAATTGAAGTAATTTTATTTAATTTTTTAAAGAATAAAAAGTTGTCTGATATAATTAATTTTTTAGTAAGATTTATTTTTATTAATTAAATTTCATATTTAACATTTTTATCTTGTAACAATTGTAGTTTAAAAGTCACTTTACCTTAATATTAAACAAAATTTTATACATACACACAATCTGTGGTCCGTGGACAGTGCTTTGTTGGTTAATTAAGCTACTATGTACTTAGTGCCTGTGGGTTAAGCCGCTCCATACTTGGTGTTTGAGCCATTAATTACTTGACTTGGAGACACGGGAGTAAGACCATTGGGACCATTTGCGTTGGTAAAGCTTTGTCCTTATGGGACCATTTCAAATTCTTTTAGCAAAATCATGAGTGCAAAGGTCAATTATTAAAACTAAAATTTTATATTGACCGTGATAGCATCTTGGTGCTCTAAGTGGGTCTAAGATTCTCATTCTCATTCACTAAGGGTTTTGCTTTTTCATCGCAAATTAACACAATATAAAACTAATTTATATAATATTAGTAAAGGAAAATAATCATATCATTTTCGTTCAGCCAACCATGATCATGAGAGGATCTGCTGATTCTTGAAGTAATTTTGTTGACAAGTAGAAACCAAATGAGTACGAGCAATAAGTCATGGCTGTTAAAAATGTTGGACTGAAAATGTTTGAAGCTGAGCCAAAAGCGTGTTGAAAATTATTGTGCGAGCAAATATGGGAACAACAGAAACGATTATCTTGCCACAGTACATAATTTCCGTGGACTCTCATTTCCATCTCGAGCTTTGATGCAAGCCTTGTCAAGAAATCTGCAATATGCATTTTAAATTTAACCCATCTTAAAACCAAATTAATCGTGCTGACAAAATTATTATAAAATTTCAAAATGAAAAAAAGTATAGATAGATAAACTTTGAAACACTATAAAATACATTTTTCAAGAAAAGCTTGCGAAACAATATATTAACTTTATAAAACTTTGCCAATTCAACTTTTTATTCAAATATTTAAGAGCAAATAGTTTGCTTTAAAAGAATTTTGTGCCCCACCTGAGCTCTTCAGTATGGAGGAGGTTCCTAAGTTAGGTGTGGTGGCAAAAACGCGTTTTGGCTCCATATTAATTTGGCTTGCACGGAGTATTTCTTTGTTTGATGGGCAAATTTGTTTCCTTTTTGTAATTGCAACAACAAAAAACTGGTGAGAAGAAAAATAAAAACCGGTTAAGAATGAAAAAAGAACAAAAACTTTTACATATATGATCAATTTTTATGAACATAAGCATGGACCTGTGTGCATTAAGAGTTAATAAACATGAAATCAGAGCAGTAATCTAATGCCATTGTACTAAAATTTTGTAAACTGCTTTTAATAACTTTAATATATAAGCAAAAGCAAAGGAAAAATCTATTTTTATGTTCACGTAGCTTATTTCTACAATTTATGCACTAAAAGAAATGGATCTAATTAATTAGCTACTTCTAAATGCTTTAGAACGAACCAACATATAGAACCTGAAGTAAACAAAAACATTAATTCTTTAAAAAAAAATTGAATCAGACAAATGTTAAATCACATACAAAACATCCGCGAAAAGAAAATCTCTTATGTTCGGCAAAAAAAGAAGAGAAAGAGTAGATTATATAAATTAATTTAAAAAGAATAAAGCATAACTAAACAAAAGAAAATAGTGAAGTTAAAGATAGAATTATTTATAAAACAACAGTAATCAACAAATCTGGAGACAATGGAACCTAAAGGAAGAAAACATTGGAAACTCTTTGAATTAATAAATTATGGATATATTAACTAATGTAAAGTGAGATTTTACTTGAGCAATTGGGATGAAAATGCTTCCTCGAGGAGGATTATTCCGATAAACAACAGTACCGGAAATCAACCTGATTAATCCCATAGCCATAGGAGCTGCCGAGACGCCGAATCCCATATCCATTCCAGAACGAGTTTGGACCCAAACAAGAACGGTTAGGGCAACAAGCTGACCAGTGCAGAAAGCAAAATATGCAATATTGAAATAAGTTGAAAGCTCTTGAATTGTTCAGCTCAATGATAAAATTATGTTGGGTTTTAAGCATCGACTGCCTAAAGACACCAAGTACAGTGCAACATAAAACATGAAAGCTTTGTAACCATTTGCTTCCTCACAATTTTTATCGCTTCCATGAAATGATATCATATTGCGGGGAGGTCGCCTCAACTGTGGGAGATGGGCTTGAACAGAAAGCACTATAAAACCCTAATAAAAAAATGAAAACAAATTATTATTATTATTATATATACTTTTGTTTCTTACCCATTTGATTAATGGGGTAATGGAACAAAATCCATCAAGGACTAATTAATTAACAATATCCATATTTTTGTTTTGCACGAATTTGAGATATATCAAGAGATTACATAGGAGACAAGAATCTATAATGTGCAAATTGGGCTGAAAAGGCAATACAAAATTATGAATGTCAGAGAGAGAGAAAAACAGGAGTACTTACAGAGTTCAACAAAGCCAAAGATCAACATTGTCCACAAGCTACCAAGATAAGAATCTGAGAGGAACCCGCCAAAGAGACAAAGGAGAAAAACCGTTCCTATAAAGTTTGTGATAATATTTGCTGATTTTGATGAAGGAAAATGCATGTCATTGAAAACATAAGTTATCAGATTGTTTCCTACAGCAGCAAGTGCCATCATTTCAAACGCTTGAAGTCCTGTTATATACGCAAACAAAACAAAGACAAATTAATAAACAAATACAAATCTCAAAAGAAAATTCATAGATTTGGTGCAAGATAATACATAGAGTTTTGCATAAATGGAAAGAAATTAGAAGAGAGAGAGGAGAGAGAGAGAGAGAGAGAGAGAGAGAGAGAGAATAAAAGCAGCAGTAGTCATTCCTCCATGCTTCTTAGCTTTGCATGGTCTTCATCTCCAGTCTACAGCTGTTTCCTCAACAATATTTTCAGACAACATGGATCTCTTATCAAGACCCTGTCTTCTCCGTACTATCCATAATTAATATTTGCTGTCTACTTTGACTCAAGAGTCACTTAATGTAGAATTCTAGCAAGCATGCTAGAGAATTCTTTGTGATTTTGAGATCGAGAAGGCCTCATTTTATAATGTTATCTTGCAATTCCTCGTTGCCGATGTTTTCATTAAAATTTTCCTCTTCCTCGTCGAGTTGACTCAGCTTAGTGGCATGTCCCATTATTTCTAATTTTTGCTCAAAACTTAGCAAAGCAAGTCGGCCCCTACAATCACTTCACTTCCATATTGCAGCCTACCCATGACTGTTAATTCATTATAATTATAATATAAATATGTTTAATCGTATTTACTAACAAAAATGCCATAATTACAAACATCTTTATATTATTATGTCATGAATCTCAATCTCAATTTTGTTTGTCATCTCGACGGTAGAGGTCGGTGATATATATAGAGAGAGTGGAGCATTAATTCCACTAAGTTAGGTGCACTTAATCGTGTGTTAAGAGAGATTCCCATCCCCTTCAAAAAACTTCTATCCCATTCTCTGCCGCTGAAAATTTTTCTTGCGGTCCAAAATCCAATCATGTCAATTTGGGTACTGATCAAATATAATTCTCATCATTTTCCTCTCACACCAATAAAATCTTAAAATTAATAATAAAAAAAAATTAATCCATCACTTTCCCACCCCAATATAACTTAAGGTAGTTTATTATTACATACGTAAGTGTTAGTTGATTAGTTCTAGTTTGAACATTGACCTTATAACACAGAACTAGCTAGCACTATTCGACGCCAGTTAAGAATCCGAAGTTTCCTAACGTTTTGTTGGATAAGAGTCAAAAGTTAGCAGCTGCTTCAGAAAATTGTAAAGCAATTGCCAATAATACTATTGTAGCAGAGAAAGATAATGCACTCGATCCACGATCATTGCCTCAAATTCTAGAGTGGACGTGTGGCATTAATTAAACCATTTGAGCCAAGAATTGGCCTTTGCCCCATTATGCAAAACTACTTTTTTACAGTAATCGATTGTGTTTCTTCCTTTAGACAAAAGTTAGAATCAAAGCATATATGATTCACTAAAATGCACAAAGCGCAGAAACTGTTTAGGAGTATCTGAATTTATCGCATAACGACTCAAACAATTAACATATGGGAAATTATTAATGATGTTTAGTAGCTTAAATTATAAGTCATTATAGAATGAATTGTCCATCTGTTTTACACATAGCAGACGTTAAACAGGTATTAATCCACAAAAAAGAATATGATAAACGAGCCATATATGTGACATCTGCTCAATACAATATCTCGTTTTTAATTTTAATAAGGTTTATGTAATGTTGATAGGATATAGCTGAGCTCCCAATCCATCCAGGTAGGCCAGTTTTGCCTATGTTATTAGTTCATTTTATTCAATCTCAAATTCGAGTTTTTAGACATTCAAACGTTCGCATCAATAATGATATAGATATGTATAGAAAATAAAAGGTGAATTGCGATTGGTGACATCTGAGCAACTGACAATATAATTGATTGAAATCAAAGTGATCATATATGAAGATGAATTTGAATACATGAATGATGAAAAAAAAATAGTGAGCAACACGTGGACGGTTGCCCCCAACATTTTGATTTGTTATTATCTTTTCATTTGCCAATGCATCCAACAAGAAATAAACTACAATTGGTAATGCAAGATCAATGAATCAGTCGTATCTGGGTTGTAATCAAGCTCACAAGACAAAATTCAATAGTTAATGACTAACATTGAGTCTCATTATATGCGCGCATGTGCACATATATACATATAGATGTATAATACCATTACTTACTTGTTAGGGTTAATTTTTTGTATTTCAATTAGTGAAATCCTTATGAAAGAAATAAAAAAATGAGATGTCTCCCTCTCTGTTTATTTACCAGCTGGGGTTAATTTGTTATATTTCAATTGCTTTTTTCCTTTTGAAAACCTTTAAGAAAGAGATTAAAAAAAAACAGTGAGATCTCTCTCTCTCTCTCTCTCTCTATTGTTTGTTATTATATTCAATTGCTTTTTTCTTTTGAAATCCTTACCAAAGAGATAAAAACAGTGAGATCTCTCTCTCTCTCTCTCTTGTTTGTTGTCTAGCTTTGAATAACTATCTCCTAAAACCCTTAATTTTAACAAGCAGTTTTCTAAAAGTCAATTTGCACATAGTTGCATATAGATTAGACTTTTTGTTACAGCTAGGACAAGATATAATTAACGATTCAACTGTTGCCAATTTGTAGTGTAATCATCGTTAAATAATCATAAATAGTTTTGTGGTCATATAACAAACACAATAGGCTGTTAATAAGTCTTTTCTAACTTTCAATAAATTTTGTGCCATTTGCTTCTAACTTTCAATGAGGGAAAAGCACTTGTATATGAGAAGCATGTCATTGTCAACTTTGGACATCAAAACAATAATAATTTCATTTTAAACTTAACTTGTGGTAATGAAACTGCTTCGGGAGGCAGCAATTAGTGGGATGACTGATAACGTTGAAGAGAAGATTAGAGAAACCTAATTATTATTAAAGTATGTTTTGACTTTGGATTGCCGCAAAGATGAAAAGCATCTAGTAGCTAGCTAATGTCAAGAGGATGGATCCCACAATATTAATTTCTTCTTTGCTTACATTTTGGTTCTTGGATTTTATTATTTTGATTTCTGACTTTAATTTAATCACCTCGTTCATTTTCCTTAATGAAACTTAATAAATAGCTTAAATAAAATAACCCAAAAAACTAAAACATAAGGCACATGCATCTATTAATGCAATATGACGATTAGCAAGTCTTCTAACTTTGAGCGCCAAAGAACAACCATTACTTTTAATCCTTAAAGAAAGTGGCATCATGTCTATGCAGAGACATCTAAATTGCCATACTCCTTTTGATCTATTGCATCTCATAATTACTATGATATATGTTAATAAACCAAATTAAGCTTACACATTATTTTGTCGCTTACGAGGAGAAGTGGTTTTGCCAATAAATGCTTTTCTAGGACAAAAATATTCGAGAAATTTGAAGAACAAATAAGAGAAGAGACAAGGTGAAATTTTATAACATTCTACTTTTGATCATAAATTAAAGAAGGTAATGAGTGGCTTGGAGATTTGAAGTCTGCCATTTTTTTTTACCCATTAATCAAAATTTTATTAGCTAATATTATAGCAATATCCATTGGGGTAAGATATGTAGTCAAGTAAGAAAATCACGATTTAAATATTACTATCATTATTTTGTAATTATTTAATAATGAAAGATATACAGAAGTTATTGATGATGTTAAAATAAAAAAAAATTAAAAAAAGCATGCATGCATGTATGTATGCTCTATGGTTCAAGGGATATGATGTGCATTAGTGGAGTCCTTCAATAAGTCAAGTAGTTGCAAGAGGAAAAGGCAATGAACTTGAATTTGTGATTGTGTCTGGCCATCCCACACACAATTATTTTGAATTCCCTTGGTGCATTTTACTTATTTTATTTTAATTATATATCTATTTGAAAATTTTATAATTAATAATAAAAAATTAATAAAAATATTACAAAAAATAAATAATTAAAATATAAAATATCAAAATAGCAAAAATATGTTAAAATTATTAAATAAAAATAAAAATTTCAAGAAAATTTAATTTAGAGAAAACATATTTATTTATTTTTATTTATTTTATGTTATTACAATTTTTTTGGGTTCAATTTTTTAAATAGACTTGTGCTGGGCCCGATCATTTGTTGTGCCTCGAGTCCTCGCCCAACAGTTTAGCCGCGCTATTAGTATACGCAGACCAGACCGGACCTCTTTTATACACGGCCTGAGCGACGGTGCCGAACCCACATGTTTACCATGTCTTGCGTACAATGGCAAAACCATGTTATAGGCCACAGGTGAACACTGCATTTGACACAAGTTTATGGTTTTTGCTTGTTGAAAAGAGACAGCGCCATGTTTTCTTGTCATTACATATTTTGAAAGAGAATGTACCATAAGATCATTTTATTTTAAAAAGGAAAATAATAATAATAATAATAATAAAAAAATTCATTATTATTTATTTACTTTTATCCACATTTTTTTTATTATTATTTTTTAATTTAATAGTTTATATATATTTTTTAAAGTAAAATATATAAAATAAAATAATAATTAATTTAATAAAATAATTTTATCAATTTTTTTAATTGTAAAACTGTACAGCACCTTTAACACGCCTAGTCATTTTAATTCTTCCATTTTCTTCTTTTTCTTTCGTCCTGAATTACCTGCGCTAGCCTAGCCTCCATTTTTTCTCGTATTAAAACAATTTGCTTGATGTCATAATGTCAAGGGAAATTTCCGAAATTAACCTTATTTTTACCCCTCTTTACATTTATAACCAACCCTAATTTATTCTTACCAAACTAACCACTTTAGACAATTTTACCCTCATCCCTAAAACACAAACCCTAAAAAACAAACACACGTCATTCATTTCTTTCATTTCTTTACATTGCGTTGCTGGTCACTCTCGAGTTTCATCTCTCTGCCTGTTGCCACTGCCACTGCTACTACTGCTGCTACTGTCTTAGGCCCTGATTCTGACGAATAGAGAGAGAGAGAGAGGAGATATTTAAAGTGAATGAATGAATGAACGAGAGTTTGTTTGTGTCTGCGTGTGTGTTTGAATCGTCTAAGAGGATGAGTGAATCTGTCATTAATCATTGCAACAGTGGCACTGAAAATACATGGTGTTCTGCATTGCAACATTTATATGAAAGGGACACCAAATATTGCAGAGAAGAGATGAAAACGGGGTGTGCGTTGAATCTGTTCTCTCTTTCATCTCTCGCTTTCTTCTTCGTGCATGTGCATTTGACAGATAGGAGTGTGGTAGATCAGAAGTGTTAGGTTTAGTACAGGTAGCTAGTAGAACTATCTTCATGCTGAAGGGAACGGGTCACCTCCATTTTTCTGACCTCTTTCAGACAAAAAAGGCATCTCAAATAGTCCAATAATCCAAACGCAACAAAAGTCAGTTGCAAGAGAGAGATCGTGTTTCTTTCACCTCATTCAAGGAAATAGAGTAAATTTTCAGTTTTAAACCAAAGAGCCAGTAATGTTTGATGAGATTTAAAAAACCCACATTTATAAATAAATGAATGAACAAAATCGCCGGTGGTTGTGGGACAAGAGCAAAAAACGCTCGGGTCCGCGGGACCAAAGCAAAACCCCTCTGGGGTAGAACTGAAATTTTATTTTATGGGTTGGGGGCAAACTGTCTAAAGTGGTTAGTTTGGTAAGAATGAATTAGGTTTAGTATAATGGACAAGAGGGAACAAGGTTATGGAAATTTTCCAATCACATGGTTCACAATTCCCTCTTATGATTTATTTTAAATTTGTTCCTATATTAGATGTTTTAATAACTATTTTTACACCTAATATCCTTCTCAAAACTATATAAATATCTTTACCCAATAATTAACCTCCCCTTTTATCCTCTTTTTTTTTTCCCAAATTCACCTCCAACATCTCTCCCACCCTCACCCCTTCCCCCATCCCACCCCTCCCCTCCCATCATAACAATTTAATCCCTCTTTTCTACTCCTTTTTTCCCTTCTCTTTTTTTCTCTCTCTATCCCTCCCTTTCCTTTTTCCCCTCTTCTTCCTTTTCTTCCTCCCCC
>BNST01002594.1:0-19408 GCA_019650275.1 Xylocarpus granatum | reverse complement strand
TTGGCTGTATTTCTATTGAAGGTAAATTTTCTGGACTAGTTACTACTCCCGATGATGTACTAGCTAATATTCTTAAAATGGAAATATTAATTTAAGCATTCCCTTTCGGGTTTCCACCTACACCTAGGTCTTATCAGCCTCCAAGCTTCTGCCTACTGTCCAATCATATTCAGGGTATTTACTATATAATTCTTTTATCTTTTGTCTTACAAGAGCCATAAGGATTACCACCCTTAAGACATTATGACCATGCCATCCCATTAATCGACGAAACCAAGGCGATTAATGTAGCACCTTACCAGTATGCACACTTCCAAAATGAGATCGAAAAGACAAGTGAAAGAGATGCTACAGCAAGGTATTATCCAACCTAGCACTTCCCTTTTTCCTTCTCCCCATTCTACTTGTTAGAAAGAAAGACAGAACTTGGAGGTTTTGCACCGATTACTGGGCACTCAACCAAGCGACTGTCAAGGATCATTTTTCGATCCCAACAATCGATGATATGCTGGATGAGTTACATGGAGCAAAGTTGTTTACCAAGCTGGATCTCAAGGCTGGATATCATCTAATATGCATGAAAGAAGAGGACGTGCAGAAGACAGCATTTTGGACTCATAGTGGACACTATGAGTACCTAGTCATGCCCTTCGGACTATGCAATGCACCCTCCACCTTTCAAGCAGCCATGAATGACATCTTCAAACCTTATTTGTGCAGGTTTGTCTTGGTTTTCTTTGATGACATTTTGGTCTATTCCAAGAACCATGATGATCACCTAGAACACTTAGAAAAAGTGCTAGAAGTGTTAAATTGAAATCGTTTTGTCATCAAGCCATCCAAGTGCACATTCATGCAAGAGGAGCTTGAATACCTCAGTCACATCATATCCGAAGATGGAATGAAGGTAGACCAACGAAAAATAGGAGTCATGCAAACATGGCCAACTCCTAAGAATGTCACAGAAACTTAGAGGATTTCTAGGCTTGACAGGCTGCTACCGCTGATTTGTTCGCAAATACGGCGCCATAGCATTCTTGCTTTTATTCTTGTTTATAATTCAGTTATCTTTTAAGAGTTGTCTTGAGATAACTTAGGCTTAAGACAAGGTTAAGAGTTGTCTTCCTTGCTTAAGAGCTTAGGTTGAAGTCAAGAGTTGTCTTCTTCAACCAAGGCAAGTTGTGATAGGTTTAAGAGTTGTCTTGCCTATCCAACATATCTTATATACATTAGTTAATCCCAAAGGATAGCTTAGGGGACGAAAATCCAAGAAAAGAACTCAAGAATCAAACGGGACAGCAAGTTAGGAGAGGTTTTAGTAGGCGTGCTGACCCCTAAGGTGTAGAAAAGTTGGGGAAAAAAATCGGGACCCCAACAGCTCGGCAGTGCGTGGGACAAACTTCCATGGGCCACCTAAATATCCCTGCAGGGTCGGCAGAGGCATTGGACGCATTCGGTAGTGCTTGGGATGAACTTCTGCCATGGGCCACCGAAATATCCCTGCAGGGTCAGGGCCCATCGGGCGTGTTCAGCAGTGCGCAGGGACAAACTACTAGGAACAACCAGAAAATCCCCGCAGGCATGGCAGATGCTTCGGGTGTGTTCGGCAGTGCTCAGGATGAACTTCCGGGAGCAATCATAACATCCCTGCGGCCGCGGAAATGGCGTCATTCGCATTTGGCAGTGCAGAGTACGAACTTCCGGGAGTGACCAGAATATTCCCGTGGGCACTGCAGCAGGTCGGGTGCTTTCAGCAGCGTGCGAGTCGAACTTCCGGGAGTGACCGGAACATCCCCCCGGCCCTGGAAGAGGCTTCGTGCGCACTGGGCAATGCACGGGATGAACTTCTGGGAGTGGCCGGAACATCACTACAGGCACGGCAGTGCCATTGGGCTCATTCAATAGTGTGCGGGACAAACTTGCGGTAGCGACCAGAACATTCCGCGGCTCAGTAGAGGCATTGGACCATTCGGTAGTGCTCGGGATGAGCTTCCGGGAGCGACCGGAAACATCCCTTCGTGCATGGCAGCGGTGTAGGACATGTTCAGCAGTGCATGGGACTAACTTCCGGTACTGTCTGGAACATCCCTACGGGCATGGCAAAGGCTTCAGGTGTGTTGGGCAGTGTGCAGGATGAACTTTCTGGAGCGACCGGAGCATCCCCATGGGTGCAGCAGAGGCATTGGGCACGTTCGACAGTGCACTGGGATGAACTTTGGGAGCAACCAGAACATGCTCGTGGGCACGGTACTAGCGTCAGACGCGTTCGGCAGTGCTCGGGATGAACTTCGGGAGAAACTGGAACATTACCATGGGCGTGGTAGAGGCATTGGGTGAATTTGGCTTTGCATGGGATGAACTTCTGGGAGTGACCGGAACATCCCCGCGGGCGCAGCAGTGGCATCGGACATGTTCGGCAGTGCGCAGGATGATTTTCTGGGAGCGATGCTGAGTGCATCTGATGCCTCTGTTGCACCTGCAGGGATGTTCCGGTTGCACCCAGAAGTTTGTCCCGCTCACTGTTGAAAGCGCCCAAAGCCTCTGCCACGCCCGTGGCGATGTTCTAGTCGTTCCAGGAAGTTCGTCCCACGCATTGCCGAACGTATCCGACGCCGCAGCCGTGCCCACGGAGATGTTACGGTCACTCCCAGAAGTTCATCCTGAGCAATGCCAAACGAGTCCAATGCCTCTGCCATGTCTGCAGGGGTGTTTTGGTCGCTCCCGAAAGTTCATCCTGTGCACTCTCGAACAAAGCCGAAGCCTCTGCTGCACCTGCAGGGATGTTCCGGTCGCTCCCAGAAGTTCATCCCTAGCACTGCCAAATGTGTCCGATGCCTCTGCCGAGCCCACGGGGATTTTCTGGTCACTCCCGGATGTTCGTCCCGCGCACTGCCAAACTGTTGGGGTCCTGATTTCTTGTCCCAACTTTTTTACACCTTAGGGGTTATCACGACTTCTAAAACCTCTCCTAACTTGCTGTCCCGTTTGATCCTTGAGTTCTTTTCTTTGATTCTTGTCCCTAAGCTGTCCTTCGGGATAGATTAATGATAAAAGATATGTTGGATAGGCAAGACAACTCTTAAACCTATCTCAACTTGCCTTGGTTGAAGAAGACAACTCTTGACTTCAACCTAAGCTCTTAAGCAAGGAAGACAACTCTTCACCTTGACTTAAGCCCAAGTTATCTCAAGACAACTCTTAAAAGATAACCAAAATGTAAACAAGAATAGAAGCAAGAATGCTAACCTTGATTCTTGATTAATGAATGAAAACATACAAATTCGGAGCATATGTTCCTGCTAACAAATAATGGGCTGCATTTATAGTATTGGACAGCCTTTTCCTAATTTAACTAGTACTGAAGTTCTTTATCCACTTAGGACAAGTTTTCCTAAGTCAACAAGGTTTCCTAAGACAACTAGAATCTTATCAAGATAGACCTGATCCAAATGTTTCCTAATTCTACTAGGATTCTTGGTCTTCTTGATTGACTAATCCTATTTTGACTAAACCTCTTTATCCTTATCTTATCTTATCTCCTATATCTGCTGGTCTTTATCTTGCTGTTTCCTTCTAAGATTGGGACTTCCATATGGCGTGTTCTCCTGTCCCAAGACTTCTCCTTGACGTGAACAACTTGTTGAAGCTAAACCCTTCTTGATGTCCTGCTGCTACTGGAGTTCCTCATGCCGTACACATCCTTCCCCTGCTCGAATTGCACCATGCGTATCTTGCTGATGCTGGAGTCCTTTTGTCTTGGATTTGTTCGAACTCTCCTTGACATAAACTCTTACTGCTGCTGAGTTCTTCTTGATGTGAATATCCTTCTTCTTCTGGAACTCCTGTTGGCATGAATGTCCATTGATTAGGATTAAGTCAAATACTGGCCGAGCCTCACTGCTGGGCTGTACACTTGCTGTTGCCATGCTTGTTGTGCACATTTTTTGGCCCCTGCTCTCCTGTGCCGCCCTATTTTCTGCCCATTGCCTTTCCTGCATACTTAGGTTCTCAACAATCCCCCTTTCTTGAAGACTCACCTTGTCCTCAAGGTGAAAGTTGGAAAACTGCTGGTGGATGTCATTATAATCTTTCCAAACTTGTACGGGTAATGGCAAAGGTTGTAGCAATCCCTTGGTCTTGCCATCTTCTGGTTTTATCCATGGGTAAATGTCACAATTGCTGTCTTTCTTCTTGACTTCTGCCTTGAATCCTTCTGACCAAAAGAATAGCTTGATCGCATGTAAGTATGGAACCATCCTGAATGTCCTCCTTCCTGTGAGTTGTGGAAGTGATTCAAGATCTTCCCTCTTAGTCCCTGGTATGTTTGGTATATACACCTGCTGGTTGTGCCAAATATATCCATTCTTAAGGGTGAATTTACTAACCTTAGGGTCGAAATTCTTGATCTTCTCAGTGAGCTCTTGGCTTTGGGGATCAATCTCTATTGCCTCTTTGATTTCTGTCCATACATTCCACTCCGCTCCACTAATGGCAGTGAGGCATGCGTCATTAGGCTCACATGCTGTCCACAACACTTGTCCTCCATTGCTTTTGGACAATGCATCTGCCACCTTGTTTTCCATGCCCAGTTTGTAGATTATTTCATCCAGCAACTTGAGAAGGAACTTTTGCTGTTCCGATGTGGTAATTTTCTGCTCCATGAGGCTTCTCAAGGGTTGTTGATCCGTAATGATCAGGAACTTCCTCCCAAGAAAGTAAGGTCGCCATACCTTGACTGCATGGATGATGGCCAATATCTCCTTGGCATAAATTGACCATTCCTTCTTCATGGGCCCTAAGACTCTGCTCATGTATGTAATAGGTCTTCCGGTTTGACTTAGGACAGCACCTATTCCATCTTGACATAAGTCAGTGTGAAGCTTGAAGGTTTGGTTGAAGTCGGGCAGTGCTAACATCGGGGTCTCACACATGGCTTGCTTCAACAACTTGAATGCATCTTCACTCTTCTCAGTCCATAGGAATTTGCCCTTCTTCAGCAAATCCGTCAATGGATTTGCTATGGAACTGTATTTGCGAAGAAATCGGCGTAATAGCCCGTCAAGCCTAGAAATCCTCTAAGTTCTGTGACATTCTTAGGAGTCAACCATGTTTGCATAGCTCCTATCTTTCGTTGGTCTACCTTTACTCCATCTTTGGATATGATGTGACTGAGGTATTCAAGCTCCTCTTGGATGGCTTGATAACGAAGTGATTTCTTCTTAACACCTCTAGCACTTTTGCTAAGTGTTCTATATGATCATCATGGCTCCTGGAATAGACCAAAATGTCATCAAAGAAAACCCAAAGACCAGAAATCCTTGACAGTTGCTTGGTTGAGTGCCTGGTAATAGGTGCAAAACCTCCACGTTTCATCTTTCTTTCTAACAAGTATAATGGGAGAAGAAAAAGGGGAGGTGCTAGGTTGGATAATACCTTGCTGTAGCATCACTTCCATTTGTCTTTTGATCTTGTTCTTTTGGAAGTGTGCCCAAGACCTCTGCCATGCCTGCAGGGATGTTTTGGTTGCTCCTGGAAGTTTGTCCCAAGCACTGCTGAATGCATCCGACGCCTCTGCCGAGCCCGCGGGGAATTAACGGTTGCTCCCGGAAGTTCGTACTGTGCACTGCCAACGCACCCAAAGCCTATGCCATGCCCGTGGGGATGTTCTGGTCACACCCAGAAGTTCATCTCACGTACTACCCAATGCACCAGAAGCTTCGTCTGTGCCCGTGGGGATGTTTCGGTCACTCCTAGAAGTTTATCCCGTGCACTGCCGAACACGCCCGACGGCACTGCCAAGCCCACAAGGATGTTTGGGTCACTCCTAGAAGTTCATCTTGTGCACTACTGAACGTGCCCGATGCATCTGCTGCACCTGCGGAGATGTTCCGGTCATTTCTGGAAACTCATCCCATGCACTGCTCAATGCATGAAGTCTCTCGGCGAGATGTGCGACTCATGCCCTTGGGTCTGCCGCAGTGTTAAGACAAGGAAGCTTGGCTCAGTAATTGTGTATTATAATGAAGAACCAAGTCGATGCCGTTAGGGTTGGCACTGGTAATTGCTTATAGAAAGATGAGCAAACAATGCACTAAAGAGACAGCCAACGGCTTGTTACGCCTTGTCATTGAAAGTTAGGGGTTGCTACTTGTCGTACTGATTACAAGTATGGCTATAACCCATCTATTCATAGGATCAAGTCATGTTCTTCTATCCCTACCATCACAGGCATAACTAGCCCTACCAGGCATACGTCACATAGAAGGAGTAGGAGTTCGAGCCCTAACCACTTCAACAGTTCTGTCTCCGGAATGGAATCTGTGGACATGACAGTTCTAGCTAGAACTACGCTAACTAAATCTCTGCATCCAATTTCATGGTTTTGAAAGACAAGATCATCTTTGCATGAAGTATGGCTTTAGCACCTTCCCATCTTTGGTAATAGCTGACCTAACTCTTCCTTCGTTCAGGCATAAGCCATAAAGCCAACCATTCCACATCTACGGTAAGGGTAAGGAAAGAGATAGTTAAAGGAATCCCAAGGAATAGCACACTACATGAGACTTAAGCAGGTTCTTCTCTTTTGCTTTCTCAGTAAGGGTCAAACAACCGATACATACCGAGTTATCCTTCCGAAAAAGATGGATGAGACTTTCTTACCGGCTCGAACCCTAGCCTGTATGTTTGTTGGTCTCCTTTCCTTTACTCAGGCATCACCACTATCGCTAAGCCTTTAGCAACCCACCACTGCATCGCATATGTAACAGTTTCATCTGCGACGACTGATCTAGAATAGAGGGTGGAAAAATCAAAGATAGGAAAGAATGTTCCCTACCTAACCGTGTACTAAGAAGTATAGGGTAGAGGACGGCATAGAGAAGACTAACACTCTGAACAACCCAGGGATAACGTATGAAACCGATAGTGAGAGTTAGCTGAGAAATAGCACAGAAAAGAGGTCACGTTCGAACAATAAGCTACAACTAAGAAATATGTACTGTATATAATAATAAATAGCATTTCTGCGGCCTGTAACACAAGTATTTCGATCCCTCGACACCATCAAATTTTTTACCGTAAATAGGTTATTCAATTGAAACTGATTCGTCTAGTCTAGATTTGATTCCAAAGTCTTATTAAGTTTAAAAAAGGCATCTGCCTCGGTAAGAAGATATCCTGATAGATGGAAGACTAGCAAAACCAATTACTTAAAATCAAGGGCTCCCTTCTATTTTGAACAAGACAACAAAGGCTGACTCTCCATCTCCTTATGCGGATGATATAACTGCTGATTTGTGAACTGAACAACTGCAGCTTTCCTCCCCGATGGTCTAAACCGGGTATTCACTCGCTTTCAAGTCTATGATTGTTGGGTCTTCTTTCCTTCCTTGCTTCTTTTCTTAACTACTCCAGTCTATCTTAGCCCAGCCCTGAAAATGTAAACATAGTTCTAGCATGGACTGGCTTATCTTTCAAGACATGGTTGCAGAAAAGGCTAATGCCCTGACTCCAACCATGCCTACTCCTTCAAAGCTTAAAGCAGCTAATTTGGTCACAAGATTCATGAAAACATAACGAGAACTGCTTCTACTTTTTTATTTATAAAAGAGAATACCTCTTTCAACTCTAGCCATTCTTGGTCACATGCAACCATCAAGAAAGAAGCATGCATTTAACAAGAAAGCATCAACCATTTAAATGGATTCATTTAACTTAAAAAGCATTTACCTTTCGACAAAAAGCATTTTCACTCAAGCTGAAAGAATTAAATCACCCTCGAGTCTGGGAATAGAGTTAGAACTAGAAGCTCACACTAGGAAATCTCTTTCTTAATAGAACTAGGTTCAAGGCGATCGGCCAGCGAGGCTCTCTTGAAAATAGACAAAGGAAAGAGCCCAAACCAAGTGGTTGTGCCATCCTCCAATTTAGCTGTTGGCGGAAGGGCTACTATAGACTAGAAGGGAGGCTCCATTCAACCATTCTAAAAAAGACTGGCTACCATCTAATACTAATATAAGAAGAAAGAAGAGACTGCCTACTACTTTGCAAGTGGCTTGGAAGGAAAAGAAGGAAAAACTCCATAACCAAACATCCATGAATGTGAAGAGCCATCCTTTCCTTTGATTTCGAGGAATTGCCGATTCATGTCAAATAGGCAAATTACAACTATTATTATTTTACTTTATTGAAAAAGAAGTCTCATCCTTACCCAAAAGCATGGCTGGTAAGTGTAAACATGTCTAAGCGAGAAGATTTTATAGATTGACTCTAATTACATAAATTAGAACCTGCATACTCACCTAAAGCTTTCAGCCTTAGATTTCATTCTTTAGGACATAACGGTCAAAGCCTTAAACTCGTTCACAAATGAGTTGATTTGCTTAGAGCCTTGCCTAAAAGGATCAATTGAGGGGGGTAGCGGACTGTTATGATCAATAGGTCTAGCCCTCATAATCTATTACTGGAGAATAGGTCTAGCTCTTGATAATTGTAGAAAACATCTTTGTTGGATGGAATGAATGTATTTGTTGTACACTCTTCTTCCTCTTTCTGGAGAAAATAGAATAAGTAATAATGAACCCTTTCCATATCTTCCTTTAGTGTCTTTGGAGTGATTTGATGTCTCAACGAATCTGGATGTGGTTGTTAAGGGATTAGAATTGGTCGTTGGCCTGGGGTTAAATACCACCGGATCTCCTTGAATTAACAAATTCGCTCAGGTGAACAAGATCGGCACAATTACTGGTTTTATTGTCTTTCTTTCCTTTAACCTTTGTGTTCAGTAGCATGCCTCGCCTCTGGATCAGCGTAGAAATGCTTCCCAACTCCCTTCCTATAGTAAACACAAGCATGTATCTCTCAAAGCCTTTGCTCAGGATCTGCATAATGGGCCCTTCTTCTTGGCCTTTCCATTGGTAGACGTTGGTTCATGCAGCGGGACAATGATATATCTAATGTGGCCAGTAGACTAAGAGTAGGATGTCTTCCTACAGTAGTAGAAATTGGAGAATTGCCCTCTTTTCCTTTGACTATAATAATTCCACCAGTTTAAGATTGATCGGCAAAGTAATCACATAAGGGAGAGATTCAAGACTGACTACATAATAGCATTTATGCAAGCATGTTGCTCTTCTTTTCGGGATCTCAAGCCCTTTTTTGTTGACTTTTGATGTGCTTTGCTAACCAAATTGGTAGGTTAAATAGTTTACTAAAGCTAGCGACTAGGGTATGCTAGTCTTACCGAAACTGAAGCATTGACTTGATCGATGGGAAAAGAGTAAGGATGTTGGGGTGTGTCCACTTGAGGTGAGGTGATGAGAGGCCTTCCTGACCATAAAAGTAATAAATAAGAAAGGGTACTAGTCTTTTTCTTTAATTTTTGACATTCACCATACCGTTCCCAGCAATCTTTGTCAAATTTATTGGGACATAGAGCTGATTCAAACCTATTCATTCAAAAGTGCATCGATCATAAATTCTATCGCAAGAAGAGTATGTCACCTAGAGGTGCTGCTCCTAGAAGAAGCAGGAGGGGGAACCATGGCCTTTTGCATAGCATTTAAGGAAGTTGGTCATATAGATCAATAGTCACGGAACTCATATCATAGAAGACCATGGAAGAGATTCATCGACATAAAGATTTTGATTCCCTGTTCAAATCAGTTCAAGCTGAATGGAAGTGTAAAACCTTAGATCGGTGCTATGAAGCCAATCTAGACTGACCTTGAGTGCAAATTTAGTCTCTAATTATGACTTCTTTGCCCCACCAGATAGTAGGAATAAATAGAATGGAAGATCACAGGACTCACCTTCAGTCAACTAGTAGCAGGCATATTCCGGTCACTCCAGAAAGTTTGTCCCGTGCACTGCTGAATGTGTCTGACTCCACTGCCGTGCCTGCGGGCATGTTCCAGTCACTTGCAAAAGTTTATCCCAAGCACTGCCGAATGCGTTTACCGCCTCTGCCGAGCCTGCAAGGAGATTCTGGTCACACCTAGAAGTTCATCGCACGGACTGCCAAACTCGTCTGACACTGCTGCCGCACATGCAGGGATGTTCCGATTGCACCCAGAAATTCATCCCACGCATGGCTGAACACGCCCGACGTTTCTGCCACGGCCGTGGGTATGTTCCAGCACACAGCTGAGCATGCCCTGACGCTGCTGCTGCCCATGGGATGTTCCGGTCGTTCCCAGAAGTTCGTCCCGACACTGCCGAATGCATCCAACGCCTCTTCCAAGCCCATGAGTATTTTGTGGTCGCTCACTGAAATTTGTCTCGTTCACTGATCAACGCCCTTGACGCCTCTGCCGTGCCCGCAGGCATGTTCCAGTCACTCCCGGAAGTTTGTCCTGCACACTACTGAGCGTGCCCGATGCCTCTGCTATGCCCACGGGGATGTTCTGGCCACTCCCGCAAGTTCATCCCGAGCACTGCCGAATGCATCCGACACCTCTGCCAAGCCCAAAGGGATGTTCCAATCACCCTTGGAAGTTTGTCCCATGCATGGCCGAACCTGCCCGACACCTCTACCATGCCCACAAGGATGTTCCGATCACTCTCGGAAGTTTGTCCCGAGCACTGCTGAACGCATCAGATGCCTTTGCCGAGCCCATGATGATTTAACGGTCGCTCTTGAAGTTCATACCGTGCAATGTCAAACACACGCACAGCCTATGCGCAGCTTGTGGGGATGTTCCAGTCGCTCCCAGAAGTTTGTCCCACGCAATACCGAATGCACCCAATGCCTCTGTGTTGGGGTCCCAAATTTTTTTCCCCAACTTTTCTACACCTTAGGGGTCAGCACGCCTACTAAAAACCTTGCTAACTTACTGTCCCGTTTGATTCTTGAGTTCTTTTCATATATTTACGTCCCCTAAGCTGTCCTTTGGGATTAACTAATAAATAAAGGATATGTTGGATAGGCAAGACAACTCTTAAATCTGTCACAACTTGCCTTGGTTGAAGAAGACAACTCTTAACTTCAACCTAAGCTCTTAAGCAAGGAAGACAACTCTTAACCTTGTCTTAAGCCAAAAGTTATCTCAAGACAACTCTTAAAAGATAACCCGAAAATATAAACAAGAATGGAAGCAAGAATGCTAACCTTGATTCTTGATTAATGAATGAGAAATATACAAAATTCGGAGCATATGTCCTCCTCACAAATAATGGGCTATATTTATAGTATTAGATAGCCTTATCCTAATTCAACTAGTACTTAGGTTCCTTATCCACTTAGGATATGTTTTCCTAAGTCAACAAGGTATTCTAAGTCAACTAAAACATTATCAAGATAGACCTTATCCCACTGTTTCCTAATCCTACTAGGATTCTGGGTCTTTCTTGAATTCCTACTTAGACTAGAATTCCTACTTTGACTAAGTCTTTTTGTCCTTATCTTATATCCTCTCCTACAGCTGCTGAACTTCTTCTTGCCATTTCCTTCTAGGATTAGGACTTCCATATGGCGTGTCCTTCCATTCCAAGATTCCTCCTTGACATGAACATCTTGCTGAAGTCAAACCTGCCATGACGTCCTGCTGCTGCTGGATTGTTGGGCAGTGCAGGGGACTAACTTCTAGGAGCGACCAGAACATCCCCAAGGGCACAGCAGAGCCATTGGGTGCGTTCTGCAGTGCGCCGTACGAACTTTGGGGGGTGACCATAACATCCCTGTGGGCGCAGCAGCAGGTTTGAGCATGTTGGGCAGTGCGCGGGAAGAACTTCTGGGAGTGATCGGAACATCACCGCTGGTGTTGCAGAGGCATCAGGCGCGTTCAGCAATGCTTGGTATGAACTTTGGGGAGTGACCGGAACAAACCCCCCAGGCATGGCAGCTACATCGTGTGCATTTCGTGTTGAGGACCTTAGGAGGCAAAGGGAGCATGAGTGGCATACGAGGATGCAAGAGAGGCACCAAGTAGCAAGAGAGGCAGCTATGGGCCAGAACGTGTGCGCGACAAGCTTGGACACAGCATGCATCCAGCCTAGCAGTGCAGCCCGGCCAGAATCTGACCTTGTCCGAAATTGAACAAGGATATCTAAGCCAAGAAGGACTCCAGCCACAGCAGGACATGCATGAAGGAAGTCTAGCTAAGGAAGGACATCTAAAGCAAGAAGAATTCCAGCAGTAGCAGGAAGCGCATGTTGAGTTCCAGTAGCAATGGGATACTCACGGCCAAGTAGAATTCTAAGGGCAGAAGCATTTGCATTGAGAGTCCTAGTCCTAGAAGGATAAGCCAAGAGGAAGTCCGTCAGCTATAGAATACAAGATAAGGAAGGAATTCTAGTCTAGGTAGAAAATCAAGAAAGACCAATAATCCTAGTAGCATTAGGATACCTTTGGATAAGGTCAATCTTGATAAGGTTCTAGTTGTCTTAGGAAACCTTGTTGACTTAGGAAAACTTGTCCTAAGTGGATAAGGAACTTAAGTACTAGTTAAATTAGGAAAAGGCTGTCCAACACTATAAATACAGCCCATTATTTGTTAGCATGAATATATGCTACGAATTTGTAAGTCTTTATTCATTACTCAAGAATCAAGCTTTAGCATTCTTGCTTATATTCTTCTTTATATTTTGGTTATCTTTTAAGAGTTGTCTTGAGATAACTTTGGCCTAAGTCAGGGTGAAGAGTTGTCTTCCTTGCTTAAGAGCTTAGGTTGAAGTCAAGAGTTGTCTTCTTCAACCAAGGCAAGTTAAGATAAGTTTAAGAGTTGTCTTGCCTATCCAACATATCCTTTTATCATTAGTTAATCCTGAGGGATAGCTTAGGGGACGTAAATCTAAGAAAAGAACTCAAGAATCAAACAGGACAGCAAGTTAGAAGAGGTTTTAGAAGTCATGCTAACCCCTAAGGTGTAGAAAAGTTGGGACAAGAAATTGGGACCCCAACAATTTGGCAGTGCACGGGATGAACTTTTGGGAGCGACTAGAAGATCCCTGCAGGCGTGGCAAGGGCATCAGGTGCATTCGGTAGTGCACTGGATGAACTTTTGGGATCGACTGCAACATCCCTGCAGGCGTGGCAGCTGTGTGGGGTGCATTTTGCAGTGCGCAGGATGAACTTCCCATAGAGTCCATAAATTCCCTGCAGGCTCAGTAGAGGTGTTACACGTGTTCAGCAGTGCATGTGATGAACTTTTGGGAGCGACCAGAACATTCCCATGGGCGTGGTAGAGGCGTCGGGTGGGTTCGGTAGTGTATGGACGAGCTTCTGGGAGCGACCGGAACATCCCCGCGGGTGCGGCAGTGGCATCAGACATGTTCAGTAGTCCATGGGTTGAACTTCCTGGAATGAGTGGAACATCCCTCCGAACATGGCAGAGACTTTGGGTGCATTGGGCATTGTGCGGAATGAACTTCTGGAAGTGACCGGAACATCCCTGTGGGTGCAGCAGAGGCGTTAGGCACATTCAGTAGTGCACAGAATGATCTTCTAGGAGTGACCGGAACTTCCTCACGGGGATGGCAGAGGCATTGGGCGCATTATGCAGTGCACGGGATGAACTTTTGAGAGCGAACAAAACATCTCCCTAGGCATGGCAGAGGCATCGGATGGGTTTGGCAGTGTACAGGACGAACTTCTGGGAGAGACGGGAGCATCCTCGTGGGCCCAGCTGAGGCGTGGGGTGCATTCTGCAATGCTAAGGACAAACTTTCAGGACCGACCAAAACATTCCCACAGGCATGGTGGTGTGAGACACGTTCAGCAGTGCGCTAGATGAATTTCCTGGAGCAACCGGAACATCCCTGTGGGCGCAGAAGAGGCTTTCGGTGTGTTGTGCAGTGAGGGGGATGAACTTCTAGGAGCAACCGAAACATCCCTGCGGGCACAGGGAGGCTTCGTGCACGTTTGACATTGCACGGTATGAACTTTGGGGAGCGATCAGAATATCCCACGGGAGAGGAAGCAGTGTCGTGCACGTTCGGCAATACATGGGACGAACTTCTAGGAAGGACCAGAAAATCCCCGCAAGTGCAGCAGAGGCGTCAGGTACATTTGGCAGTGCCCAGGATGAACTTTCGGGAACGATCGGTACATCCCTAGTAGGCATGGCAGCGGGTCAGCCACGTTCGGTAGTGCATGGGACAAACTTCTGGCAGTGATCGGAACATCTCTACGGGTGTGGCATATGCATTGGGCACACTTGGCAGTGCACAGGACAAACTTCTGGGAGCAACCCTTCGGGCGCATTGGGCAATGCATGAGATGAACTTCTGTAAGCAACTAGAACATCTCCGCGGGTGCAGCAGAGGCTTTGTGTTCTTTGGGCAGTGCATGGGACGAACTTCTGGGAACGACCGGAAACATCCTCGCAGGTGCAGCAGTGGCATCAGGCATGTTAGGTAGTGCATAGGGACGATCTTCCGTGAGCAACTGGAACATCCTCGCAGGCACGGCAGAGGCATCGGGCTTGTTAGGTAATGCACGGGATGAGCTTCCAGGGGCGACCACAACATTCCCATGGGTGCAGCAGTGTCATTGGGCGCATTCGTGCTGAGAACCTAAGTATGCAGGAAATGCAACAGGAAAAAAATAAGGACCTTAAGAGTCAAAGGGAGTGTGTACGAATGCGCACGAGGTGCCAAGCAGCAAGAGAGGCAGAAACAAGCCAAAATGTGCGCGCAACAAGCCTGCACGCAGCATGCAGTGAAGCACGGCCAGGTTCTGACTCAGTCCTAACTGACTGCAGAAATCCAAGCCAAGAAGAACACCAGCATTGGCAGGACATGCATGAAACAATCCGAGCAGGAGAAGGACATAGACGACATGAAGAACTCCAGCAGCAGCAGGACGTCATGGCAGGTTTGACTTCAGCAAGATGACCATGCCAAAGAGAAGTCTTGGAGAAGAAGGACACACCATAAGGAAAGTTCTAATCCAAGAAGGAAACAGCAAGAAGAAGTTCAGCAGCTGTAGGAGAGGAGATAAGATAAGGACAGAAAGTTTAGTCAAATAGAATCTAGTCTAAGTAGGAATTCAAGAAAGACCAAGAATCCTAGTAGGATTAGGAAACAATGGGATAAGGTCTATCTTGATAATGTTTTAGTTGACTTAGAAAAGCTTGTTGACTTAGGAAAACATATCCTAAGTGGATAAGGAACCTAAGTACTAGTTGAATTAGGATAAGGCTGTCTTAGGACTATAAATACAACCCATTATTTGTGAGGAGGGGAGATGCTCCAAATTTTGTTATTTTTCATTCATTAATCAAGAATCAAGGTTAGCATTCTTGCTTCTATTCTTGTTTATATTTCGATTATCTTTTAAGAGTTGTCTTGAGATAACTTGGGCTTAAGTCAAGGTGAAGAGTTGTCTTCCTTGCTTAAGAGCTAAGGTTGAAGTCAAGAGTTGTCTTCTTCAACCAAGGCAAGTTGTGATAGGTTTAAGAGTTGTCTTGCCTATCCAACATATCCTTTTATATATTAGTTAACCCAAAAGGACAGCTTAAGGGGACATAAATATAAGAAAAGAACTCAAGAATCAAATGGGACAGCAAGTTAGGAAGGTTTTTAGTAGGCGTGCTGACCCCTAAGGTGTAGAAAAGTTGGGGAAAAAAATCAGGACCCCAACAAATTGGTGCTTTCGTTGAGAGGTCAGCACAATCACCAGTTGAGAGGTAGCATGATCACCCCAACATATTAGTGTTCTAGTTGAGACGTCAGCACAGACACCAGTCAATTACAAGGTATCACGGTTACCATGTCATCTAGGCAGCATTCACCCGCACCACAGGAACAGACTGGGGAAGATTTCTCAGTCACCAACCGCGGAAGAATCCTTGCCTTGGAGAGGAACCAGAATGCAATCAATGACCAGGTAGGTGATATCAAACACCAACTATCATCTATCATTCTTTCTCTTGAACAATTAAAAAGAGATACACCCCGTGTGGCTGGAAAACAAGTCCAAACCGAGCAGGGCAGAAACAGCTACCTACCACAAACGTCTAGGAGGCGTCAATCAGAAATCACATGGCACCAAGTGCATGAGGATGAATCTGACCATGAGCAGCTTCCCTCTCAAGAAAGGGGGAGAGGGCGGATGAGTCTAGGGTGCAGAAGGGAGGTGCCACCGAATTTGCACCAGCCCCATGACCCCTATGATGAATACAGCGACGATGAGGTCTTGGATCGAAGGCCAGCAATATGGCAGCCAAGGAGAATTCAGAGTTGTCATGAGAAAGAACATTTGCGGACAAATAGGAGAGAGGAATGGCAGCACTACGACAGCCCAAGCCACTACACCCAACCAAAGGTAAAAATTGAATTCCCTACCTTTGAGAAAGGAGATCCAACCGAAATGGATCTCCAAAGCTGAATTCTACTTTGAAAAACAAGGTGTAAAGAGGGGTGAAAGGGTTGATTTTGCATCCTATCACCTATGTGGGAGGGCCAATCAATGGTGGTGTTGGCTTAAGGCACCTACGGCAGAGAAGGTAGAAGGATTGGCTGGACAAGGTTCACACAAGAATTGATGGACAGATTCGGCCCCTCCAGGATCACCAATATTTGCTCTGAGTTTGATGGGAATCAAGTCTTCCCTTCATCAAATTCTAAGAGTGCTGCACCAGTTCAGAACTTGGAATACTCATATCCACCCCCTGAGATGCCAATCTGGAGAACAGTTGAAGATGTTTTAACACCAACAATTTCAGTTGATGACAGCAGAGGAAAAAAATTGCACACAGAAGATGCGTATGCACGTCCAAGTGAAGGCGACACTAAGGACACAAGTTGGTGTGTCCAAATGCCAAGATAAAGATGCAGATGTCTTGTGAAGAGTCAAACAATGCATCTGCCAAACATCCTGATTCATCTATCCAGGTTTATGCTACTACTTCTACATCTTCTTTAGCACTACCAAGAGTGGAAGAACAGCAAATTAAAAGTGGATGCAGAATCATATGGATTTTCATATGGATTACAAGTGCATGCTTCTACAAATTATCCACCAGAACAGGCACAATCTGCCTTGTTGGCTAAACCTGGAACAGAAGACAAAGTTCCTAATCATATTCCTATGTAGATTGAAGTACTTGCTGATCTGTCCAGACACAGAACAGGGGATGTAAATATAAGAAAAGAACTCAAGAATCAATTGGGACAAAGTTAGAAGGTTTTTAGTAGGCGTGCTGACCCCTAAGGTGTAGAAAAGTAGGGGAAAAAAATCGGGACCCCAACAGTTCGGCAGTGTGTGGGACAAACTTCCAACAGTGATTGGAGCATCCATGCAGGTGCACCAGATGCTTCAGGCGCATTGGGCGGTACACGGGATGAACATCTGAGAGCAACTGAAACATCCCACAGGCACAGCAGTGGCTTTGGACACGTTTGGCAGTATGCAAGACAAACATCTGGGAGTGACGATTACATACCCAAGGGCACAGTAGTGGCATCAAACACATTAGGCAGTGCACAAGAAGAACTTCTGGGAGTGACATGAAAATCCAAGTTGGCACGGTAGATGCATTTGGGTGCATTAGGGCAGTGCACTGGAGCGAACTTCCTGGAGAGACTGTACATCCGGCGGGGTGTAAAGCATCGGAAGTGCATTTTCGGCGGCGGATCATACTTCGTCAGTGACCTAAAAGTCAGTATCAACAGCGTGCAGTCGGCAATAGGTTATCCAGTTTTGGTCTTGGCGCGTGGGATTTTATTCTTTTTTTTTATTTTTTTGTTGGTCTGTCTCCTCGGCCGAGCCTTAGAACTTATCGCCGTGGGATACTCGTGGGCGCAGGTCTGTTCGACAAAGATGTGAATAATAAAATTACTACTAGGACCCCCTGCAAATTCAATGTGTTCTCCTCCTATTAGTCGTTTTTTTTCCTCCTCAATTTGCCAACTTTCCTTTCTCTCCCTTACACCTTCCCCCTCTTTTCTTTCTCTTCTTCTCCTTCCTTTTTCCTTCCTTTTCTTCCCTTCCTTTCTTTCCCTTTCCCTCCCTTTTTTCTCTTTATCCTCCTTCTTTTTTTTTCCATTCTCCCTCCCCCCCTTTTTTTTTTTTTTTTTTTTTTTTTTTTTTCCCTCCCTCTTTCCTCCCTCTTCTTTTCTTCCCTTTCCTATTCTATCCCTTTTCCTCTCCCCCATCTCTCTTCCCCCTCTTTCCCCTCCTCATTTTTGTCGGTGTGCGTTTGGCAGTGGTCGGACGAACATCCGGATTGATCGGAACATCCCTGTTAGTTTGGCAGAGGCTTCGTGTGGGTTGGGCAGCGTTTGGGACAAACTTCTTGGGGCTACTGGAACATCCCTGTTGTTGTGGCAGAGGTGTCGGGAATGTTCAGCAGTTTGTGGCACAAACTTCTGGGAGCAACCGGAACTTTCTTGCGGGCACAGCAGTGCCATAATCGGCATTCGATATTGTGGGGGATGAACTTCCAGGAGTGACCGGAACATCCTCGTTTGTGCGTCAGAGGGCTGGGGTGCATTCAGCAGTGCACAAGATGAACTTCCAGGTGCGACTGGAACATCTCCATGGCCAAGGCATTGGGCACGTTGGGCAGTGCACGGGATGAACTTATGGCAGCGACCTGAACATCAAAGATGGCACGGGACCTGCATCGGGCACGTTGGGCAGTGTGCAGGATGAACTTCCAAAGCAATGAGAACATCCTTAAGAGCGTGGCAGAGGCGTCAGGCATGTTCGGCAGTGTGCAGCATGAACTTTCAGGAGTGACCGGAACATCCCCGCGGGCATGGCAGAGCTGTCAGACATGTTTGGCTGTGTGCGGGATGAACTTCTTGGTGCAACCAAAATATTCCTCAGGGTGTAGCAGTGGTGCCAGGCTGGTTCTGCACTGTCTGGGACAAAAAACTGGGATCGACCAGAAAATCTCCACGGGCTCGGCAGAGGCGTTAGTCGAGTTCAGCAGTGCTCAAGATGAACTTTTGGGAGCAACTGGAACATCCCATGGGGCGTTGCACACATTCGTCCGTGCGCGAGATGAACTTCCTGGAGCGACCAGAAGATCCCTGCGAGCATAGCAGATGTTTGGGTGTGTTGGGCAGAGCATGGGACAAACTTCTGGGGGTGACAGAACATTCCCGTGGGAACGCAGATGCATCAGGCGCATTAGGCAGTGCACAGGATGAACTCCTGGAGCAACCGGAACACCCCGCTGACGCAGTAGTGGAGTTGTGTGTGTTTGGCAGTGTGTTGGACACTTTTGGCTGTGCTTGGAACGAACTTCTCGGGAGCAACTGGAATATCACCACAGCCACAGAATCAGCATCGGACATGTGGAGTGTGTAGTACAAACTTCTGGAGTGACCGGAACATCCCTGCAGGTGTGGAAGCAATGTTGGGCACATTCAGCAGTGCGTAGGATAAATTTCTGGGAGTTACTGGAAAATCTCTGCAGGCACAGCAGAGGCTTTGGGGGTGTTGGGAGTAACTAATGTA
>BNST01002592.1:0-18476 GCA_019650275.1 Xylocarpus granatum | reverse complement strand
CAGCAGTGCACAAAACAAACTTCCCAAAGCAAGCGGAACTTCCCCGTGGATGTGGCAGAGGCTTTGGGCGCATTGGGCAGTGCACAGGACAAACTTCCGGAAGTGACCAGAACATGCCTGCAGGCGTGGCAGAGGCTTCCAGCATGTTGGGCAGCTTGAGGGACGAACTTCAGGGAGCACCCGGAAAATCCACACTGGGCTCGGCAGATGCATTGGACACATTCAGCAGAGATTGGGACGAACTTCCAGGAGCGACTGGAACATCCTCGCGAGTGCCGCAGAGACATCGGATGCGTTTGGCAGTGCTCAGGACGAACTTCTGGGAGCAGCCAAAACATTCCCCCAAGTATGCCAGGGTGATATGCCTCAAAGATCTTCAATAGTGAATCAAGATCTAACGGGTATATTTTCTTTTAGGGTTTTGTGGATGGAAAGAGGTGTTGGGATATGGTACAGTTGTTGGGTGGATGAAAATTCGTAATTGGAGTAAGTTATTGGATTTGTAAAGGTGTTTTAAGGAAGCTGAAGGGTTATGTATAAATTTGAAGTGGGAATGTGATAGGGATAGCTTATGAAAAGATTAAGAATTGGAAAGGGAGTTTCAATCAATATCAAGAATCAAAATAAAGAAATTAAAAACTAGTTAATCAAGTTTGATAAGATCAAATCGCCACAAACAAGATTACTAGGTTGATTCACCACACTTTAAGATAGAAAGAAGGAAGAGTGATAAGAATCAATAGATAATTCACCACTAAACAAAGAATTTGTTTAGATAAGAATTTGGATGCAACTAAGCAAAATTCCGCTCCTTCATAAAACTGCCCCATTACAAACAATAATGCTGTATTTATAGTGATGACAGCCTTTCCATGTCTAACTTATACTAAAATACCTTATTCATCTATGGTAAGGATTCTTAAGTAAATAAGGACTACTAAGTCATCTAGAATTCTATGAGGATAAGCCTAATATATTGGTTTCCTAATCCTACTTAAAATCTTGCTTGTAGAACCCTACTTGATCTCAAACTCCTTGCCTAGTGACATTTCCTGCTGCTGCTGGAATTCTCCTTGGCATGGATGTCCTTCGTCAATGAGGATTAATCTGGCAGAGTAACATCTCTATTTTGAGTTGCTTCTTTGACCACTAGAATAAAGATTGACTCTTTATCAAACAAAGCTTGCTTTACTACTCCTTTGTTGACAAACAAACTCTCTTTCTTTTTCTTTTCAAACTCAATTTTATCCTTCTGAATTTGTTGTGGATTAAGAGGCGTTAACACAATCTTTCTGCCATCCTTAATAAAGGAATATGTATTCTTATAACAATCATGAAAAGCTCTTCTATCATACTGCCAAGGTCTTCCCAGTAAGAGATGACTTGCATCCATAGGGACAACATCACACAACACTTCATCTTTGTATCTACCAATTGAAAAAGGCACCAAAACTTGCTGAGTAACCTTCACATCACCATTGTCATTTAGCCACTACAATCTATAAGGTTGGGGATGTTTTAGAGTAGCTAAATTTAATTTTTCTACCATCCACAAAACCCTAAAAGAAAATATAACCATTAGATATTGATTCACCATTGAAGATCTTTGAGGCATATCAGTTGGTATCAGAGCCTCTAAAATTCGTACATAACCCTTCAGCTTCCTTAAAACACTTCTACAGATCCAATAACTTACTCCAATTACGAATTTTCATCCACTCAACAACTATACCATATCCAAGCACCTCTTTCCATCCACAAAACCCTAAAAGAAAATATACCCGTTAGATCTTGATTCACCATTGACTTCATTTCCATGATTAAGTACATCACAAGGGCTTTAGGTGTGTTGGGCAGTGCACAGGATGAACTTTTGAGATTGGCCAGAGCATCCTCAGAAGCACAACAGAGGCTTCGGGTCTGTTTGGCAGTGGACGGGATGAATTTCGGGGAGTGACCAGAACATCCCCGCTGGCACGGCAGAGGTGTCAGGCTCATTTGGCAGTGCGCGGGATGAACTTCTGAGAGTGACCAGAACATCCTACTGGGCACAGCAGTGAGTCAAGCTCGATTGGCAGTGCACGGGACAAACTTCAGAGAGTGACCGGAACATCCCTCCAGGTACCGCAGAGGCATTAGGCGCATTCGGCAGTGCACGGGACAAACTTCCTGGAGCGACCAGAGCATCCCCTTGGGCGAGTCTGAGGCTTTGGGCGCATTGGGCAGTGTGCGGGATAAACTTCCAGAAGCAACGGGAACATCTCCGCAGGAGTGGCAAAGTCTTCGGGCACGTTGGGCAGTGCACGGGACGAACTTCAGAGAGTGACTGGAACATCCCTCCAGGTACCGCAAAGGCATTAGGCGCATTCGGCAGTGCACGGGACAAACTTCCTGGAGCGACCAGAGCATCCCCTCGGGCGAGTCTGAGGCTTTGGGTGCATTCGACAGTGCACAGGATGAACTTCCGGGAGCAACTAAAACATCTCCGTGGGTGTGGCAGTGGCATTGGACGCGTTCTGCAGTGCAAGGGATGAACTCCCAGGAGTGACCTTAAAGTCCACATGGGCTCAATAGAGGTATCGAACACATTTGGCATGCTCGGGATGAACTTCTGGGCACAACCAGATCATCCTTGCAGGAGTGGCAGAGGCATCGGGCGCATTTGGCAGCACGCAGGATGAACTATCGAGACCAACCAGAACAGTCCCATGGGCACAGCAAAGGCATTGGCTGGATTCGGCATTGCATGGGATGAACTTTTGGGAGCGACCAGAACATCCCTGCAGGTGCGGCAGTGGCATCGGACACATTTAGTAGTCTGCAGGATGAACTTCCAAGAATGACCATAACATCCCCGCAGACACGGCAGAGGCTTTGGGCACATTGGGCAGTGCACGGGACGAACTTCCAGGACCAACCAGACCATCCCCACAGGTGCAGCGAAGGCATCGGGCTCATTCGGCAATCTGCAGTATGAACTTCCAGGTGCGACCAAAACTTCCCCGTAGGTGCAGCAGAGTCATTCAGCGTGTTCTGCAGTGCAATAGAACATCCCTGTGGGCTTGGCAGAGGCATCGGGCACGTTGGGCAATGCACAGGATGAACTTCCGGGAGCGACCAGAATATTCCCTTAGGTGCGGCAGCAGTATTGGGCACGTTCTGCAGTGCTCAAGATGAACTTTTGGGATTGATTGGATCATCCCTGCAGGCACTGCAGAGGCTTAGGGCGTGTTCAGGAGTGTGCGGGAAACTTCCAGGAGTGACCGAAACATCCCCGTTGGTGTGGCAGAGGCTTCGAGTGCATTGGGCAGTGCATGACATGAACATCCATGAGCGACCAGAACATCGCTGCGGGCTCAGCAGAGGCTTTGGGCAAGTTGGGCAATATGCGAGACGAGCTTAGGAGACCGACCTGAACATCCCTCTGGGCACAGTAGCAGCATTGGACACCTTTGGCAGTGTGCAGGATGAACTTCCAGGAGTGTCCAAAGCATCCCCGCGGGCACGGCAGAGGCATCGGGTGTGCTGGGAATCGCATGGGACGAACTTCCGGGAGCGACCAAAGCATCCTTGTGGGCATGGCAGAGGCTTTAGGTGTGTTGGGCAGTGCATGGAATGAATTTCCGGTAGCCACCGGAACATCCCTGCAGGTGTGACAGAGGCTTCGAGCGCATTGGGCATTGCACTGCACGAACATCCGGGAGCAATCGAAACATCCCCGCAGGCATGGTAGAGGCATCGGGCACATGTGGCAGTGCATTGGACAAACTTCCGGGAGCTACTGGAAAATCTCCACAGGTGCAGCAGAGGCTTCGGGCGCATTAAGCAGTACATGGAAGAAGCTTCCAGGAGCAACTGAAACAGCCCCACGGTAGAGGCATCGGGCACATTTGGCAGTGCACTGGGTGAACTTCCGGGAGTTACCGGAACATCCCCGTGGGCGCAACAGCAGCTTTGGCTGTGTTTTGCAGTGCACAGAACAAACATCTGGGAGTAATCGAAACATCTCCATGGGCATGGCAGATGCTTCGAGCGCATTTGGCAGTGCATGAGATGAACTTCCGGGCGTGGCATTGGAGTTGGGCACGTTTGTGTTGGGGTCCCAATTTTTTTTCCCAACTTTTCTACACCTTAGAGGTCAGCACGCCTACTGGAATCCTTCCCAACTTGCTGTTCAGTTTGATTCTTGAGTTCTTTTCTCATATTTATGTCCCCTAAGCTGTCCTTCGGGTTAACTAATATATAAATGATATGTTGGATAGGCAAGACAACTCTTAAACCTATCACAACTTGCCTTGGTTGAAGAAGACAACTCTTAACTTCAACCTTAGCTCTTAAGCAAGGAAGACAACTCTTAACCTTGACTTAAGCCCAAGTTATCTCAAGACAACTCTTAAAAGATAACCGAAAACATAAACAAGAATGTGAGCAAGAATGCTTACCTTTAATTCTTGATTAATGAATGAGAAATATACAAAATTCGTAGCACATAACCTCCTCACAAATAATGTTGAGAACCTAAGTATGCAGGAAATGCAACGGGTAGAAAATGATGACCTTTGGAGGCAATTGGAGCATGAGTGAATGCGCACAACAAGCATGCACATGGCAAGCAATGAAGCACGGCCAGGTTCTGACTAGTCCTAACTAACAGTGGAAAGCCAAGCCAATTGGGAAAACCAGCATTGGCAGGACACACATGAAGCAATCCGAGCAGGAGAAGGACATTGACGGCATGAAGAACTGCAGCAGCAGCAGGACGTCATGGCAGATTTGACTTCAGCAAGATGTTCACATCAAGGAGGAATCTTGGAAAGGAAGGACACACCATATGGAAGTTCTAATCCTAGAAGGAAACAGCAAGAAGAAGTTCAGCAGTTGTCGGAGAGGAGATAAGATAAGGACAGAAAGACTTAGTCAAAGTAGGAATTCTAGTCTAAGTAGGAGTACAAGAAAGACTAAAAATCCTAGTAGGATTAGGAAACAGTGGGATAAGGTCTATCTTCATAATGTTTTAGTTGACTTAGAAAATCTTGTTGACTTGGTAAAACATATCCTAAGTGGATAAGGAACCTAAGTACTAGTTGAATTAGGATAAGGCTGTCTTAGGACATAAATACAGCCCATTATTTGTGAGGAGAGGATATGCTCTGAATTTTGTATATTTCTCATTCATTAATCAAGAATCAAGGTTAGCATTCTTGCTTCCATTCTTGTTTATATTTTGGTAATCTTTTAAGAGTTGTCTTGAGATAACTTTGGCTTAAGACAAGGTGAAGAGTTGTTTTCCTTGCTTAAGAGCTAAGGTTGAAGTCAAGAGTTGTCTTCTTCAACCAAGGCAAGTTGTGATAGGTTTAAGAGTTGTCTTGCCTATCCAACATATCCTTTATATATAAGTTAATCCCGAAGGACAGCTTAGGGGACATAAATCTAAGAAAAGAACTTAAGAATCAAACGGGACAGCAAGTTAGGAAGGTTTTTGGTAGGCGTGCTGACCCCTAAGGTGTAGAAAAGTTGGGGAAAAAATTGGGACACCAACAAATTGGTGCTTTCATTGAGAGATCAGCACAATCACCATCCAGTTGAGAAGTAGCACAATCACCCCAACAAATTCGCTCTTGTTAAGAGATCAGCACAGACACCAGTCAATTGCAAGGCATATCAGTTACCATGTCATCTAGGCAGCATTCACCCGCACCACAGGAACAGACCGGGGAAGATTTTGCAGTGCGCCCGGCGACTTTACAGTGTGCGTGAGAATGTTCCAAATTCTCCCACAAGTTTGCCCATGCAGTGCTGAATGCAACCGATGCCTGTACCTCGCCCGCAAGGATGTTCTGGTCGCTTTAGAGTTTGTCCCGCACACTGCTGAACTGTTGAGGACCTCAGGAGGCAAAGGGAGTGTGAGAGAATGTGCGCAAGGCGCCAGGCAGCAAGAGAGGCAGCAACAGGCCAGCAAGTGTGCGCAACAAGCCTGCATGCAGCAAGCAGTGAAGCATGGCCAGGTTCTGACACAGTCCTAATCAATTACGGAAATCAAAGCCAAGAAGAAGACCAGCATTGGCAGGACACGTAAGAAGCAATCCGAGCAGTAGAAGGAGAGTGACAGTGTGAAGAACTCCAGCAGCAGCAGGACGTCTTGAAAGGTTTACTTCAGCAAGATGACCACGCCAAAGAGAAGTCTTGGAGAGGAAGGACACCACAGCAGAAGTCTAATCCAAGAAGGAAATGGCAAAGAAGAAGTCAGCAGCTGTAGGAAAGAAGATAAGATAAGGATAGAAGGACTTAGTCAAAGTAGGAATTCTAGTCTTAGTAGGAATTCAAGAAAGACCAAGAATCCGAGTAGGATTAGGAAACAGTGGGATAAGGTCTATCTTGATAATGTTTTAGTTGACTTAAAAAAGCTTATTGACTTAGGAAAACATATCCTAAGTGGATAAGGAACCTAAGTACTAGTTGAATTAGTATAAGATTGTCTTAGGACTATAAATACAGCCCATTATTTATGAGGAGAACATATGCTCCGAATTTTGTTATTTTCTCATTCAATAATCAAGAATCAAGGTTAGCATTCTTGCTTACATTCTTATTTATGTTTTTGGTTATCTTTTAAGAGTTGTCTTGAGATAACTTGGGCTTAAGTCAAGGTTAAGAGTTGTCTTCCTTGCTTAAGAGCTTAGGTTGAAGTTAAGAGTTGTCTTCTTCAACCAAGGCAAGTTGTGATAGGTTTAAGAGTTGTCTTGCCTATCCAACATATCCTTATATATATTAGTTAACCCAAAGGACAGCTTAGGGGACATAAATCTAAGAAAAGAACTCAAGAATCAAACGGGACAGCAAGTTAGGAAGGTTTGTAGTAGGCGTGCTGAGCCCCTAAGGTGTAGAAAAGTTGGGGAAAAAAATCAGGACCCTAACATAAACGCTTCTGAAGCCTCTGCCGTGCCCACAGCGATGTTTCAGTTGCACCCGGAAGTTCATCCCCCACATTGTCCAACGTGCCCGAAACCTCTGCCACGCCCATGGGGATGTTCCCGGTCATTCCAAGAAGTTTGTCCCGAGCGCTGCGAATGTGTCTGACGCCTCTTCTGAGCCCACAGGGATTTTACGATCGCTCCCAGAAGTTTATCCTGTGCACTGCCGAATGTGCCCAAAGCCGCTGCCGCGCCTGCAGGGATGTTCCAGTTGCTCCCAGAAGTTCGTCCCGCGCGCTGCCGAATGCACAGGAAGCATATGCCGTGCCTGCAGTGATGTTCTGGTTGCTCCCAGAAGTTTGTTCTGCACCCTGCCGAATGCGCCCGACACCCTTGCCATGACCGCGGGAATATTCCAGTTGCTCCCAAAAGTTCATCTTGCACCCTACCGAATGCGCCTGACGCCCCAGCTATGCCCGTGGGAATATTCTGATCACTCCCAGAAGTTCGTCCCGAGCACTTTCAAACTCGTCCGGTGCCTCTGCCGAGCCCACAAGGATTTTCTAGTTGCTCCCCGAAGTTCGTCCTGTGCACTTCCATACAAGCCCAACACCTATGCTCTACCCACGTGGATGTTCAGTTCACTCCTAGAAGTTTGTCCTGTGCACGGCCCAACGTGCCCAAAGCCTCAGATGTGCCTACACGGATGTTTCTGTCACTCTCGATGGCAGAGAAAAAAAAGCCTCTGATGCACCTGCAGGAATGTTCCTGTCTTTCTAGGAAGAATGTCCTGTGCACTGCCAAGTGTACCCGATGCCGGTGCCGCGCCTGCAGGGATGTTCCGGTTGCTCCAAAAAGTTCATCCCATGCACTGCCCAACACGCCAAAGCCTCTGCCATGCCTGTGAGGATGTTCCCATCGCTCCCTGAAGTTTGTCCAGCTCACTTCCAAATGCGTCCAACACTGCTGCCGCTCCCGCGGGGATTTTCGGGTTGATCTTGGAAGTTTGTCCTGCACACTCTCGAATGCACCCAATGCCTCTTCCATGCCTGCGGGGATGTTCCAGTTGCTACTTGAAGTTCATCCCAAGCACTGCTGAACGCGCCAATGCCGCTGTTGCACCCACGGGGATTTTCCAGCTTTCGCGCCTGCAGGGATTTACCGGTTGTTGCTGGAAGTTCACCCCAAGAACTGCCAAACTTGTCTGACACCTCTGCCGTGCCCACGGGGATCTTCTTGTCACTTCCGAAAGTTTGTCTTGTTCAGACCCCAACGTGCCTGACACCTCTGCCATGCCCATGGGGATGTTCAGGCGACTCCAAGAAGTTCATCCCGCACACTGCCCAACGGGCCTGAAGTCTCTGCCACACCTGCTGGGATGTTACAGTCGCTCCAGGAAGTCCCTCCTGTGAACTGCCAAATGCACCCAAAGCCTCTACAGCACCCATGGGGATAATCCGGTCACTCCAGGAAGTTCGTCCCGTGCACTGTCGAACATGTCTGAAGCTGCTGCTGCGCCTGCGGGGATGTTTCGGTCGCTTCCAGAAGTTCGTCCTGAGCCTTGTCGAACTCATCCCACGGTGATTTTTCAGTCACTCCTGGAAGTTCATCCCACGCACTGCACCCGAAGCCTCTGCCGCACCTGAGGGAAGCCACGCTAAGGCTTCGGGCGCATTGGGAGTGTGTGGGACGAACTTCTAGGAGTGATCGGAAAATCACCGTGGGCTCGGTAGAGGTGCTGGACGAGTTCGACAAGGCTCAGGATGAACTTCTAGGAGCAACCAAAACATCCCCGTGGGCGCAGCAGCAGCTTCGGACATGTTTGGCAGTGCACGGGACGAACTTCCTAGAGTGACTGGATTATCCCCATGGGTGTTGTAGATGCTTCGGGCGCATTTGGCAGTTCACAGGAGGGACTTCCTGGAGCAACCGTAATATCCCAGCGGGTGCGGCAGAGACTTCACGCTTGTTTGGTAGTGCACAGGATGAACTTCTAGGAGTGACCTGAAAATCTCTGCGGGCTTGGCAGAGGCGTTGGATGCATTCAGAAGCGCTTGGGATGAACATCTGGGAGCGAACGGAACATCCCCGCGGGTCTGACAAGACCGTCGGGTGCATCCAAAAGTGTGCGGGATGAACTTCTAGGAGCGACCAGAACATCCCAACAGGCATAGCAGAGGTGTCAGGCACGTTGGGCAGTACACGAGATGAACTTTCGGGAGCTACCGGAACATCCCACTGGCACAACAGAGGTGTCAGGTGCATTCGACAGTGTGCGGGACAAACTTCTGAGAGCGACCAAAAACATTCCCATGGGCACAGCAGCGGCGTCGGACACATTCAGCAGTGCCGGTATGAACTTCCGGGAGCAACCGGAGCATCCCCGCAGGTGCTGCAGCGGCATCGGGTGCATTGGTCAGTGCACAGGACAAACTTCCCTGACTGACCGGAATCATCCTATGCCACTCTTGTCCCCTTTCTGCCTTGGTAGTGTGCTGTGTGTGGGACAAACTTCCAAGAGTGACCGGAACACATCTGCAGGCGAGGTAGTGGCTCGGACACATTGGGCAGTGGGGGGAGAACTTCCAGGACAACCGGAACATCCCCGTGGGTGTGCTAGAGGCTTTAGGCGTGTTGGGCAGCATGCAGGATAAACTTTCAAGAGTGACCAGAACATCCCTGTGGGTGCGGCAGAGGCATCAGGTGCATTCGGCAGTGTGCGGTACGAACATCCAAGAGTGACTGGAACTTCCCCACTGGTGTCGCAGAGGCTTCAGGCGCATTGGGCAGTGCATGGGACAAACTTCCTGGAGTGACTAGAACATCCCCACGGGCGCAGAAGAGGCATTGGGCATGTTTGGCAGTGTGTGGGATGAACTTCTGGGAGCAACTGGAGCTTCCCTGCAGGCAGGGCAGAGGCTTTGGGGCGATGGTGTTGAGGACCTTAGGAGGCAAAGGGAGCTGAAGAATGCGTGCAAGGCCCAGGCAGCAAGAGAAGGCGAGCGGAGAGAATGGTGCAAGGCGCCAGGCAGCAAGAGAGGCAGCAACAACCAGCAAGTGTGCACAAGCAGCATGCACGCAGCAAGCAATGAAGCACGGCCAGGTTCTGACTCAGTCCTAATCAATGGCGGAAATGAAAGCCAAGGAGAATTCCAGCAGCAGCAGGAAACGCATGATGAATTCCAGTAACAATAGGATAGTTGCGACAAGAAGAATTCTAAGGGCAGAAGGATAATTATTGAGAGTCCTAGTCCTAGAAGGATAAGTCAAGAGGAAGTCCAGCTGCTGTAGAAAACAAGATAAAGTAGGAATTCTAGTCTAAGTAGGAATTCAAGAAAGACCAAGAATCCTAGTAGGATTAGGACACAAAGGATAAGGTCTATCTTGATAATGTTTTATTTGACTTAGAAAAGCTTGTTGACTTAGGAAAACATATCCTAAGTGGATAAGGAACCTAAGTACTAGTTAAATTAGGATAAGGCTGTCTTAGGACTATAAATACAGCCCATTATTTGTGAGGAGGACATAAGCTACGAATTTTGTTATTTTCTCATTCATTAATCAAGAATCAAAGGTAAGCATTCTTGCTCACATTCTTGTTTATATTTCGGTTATCTTTTAAGAGTTGTCTTGAGATAACTTGGGCTTAAGTTAAGGTTAAGAGTTGTCTTCCTTGCTTAAGAGCTAAGGTTGAAGTTAAGAGTTGTCTTCTTCAACCAAGGCAAGTTGTGATAGGTTTAAGAGTTGTCTTGCCTATCCAACATATCTTTATATATATTAGTTAACCCGAAGGACAGCTTAGGGGATATAAAATAAGAAAAGAACTCAAGAATCAAACGGGACAGCAAGTTAGGAAGGATTCCAGTAGGCGTGCTGACCCCTAAGGTGTAGAAAATGTTGGGGAAAAAATCAGGATCCCAACAGTTCGGCAGTGCACGGGACAAACTTCTGAGAGCAACCAAACATCCCACGGCTCAGCAGAGGCATCAGACTCGTTCTGCAGTGAATGTATGAACTTCGTGGAGCGACCAGAACATCCACGTGGGCGTGGCAGAGGCGTCAGGCATGTTTGGCAGTGTGCAGGATGAACTTTCAGGAGCAACCCAAAAATCCCTGCAGGCACAGCAATGACATCGGACACGTTCGGCAGTGTGCAGGACGAACTTCCTGGAGAGACCGGAATGTCTCCGCGGGCTCGGCAGAGGCATTGCATGCATTCGGCAGTTCTCGAGATGAACTTCCGGGAGTGACTGGAACATTCCCGCAGGTGCGGCAGTGGAGTCGGATACATTCGCCAGTGCACATGACGAACTTCCGGGAGCAACCAGAACATCCCTGCAGGCATGGGAGAGGCTTTGTGTGCATTGGGCAGTGCATGGGACTAGCTTCCACGAGCGACTGGAACATTCCCGCGGGCTCAGCAGCACCATTGGGGCATTCGGCAGTACACTGGACGAACTTCCAGGAGCGACTGGAAATTCCCTGCGGGCTTGGTAGAGGCGTCGGACGCTTTCAGCAGTGCTCGGGATGAACTTTTGGGAGCAACAAGAATATCCCTGAAGGTGCGATAGAGGCATTAGGCGCATTCGGCAGTGTGCAGTACGAACTTGCAGGAGCAATCGGAACATCCCTGCAGGTGTGGCAGCGGCATTGGACACGTTGGTATTGGGGTCCTAATTTTTTTCCCCAACTTTTTCTACACCTTAGGGGTTAGCACAACTACTAAAACCTCTCCTAACTTGCTGTCCCGTTTGATTCTTGAGTTCTTTTCTTAGATTTACGTACCCTAAGCTGTCCTTTGGGTTAACTAATGAATAAAAGATATGTTGGATAGCAAGACAACTCTTAAACCTATCACAACTTGCCTTGGTTGAGGAAGACAACTCTTAACTTCAACCTAAGCTCTTAAGCAAGGAAAGACAACTCTTCACCTTGTCTTAAGCCCAAGTTATCTCAAGACAACTCTTAAAAGATAACCGAAATATAAACAAGAATGGAAGCAAGAATGCTAACCTTGATTCTTGATTAATGAATGAGAAATATACAAAATTCGGAGCATATCTTCTGCTCACAAATAATGGGCTGTATTTATAGTATTTAGACAGCCTTATCCTAATTCAACTAGTACTTAGGTTCCTTATCCACTTAGGATATGTTTTCCTAAGTCAACAAGGTTTTTTAACACAACTAAAACATTATCAAGATAGATCTTATCCCAATGTTTCCTAATCCTACTAGGATTCTTGGTCTGTCTTGATTTCCTACTTAGACTAGAATTCCTACTTTGACTAAATCTTTCTGTCCTTATCTTATCTCCTCTCCTACAGCTGCTGACCTTCATCTTGGTGTTTCCTTCTAGGATTAGGACTTCCATATGGTGTGTCCTTTCCATTCCAAGACTCTCTCCTTGACGTGATTATCTTGTTGAAGTCAAACCTGCCATGACGTCCTGCTGCTGCTGGAGTTCTTCATGCCGCCCATGTTCTTCTCCTGCTTGGATTGTGTCCTGCCAATGCTGGTGTTCTTCTTCGCTTGGATTTCTGCAGTCAATTAGGACAGCGTCAGAACCTGGCCGTGCTTCACTGCATGCTGCGTGCAAGCTTGTTGCGCACACTTTCTGGCCTGTTGCTGCCTCTCTTGCTGCTTGGCGCTTCGCTGCATTTGCTCACGCTCTCTTTGCCTCCTAAGGTCCTCAGCAGTTGGGCAGTGTGCAGGTCGAACTTCCTGAAGTGACCAAAAAATCCCAGCAGCCCGGCAGAGCTTCGGGCGCATTCAGCAGTGCACGGGATGAACTTCTGGGAGCGAACGGAACATCCCTGTGGGCACGGCAGAGGGGTCAGGCATGTTTGTTAGTGCACATGACAAACTTCTGGGTGCAACCGCTACATCGTCGGGGGTGTGGCAGCAGTGTGGGGCATGTTTGGCAGAGCGCAGGGATGAACTTTAAGGAGCAAATGGAACATCCCAGCGGGTGCGGCAGAGGCTTCGGGCATGTTGGGTAGTGCATGGTTTGAACTTCTGGGAGCGACTGGAACATCCCTGTGGACCTGGCAGAGGCATTGGGCATGTTTGGAAATGCACAGGACAAACTTCCAGGAGCGACCAGAATATTCCCGTAGGTGCGGCAGCAGTATCGGGCATGTTCTGCAGTGGGATGAACTTCGGATCATCCCTGCAGGGCACGGCAGAGGTTCGGGCATGTTCAGGAGTGCGCGGGATGAACTTCCAGGAGTGACCAGAACATCCTCGTTAGTGTGGCAGAGGCTTCAAGCGCATTGGGCAGTGCACGACATGAACATCTAGGAGCAACCGGAACATCACTGCGCTCGGCAGAGGCTTTGGGCAAGTTGGGCAGCATGCGAGATGAACTTAGGAGACCGACCTGAACATCCCCCCTGGGCACGGTAGCGGCATTGGACACGTTTAGCAGTGCACAGGATGAACTTCCAGGCACTGACCAGAGCATCCCCGCGGGCACAGCAGAGGCTTCGGGTGCGTTGGCCAGTGCATGGGACAAACTTCCGGGAGCGACCAAAGCATCCCTGCAGGGCACGGCAGAGGCTTCAGGGTGTGTTGGGCAGCACATGGGATGAATTTCTAGGAGCCACCGGAACATCCCTGCAGGCGTGACAGAGGCTTCGAGTGCATTGGGCATTGCACCGCACGAACATCCGGGAGCAACCAAAACATCCCCGCAGGCATGGTAGAGGTGTCGGGCACATTTGGCAGTGCATTGGACAAACTTCCGGGTGCTACTGGAAAATCTCCATGGGTGCAGTAGAGGCTTTGGGCACATTAAGCAGTACACGGGAGGAGCTTTCAGGAGCAACTGAAACAGCCCCACAGGCATGGTAGAGTCATCGGGCACATTTGGCAGTGCACTGGACGAACTTCCGGGAGTTTCCGGAACATCCCCGTGGGCGCAACAGCAGCTTCGGCTGTGTTTTGTAGTACACAGGACAAACTTCCGGGAGCGATCGGAACATCTCCGTGGGCACAGGCAGATGCTTCGAGTGCATTTGGCAGTGCGTGAGATGAATTTCCGGGAGCAACAGGAACATCCCCGTGGGCACAGCAGCAGGGTGGGGCACGTTTAGCAGTGCACGAGATGAACTTCCAGGAGGGAATAGAACATCCCCGTGGGCACGGTAGAGGCGTCAGACACGTTCGTGTTGAGAACCTAAGTATGCAGGAAATGCAATGGGCAGAAAATGAGGCAGCAAAGGAGAGCATGGGCCAGAAAATGTGCACAACAAGCATGGCAACAGCAAGTGTGCAGCCCAGCAGTGAGGCCCGGCTATTATTTGACTTAATCCTAATCAATAAAGGACATTCACACCAACAGGAGTTCCAGCAGAAGAAGGATAATCGCATCAAGAAGAGTTCCAGCAGTAGGAGGACATCTACGCCAAGCAGAGTTCTAGCAGCAGCAGGACATCCATGCCAAGGAGAATTCCAGCAGCAGCAGGACATCTATGCCAAGCAGAGTTCCAGCAGCAGCAGGACATCCATGCCAAGGAGAATTCCAACAACAGCAGGAGATCTACGCCAAGAAGAGTTCTATCAGCAGCAGGACACGCATGATGAATTCCAATAGCAATAGGATAGTCATGACAAGAAGAATTGTAAGAGCAGAAGGATTTGCATTGAGAGTCCTAGTCCTAGAAGGATAAGCCAAGAGAAAGTCCAGCTGCTGTAGAATACGAGATAAGGTAGAAATTCTAGTCTAAGTATGAATTCAAGAAAGACCAAGAATCCTAGTAGGATTAGGAAACAGTGGGATAAGGTCTATCTTGATAATGTTTTAGTTGACTTAGAAAAGCTTGTTAACTTAGGAAAAGATATCCTAAGTGGATAAGGAACCTAAGTACTAGTTAAATTAGGATAAGACTGTCTTAGGACTATAAATACAGCCCATTATTTGTGAGGAGGAGATATGCTCCGAATTTTGTTATTTTCTCATTCAATAATCAAGAATCAAGGTTAGCATTCTTGCTTACTTTCTTGTTTATATTTTTGGTTATCTTTTAAGAGTTGTCTTGAGATAACTTGGGCTTAAGACAAGGTTAAGAGTTGTCTTCCTTGCTTAAGAGCTAAGGTTGAAGTTAAGAGTTGTCTTCTTCAACCAAGGCAAGTTGTGATAGGTTTAAGAGTTGTCTTGCCTATCCAACATATCCTTATATATATTAGTTAACCCAAAGGACAGCTTAGGGGACGTAAATATAAGAAAAGAACTCAAGAATCAAACGGGACAGCAAGTTAGGAAGGATTCCAGTAGGCGTGCTGACCCCTAAGGTGTAGAAAAGTTGGGGGAAAAAATCGGACCCCAACAGTTCGGCAGTGCGCGGGACGAACTTCCAGAAGTGACTGAAACATCCCCGAGGGTGCAGCAGCAGTGTCATTCGTGTTAGGCAGTACACGGGACGAACTTCCAGGAGCCACCGGAACATCGCTGCGCGTGCGGCAGCAGCGTTGGACACATTCAGCAGTGTGCGGGATGAACTTTCGGGATGTGACCGGAACATCCCCGTGGCACAACGGAGGTTCAAGGTGGTTCGAGAGTGCGAGGGACGAACTTTCGGGAACAACCAAAACATCCCCGTGGGCTTATTGGGCAGTGCATGGGATAAGCTTCCAGGAGTGGCCGGAACATCCCCAAGGGCATGCCTGAGGTGTTGGCCGCGATCTGCCGGCTGCGGGGCAAACTTCTTGGAGCAACTAAAACATCCCTAGCAGGCACAGCAGAGGCATCGGGCACATTCGGCAGCGCATGGGAAAAAATTCTGAGAGCGACCTCAACATTCCCTCGGGCACGGCAGCGTCATCAGACATGTTTGGCAGTGCATGGGATGAACTAATGGGAGTGACCAGAACATCCTGCAGGCATGGCTGGAAGCTTTAGTTGCATTATGCAGTGCATGGTATGAACCTCTGGGAGGCATCAGAACATCCCTGCAGGTACAGCTGAGGCATCAGGCACATTCGGCAGTGCGCAGGAGGAACTTGTGGGAGCGACTGGAACATCCCTGTGGGTGCGGCAAAGGCGTCCGGTGCATTCGGCAGTGCATGGAACAAACTTTCGATAGTGACCGAAAAACCCCCGCAGGCTCGGCAGATGCGTTGGATATAATCAGCAGTGTCGCGGGACAAACTATGGCGAGCAACCAGTAACATCTGTTTGGGCACGGCAGTGGCATCGGGCCCATTTGGCAGTGCACAGGACAAACTTCTGAGATCAACTGGAACATCCCCTGTGGGCATGGCAGTGGCAACGGACTGCATTTGGCAGTGTGCGGGAGACAGTGACCAGAACATCCCCGGGTGTGGCACCGGTGTTGGACACGTTGGCTGTGTGCAGGATGAACTTCCGGGAGTGACCGGAACATCCCTGCAGGTGCGGCAGCGTCATCGGGCACACTTGGCAGTGCACAGGACATTCTTTCTAGAAAGACCGGAACATCCCGCAGGCATGTCAGAGGCTTTGGTCACTTGGCCATACATGGGATGAACTTCTAGAGCAACCAAAAAATCCTAGCAGGCATGTCAGCCCATTGGGCACATTCGTCAATGCGCGGGACGAACTTCGGGGGGCGACGGGAACATTCCCGGGGGTGCTGCAGCGGCGTTGGATGCGTTTGGCAGTGCTTGGGGCAAACTTCTGGGAGCAACTGGAACATCCCCGTGGGCGGCAGGCAGGTGTCAGCAGTGAGTGGATGAACATCTAGGAGCGACCGGAACATTCCTGGGCACAGCAGCAGCATTGGTGCAGCTCGGCAGTGCACGTGACAAACTTCCAGGTGTGACCGGAACATACCTATAGGCATGGCACCGGCATTGGGTGCACTTGGCAGTGCACAGGACATTCTTCCTGGAAAGACCAGAACATTCCTGCAGGTGCATTAGAGGCTTCTTTGCTTGGCCATACATGGGATGAACTTCCGGGAGCAACAAAAACATCCGTGTAAGCACATCTGAGGCTTTGGGCACATTGGGCCATGTACAGGATGAATTTCCAGGAGTGACCTAAACATCCATGCAGGTGGAGCATAGGTGTCGGGCTTGTATGGAAGTGCACAGGATGAACTTCGGGGAGCAACCGGAAAATCCTCATGGGCTCGGCAGAGCCACCGGACGAGTTCGGAAGTGCTCAGGATGAACTTCTGGGAGTGATTGGAATATTTCCACGGGCATAGCTGGGGCATCGGGCGCATTCGGTAGGGTGCAGGATGAACTTCTGGGAGAGACCGAAATATTCCAGTGGGCATGGCAATGGTGTCAGGCGCATTCAGCAGGGTGCAGAACAAACTTCTGGGAGTGAACAGAACATCACTTCAGGCATGGCATATGCTTCCTGTGCATTCGGCCGCGCGCGGGATGTACTTCTAGGAGCAACTGGAACATCTTTGCAGGCACAACAGCGGCTTTGGCCACATTCAACAGTGCACAGGATAAACTTCTGGGAGCAATCTTAAAATTCCTGCAGGCTCAGAAGAGGAGTTGGACACATTCATCAGTGCTTGGGACAAACTTCTTGGAACGACCGGAACATCCCCGTGGGTGTGGTAGAGGCTTCAGGCACGTTGGACAATGCACAGGATAAACTTCTGGGTGCAACTAAAACAACCCTGCGGGCACAGCAGAGGCTTCAGGAGCGTTCGTGTTGGGGTCCTGATTTTTTACCCCAACTTTTCTACACCTTAGGGGTCAGCACGCCTACTAAAAACCTTCCTAACTTGCTGTCCCGTTTGATTCTTGAGTTCTTTTCTTAGATTTATGCCCCCTAAGCTATCCTTTGGGATTAACTAATATATAAAGGATATGTTGGATAGGCAAGACAACTCTTAAACCTATCACAACTTGCCTTGGTTGAAGAAGACAACTCTTAACTTCAACCTAAGCTCTTAAGCAAGGAAGACAACTCTTAACCTTGTCTTAAGCCCAAGTCATCTCAAGACAACTCTTAAATGATAACCAAAAACATAAACAAGAATGTGAGCAAGAATGCTAAGCTTTGATTCTTGATTATTGAATGAGAAATAACAAAATTCGGAGCATATGTCCTCGTCACAAATAATGGATTGTATTTATAATCCTAAGACAGCCTTATCCTAATCTAACTAGTACTTAAAACATATCCTAATTGGATAAGGAACCTAAGTCAACAAGCTTTTTCAAGTCAACTAAAACATTATCAAGATAGACCTTATCCCACTGTTTCCTAATCCTACTAGGATTCCTGGTCTTTCTTGAATTCCTACTAAGACTAGAATTCCTACTTTGACTAAGTCCTTCTATCCTTATCTTATCTTCTTTCCTACAGCTGCTGACTTCTTCTTTGTCGTTTCCTTCTAGGATTAGACTTCTGTTGTGGCATCCTTCCTCTCCAAGACTTCTCTTTTGGCGTGATCATCTTGCTAAAGTAAACCTTTCAAGACGTCCCTGCTGCTGCTGGAGTTCTTCACGCCGTCACTCTCCTTCTCCTGCTCGGATTGCTTCATGCATGTCCTGCCAATGCTGGTCTTCTTCTTGGCTTTGATTTCCAATTGATTAGGACTGTGTCAGAAC